>CM044555.2:1350448-1427948 GCA_024416835.2 Perccottus glenii | reverse complement strand
GCGGGGAAGGTGGTTGGCTCATCCTGACCAGTGGCAGAGGATGCTCCAAAATATTTTAGAAGTGCTCCTGAAATTGTAATTGAATTGCATTTGAAACCAAAAGACCATAGGATAATGTTTTATAAAGCTAAAACAGCCTGAGGTCAAATTGACTCAAAACATAATAGAAGGGTTACATAAACATGCTCTTACACACTAAATGTCTGACATTACACGCTATATCCTCCTAGACCCGGAAAAAACCATTTATTTATTTTATTAGTTTTTTTCCCCCATGTCATCACATTGTTTAGAGCATAGAAACAAATGATAAAAAAAATATATATATATTGAAAAATTATATTTTATTCATGTTATGCTATGGTCACTAGGACTCAGTTGTTTAAAAAATAAAATTACTTTAAATTATATGTATAGGCAAAAACAATGGGATTTTATTTTTTTAATCACCAAAATCTTTTTGGGTTTCAGGATATTAATTTGTATATTAATCTAGCTTTCATGAAAGAACTATTAGCTCTTTAGTTACTGACTCAAATTCTATGCATGACACACATTTAGTTATGACTTGTAAAACTATACTTAGGAAACTATACTTAGCACACTGTGTAGCAAATAGCTACATAGCAAATGTTTGTCTTTAACCTAAAGATTTGAAAATGCCGTTGGTTATTTACAGAGCCTAACGTTAAACCAACAGATGGAAATGATAATTGAACTTTTAACAGTTTTATTGCAAAGCACAATATTATAAATTAGATCTCGTGATTGAGTTGAAACCAAATTATTGTTGTATAAGCATAGCAAGCATCATTAGCAAAAAGGCTAACAAAGAGTTATACCCACCACCAATTAACATTAGCCCTTCTTAATTTCATGAAATGGATCATACAGAGAGAGAGAACATAGTTGCATACCTTTATTTTTGCTCGTTTCTCCTCCTCTTCTTTTCTTTTTTTTGGGCATTGGGCTGATGGCTTTGACCTTTTCTTCTCCATCTCTGTTTATTTGGCACTGGACAATCAACAGATTTCCCATCCCCCCCAACTGTCACTCACGACCAGAAGTCAAGACTAAACCAATTCACCTTGATGACCGCATAATTGTTATGTATTACCTAGTTTCATTTGCAGGAACTATAGGCTGTCCGTTCCATTTGAGAGAGACCCAGAGGTGAAATATCACCCGCGCCTCGCGCCCCTCCCCCTTTTACACTTCTCTCTAGTGATGGGAAGTTCAGTTCATTTTACTGACTCAGTTCTTTAAGTCGTTCAGCAAATGAACGTAATCTTTTCAAGTCATTTCGTCATTTCGCGTTCATTTCAGCAGAATCTAATTAAAATGTTGCATATTACAATTTTTAATACATTTAGTACTTTTGGAATAAAAACTATAATAACTATACGCTAATGCATTTATGGCCAAACTTTGAAAAATAAATTATAAATTAATTGCAGCTTACTTCAGGCAGAGAGTTCAACTCACCTCTTAATCCAAATAGTTGTTTTCCTTTGTCACTTCATATTTAGCTTAGCTTCGTTCACCAAGTCCCAGTCCCATAGAGAAAGAGTATGCAGTTACGGAAACAGAAAGGAACTGTTCATCTCCGAGTCGCTCTTCGCTCGTTCGTTCACCCATTAACAGAAAGGAACGAACGAGCATGGATCGAGATGAACAGTTCCTTTCTGCTTCGGTAACTGCATACTCTTTCTATGGGACTGGGACTTGAAGTAACGAACTAACGAACGACGAACGACTTGGGAGATGAATGAGTCCTTTCTGTTTCCTGTATATGTGGTGCAATGCGCATGCGGGTCTACACAAAAATGAGCGACGACTCACTCTGAGATGACTAGTCGCTTCCCGAGTCATATTAAAGACTCGTTCAAAAACATGAATCGTTCATGAGCACTACTCTCACTACTTCAACACACAGCTTCTGTGCATGGTACATTTCAGCAGGGCGCGCTGCAGGCAGGGTTTCGCCAATTCCACACACAGTGAAATGATATAAATGATGAAAAACCGCTTCGCGACGCAGAGGAATTTTTTTTATTTTTATTTATTTTTTTATTTTTTTATTAATCTGCTCGTGCTGCCGCCCCCAATGTGTCACGAAAAATGCGCTGCCCGGTGCCGGGCCTAAACCGCTACTGCCTTGCAGACATCAGTGGATGAGAGTGTGAATGGAGGGTGGTCAACTGAGGGTTTGAGCTTGGTTGCAGTTTCTCTGTTTCTCTGTTGCAGTTTCTCTGAATGATCCACAAGATATTAATAATGCATTCAAAGACTTTTATCAATCATTGTATAGGTCAGAATCTTCTGCCGACCTGGTTGATCGAGATGCTTTTCTCAACCATCTTCAATTTCAGGCACTTAATGAGAGGGCCAGGAAGGACTTAGAGAAGGACATAACTGAACAAGAATTATTGCAAGCCATAAAAAGCATAAACTCAGGTAAAGTTCCTGGGCCTGACGGCTTGCCTATAGAATTCTACAAAACTTTTCAGAAGCAGTTAACTCTACTTTTGAATATGTTTGATGAATCATTGGATATTGGTAACCTACCTCCAACTTTAAGACTTGCTACAATAACTCTTATCTTACAACCTGGTAAAACACCAGCTGACTGCTCATCATACAGGCCAATTAGTCTCATGGCAGTGGACACAAAAATAGAATGTAAAGTTCTCGTTAAAAGACTAGATCCATACGTCCCTTTTTTAGTGCATAATGATCAGAATGGATTTGTAAGGAGCCGTCAGGACTTTCATAACATTAGACGAGTCCTTAATATAAGTCACTGTAATAATAATGTCAGAGATAATGCAGTATTGTCCTTAGATGCAAGACATTTGATAGAATAGAGTGGCCCTATTTGTTCAATGTATTGCCGAGATATGGAATCTTTGGAAAGTTTTTAAAATGGATACAGTTACTATACACTGACCCTGGGTCTTTATCAAGCCAAATAACCCTAGAAAGATCAACCCATCAGGGATGCCCTCTGTCCCCACTACGGTTTGTTCTGGCCATTGAGCCGCTATATCTATTCAAAATGAAGCAAATCTGTCAGGAATTACAATTGGAGACCAAGAACATAGAATATCGCTAAACGCAGACGATGTGATACTTTTCTTGACCAAATTATCAACAAGTATACCAGAAATATTACAATTAATGAATAGGTTTGGTAAGTTTTCGGGATATAATATTAATGACACAAAATCTTCCATACTCTTCCTAAACAAGGAGGAAAGGAGTAACCCAGTCATAAGATCGTCCTTTCTTAATGCAAGAGAAGGATTTACATTTCTTGGAGTCAAGATCACCCCCAAATTAATACAACTGTTAAAGTAAATTATGACCCAATAATGGATGAAGTACGTAAATCAATTGAAAACTGGACAATAATGCCTATATCGATGATTGGCCAAATAATTTGATTAAGATGGTAACTCTGCCGAAATATTTATACCTGTTTCAGTCACTGCCACTAGCACTGCCAGAACAAGAAATTAACAAAATTCTTTGTAGCTTTGTCTGGAACAATAAAAAACCTAGGCTCAGATTTAGACTACTGCAGAGGTCACTAATAGGCGGACCGCGGTCCGGATCCGGACCTCGAGAGGCTTTGATCTGGACCGCAAGACATTATTCATAATTACAAGCGCATTGTGTAAAACATATTTTTGAACCGGCACTTCTAGGACAGCTACGTCTACACGCGCGGGTCCTCAGGTTACTATGGTTACGGACAGAGCAGCGGGAAATTTCAACACGTTTAGCGTAGCCTGATAATGAGTTAGAAACGACTAAAATCTAAAAGCTGAGCCTTGGCAAAACATAACGAAGATTCACTGACGTTATGGTCGGAAAGGGAAAGTTTATTTTAGTTTATTCAGCTCCTCAGCTCCGTGTCAGTGTCAAAGCTGAACAACAGCCCTTTATCCTCTAGTCCCGACTGCTTTGATAATCACAGAATGAATCCAGAACTGAACCAGGACTGGACAGTTTTCATGTCAGGATTAAAAAGACTCAGCTCAGAGGAAAGTGAGGACGTCTAATGTGGTGAGTTGGACATTTGTCTGTCAACTTCTTTATTCTATTGTAAGTTAGGTACTTATTTGACCTAATTTACAAACGTGAGTAATTAGCATTCACGTTCATTTGAACCTAACACATGTTCATTTGGGTGATTAAAAACAGAAAAGGTGTGAAAGAAAGGTTTGGAGATGAGTGACACAGGTTAAGTCTTCCTTAAGTTGAAAATCTCCTTAAGTTGAAACCCAGATTACAGATGCCGAGTTTACAGTGGTATTACTGGTCTCCTCCAGCCTGGGTTTCTATTGAACAAACAGTATCTAAGCTCTCATTAAGATTATACTTATACTCATCAGATCCAAAAACCTTAAAAAAAAAAAAAAAAAAAATCCCTTCCTAAAGACTTTAATAGATATATGTTTCAAAGCTCACAAACATATTGGTGATACACCTCCTATTTCTCCGTTCTCTCCTGTTTGGAATAACACCCCCGGGGGGGTTTGGGCTGTTAGAGACAAAGGCACTTTGTTAACATTTAATGACCCGAGTCTGAAATATTCAAAACCTCAAAAACATTTTTTTTAAGTACTTGCACCTGAAACATTTTATTTCATCAAAACATGGTGACACTGTTCGGGAGCCGCCGCTGTCCCGTCTGGAGAATATCAGGATAAAGCATCTATATTATATGCTACATTTATCTCATGTGATAAGGATTACAGTGGAGATAGAATGAGGGCTTGGAGTTTGGATATTAAAGAGGAAGTCGGGGAAAGTGAGTGGTCAAAAGCTCGAACACAAACGATTAATACAAGAATGAAGCTATTACAACATAAGTGGTTGATGAGGACAAACATAAACCCCTGAAATCCTTAATATATGGTCTCCGCACCTTCCAGACGCGTGTGTTTAACTGAGAAGGGAACTTCTTTAATTCACTGTGTATGGGAGTGTCCTAAACTGGTAACTTTTTGGAAAATGGTTGTCTTTACCCTAAGTAACATCACGAAAACTACTGTGCACTGCAAAACGTAGTATTCTGGGGATATATCCAGATCATCTTTCTATTAATAACAATCAGAGGACTCTTATCGACTTCGGCCTTCTGCAGGCCTCCAGGATGATTGCTCTGAGTTGGAAAGAGACTGAAATATCTTCTGCACACACTTGGATCAAGAAGATGGCAATGTGTGTCACTTTAGAGAAATGAACAGACATTACAAAAGGTAAAGCACAGTTTGAAGAGATATGGGCCCCTTTAAATGATTTCCTTAAGAAATCAGAAGAAACATGTATTAATGTTCTGAGACATTTTTGTTCTGTTCTATTTTATTTTAATCACCGCTGCTTTGATCAATATATCTGGAATGTTTTTGAAACTTATTTTTCTTTTGGTGATATAATTGTTTGCTATTTGGTGATTGTTTGTTTAATTGGAAAATCAATAAAAGAAAATTGGAAAAAAAAAATCTGTGTCAATCCACAACAGAAGGATTCAAATAATGACAGGTATTGAACAGGTACAGGTGACAGGACCACTGCAGACGGTGAGGTTTGCAGGAAAGTGCCAAAGATGAGGTGGTAAGAAGCAGAAACGATGATTGTGGTGTAGATGCCCACATTTGCAGGTAACTGTGTAAAAACCTTCTTCAGCACCTCTTTAAACACCTTCATCTTCAGTCTCAAAGTCTACAGTGAGCTGCTCTTCCTGTTTGTGCCTCACAGATGTGCACCAACACCATCGACCTTCTCAGGAAGTCACCAAAGTGTGAACTGTGAGTTCTCTCTGGGTCCAGCCCTCTTACGGGGATTTTATTTGTCTGCTGTTGTGTATTTTTCATGTCTTTGTTTTTGTCTTTGTTTTTGAGTTTTTGTCTTCTCTGTTGTTTTGTTTGAACAGACGTCGACAGGAAACAGAAACCACAGAAAACAGGTTTAAACCAGATGAGCCCAAGATAAACCTCCTGTGGCTCTTAAGGTTCAGGCATTGTGCAGTCCTACTGTAGGACCTGTTTTTACTGGTTTAGTTTGGTTTGGTCTCTCTCTTGTCCTGGTTTGGGCCCTGTTAGGTCCTGGTTAAGTCCTGGAGTCAGACCAGAGTCAGACCAGACCCTGAGACCGGTCCAGAGTCTGAGTGGACAATGTTCAGAGCTGTGGCCGTGAGAATCTGGAGCCTGTCAAAGGCAGTTGTTGAAAAGGTTACCTTGAGACAGGAGGCGGAGCCTAAGAGTGTGCTGTGTGAGCTGAGACCTGATCTGATCTTTTAGGTCTTTATTGAACACATTCATTCAAAATGGCAGTGGAAAAAGTAAGTGAACCCTTAAAAATAATAACTGGTTCAAAGTAGCTGTAGTCCACTCCTCCAAACGTATTGTCTTAACGAGACTCCAGGTGTGCTAAAATCTGACTCCAATAAGCTTTTAAGAGAACTCAAGGGTTCACATACTTTTTCCACAAGCACTATGAGGTTTTTGGTTGTTCTCTTGTAATTATTTTTAGACAAATCCTGTTTGTCAATAACCTGACTTAGATGAAGGTCAGATCACATTTTAAGAAAACCATGAAATTCCAAAAGGTTTACATGTTTGTTAAAGTTTACGGTTTGTTGACAGCCCACATTAAAGTTTGTTTGTGAAAAGCAGTAAGTCTGCTTAAACCGCTGTTTAGAGCACGTGTGTTGTGAAGACAAGAAGACCCTTCTGTAGTTTTTATGTTTTTACATTTAGTCAGTGCTTATGTTATTTAGTTTTAGAACCACACTGGCTTCAAAGTGTTGAAGAAGAAGAAGAAGAAGAGCCCAGAGGACCCCAAAAGAGCCCAGGGACAAGACAAGACAAGACATTTATTTTTGTATAGCCCAATATCACAACAACAGTCGCCTCAAAGGGCTTAACAGACTGCAGTAGACAACATCCCCTGTCCTTAGACCCTCCATCAGGGTCAGAGGAAAAACTCCCAAAAAACCCAGTCGGTAAAAAAGAGAAACCTCAGGGAGAACCACAGAAGGAGGGATCCACTCCCAGGACGGACAGGCCGTGCAGGAATGTGTCCAGGACAGTTGAATAATACATAGAAATACACAAACATTTTCACAAATAAAAACATTTATATTGGCAGTGTCCAGTGTCCACTCTGAGTGTGCAATAGTGGATGGGCCGCAGCCAACATCAAGGTAGATGACAGATGGGTGGGGCCCTCACACTGGAGCACAGGCTGAGGGGGCAAACATCACCCAGCAGGTAAGAGGTTTGTGTCCACCCTAGGAGGAGGGAGAAAAGAGAGAAAAAACAAACTGTAATAGGTAGATGTGATAATATGAGCGGATTTAGTGTGTACCTACAGCTACAACCAGTGTAAACGTGTACCTACAGCTACGACCAGTGTAAACGTGTACCTACAGCTACAACCAGTGTAAACGTGTACCTACAGCTACAACCAGTGTAAACGTGTACCTACAGCTACGACCAGTGTAAACGTGTACCTACAGCTACAACCAGTGTAAACGTGTACCTACAGCTACGACCAGTGTAAACGTGTACCTACAGCTACGACCGGTGTAAACGTGTACCTACAGCTACGACCGGTGTAAACGTGTACCTACAGCTACGACCGGTGTAAACGTGTACCTACAGCTACGACCAGTGTAAACGTACCTACAGCTACGACCAGTGTAAACGCGTGTACCTACAGCTACAACCGTGTAAAGCGTGTACCTACAGCTACAACCGGTGTAAATGTGTACCTACAGCTACAACCGGTGTAAACGTGTACCTACAGCTACGACCAGTGTAAACGTGTACCTACAGCTACGACCAGTGTAAACGTGTACCTACAGCTACGACCAGTGTAAACGTGTACCTACAGCTACAACCAGTGTAAACGTGTACCTACCGCTACAACCAGTGTAAACGTGTACCTACAGCTACAACCAGTGTAAACGTGTATCTACAGCTACAACCAGTGTAAACGTGTACCTACAGCTACAACCAGTGTAAACGTGTACCTATGATCAGTCAGTCTCCATACGTTTGGTGAAATAAGTATGTTTTGAGTTTGCTTTTGAAAACCTCAACAGAGTCAGCTCGCCGCACTTCCGCCGGGAGCCCATTCCATAAAAGTAGGGCTCTATAAGAAAAGGCTCTGTAGCAGACTTCTTCTTTACTCGAGGAAGTTGAAGGAGGCCAGCGTCCTGAGAGCGAAGGGTACGAGCTGGAGTATACCGGGTGATGAGGTCAGATAGGTCAGAGGGCGCGTGTCCACACAGGATTTTATATGTTAACAGGAGAACTTTGAAATCTGCTCTAACATGAATTGGAAGCCAATGTAATGAAGCCAGGACCGGAGTAATGTGATCAAACTTCCTGGTCTTTGTTAAAAGTCTGGCGGCTGTATTTTGGACCATTTGTAGTCTGTGAGTACTTTTCCTCGGCAGTCCAGAGAATAACACATTGCAGTAGTCCAGCCTGGATGTGACAAACGCATGAATGAGAATTTCAGCATCAGCTAAAGAGAGGCAGGAGCGAATTTTTGAGATATTCCTCAAGTGAAAAAAGCCTAGTTTAGTGACCTCACTAATGTGCTGCTGCAGTGATAGTGTGGAGTCAAAAATGACACCAAGGTTCCTCACAGTGTTGCCGTGCTCCAACACACAATTGTTGATCGAGACAGTAAGATTGTTGAACTTACATTTACATTTACATTTATTCATTTAGCAGACGCTTTTATCCAAAGCGACTTACATTACATTACCAGTGTTACAGTCACTGGAGGCAAGGTGGGTTAAGTGTCTTGCCCAAGGACACAACGACAGTACTGTGGGGAGAGCGGGAATCGAACCGCCTACCTTCCGGTTGAAAGACGACCGCTCTACCCACTGAGCTACTGCCGCCCCGACTTGTGCCGATGACTGGCAGGACCAATTAACAAGAGCTCTGTTTTATCCGAGTTCAAATGGAGGAAGTTTTGAGACATCCATGTTTTAATTGAAACGAGGCAGGCCTCTAGACGCTTGATGTCAGTAGTATTATTCGCTTTTATTGGTAGATACAGCTGTGTATCATCGGCATAACAGTGGAAATTTACTCCATAACTTCTGATGATTTGTCCCAATGGTGTAACATATAGTGAAAAAAGTATGGGACCAAGCACAGACCCTTGTGGCACACCGAATTTCACTGGTGCCGTGGAGGAGAAGGATTTATTAAAAGAGACAAAATGAGACCTATCACACAGATAGGATTCTAACCAAGCAAGAGCAGAGCCAGAGATGCCAAACACATCCTTTAATCTGTTGATTAGCACTGCATGATCAATCGTATCAAATGCAGCACTGAGATCTAGCAATAACAGTAGAGCCGATGAGTCCTCGTCAATCTGAAGGAGGAGATCGTTAGTCACTTTAACTAAAGCTGTTTCAGTGGAATAAGAGGCCCTAAATGCAGACTGAAACGGCTCGAGGAGGTCATTTTCCGATAGATATAGAGTAAGTTGTTTAGTAAGGACTTTAGATAGAAAAGGTAAATTGGAGACTAGACGGTAATTATTTAGGCATCCAGGATCCAGAGTAGGTTTTTTGAGTAGGGGTTTGACCACAGCCTGTTTGAAGAGGGAAGGAACGGTGCCAGTAGACAGGGACACGTTTATAATGTTTAACATAATTTGCCCTACATAGGGCCACAGTTCTTTAAGCTGTTTTGCTGGCAGGATATCCAGAAGGCACGTAGTTGCTTTACATGAAGAAACCACCTTTGTCAGCTCATCGAGGGATACAGGATCTAGGACTGAGAGACGAGAGGTCAGTGGATCCAAGTGAATGGGACCCGGAGCTGAGGAAGACAAAACCAAAATTTTATCCCTGATATCTTCAATTTTATGATTAAAGAAATCTAAAAAGTCTTGTGCACTAAAGGGAGAGGAGTCTTCAGTTGTTCTCGGTTGGATTAGTTTAGCAACTGTCCCAAATAGAAACCTGGGGTTATGCCGGTTTTCTCTGATTAGAGATGAGAAATAAGCTGTCTTTTCAGTGCTGAGGGCTTGCTTATAGGTGTTTACACACAAACACCACTTTTGATAATTTAGATTACTATTATTTAGACAGACTCATGCTGGGGAACGCCCACCACACCTGCAAAATCACTGAGGCCAATAAGATGCGCCCGGGTTTAGTTTAAAAGGGCCAATAGAAAGACAGTCTGGAGGAGAGCAAGAGACGGAGAAAGTAAAGGACAAGGAAGGAATCGGATTGAACAGCACGGAGTGACGGACAAGTGAACGGCAAAGGGAAGCCACAGATACCTCGAAGACCATCAGATACAACGCTTCTAACCCAGCTAAGTAGAGGGAAGTGCCCATAACTGTGTGGAGGATATACCTACCCGAATTGTTTAGTTGTGTGCCTGAGACTGCCTTTCCCCTGTTCACAGCACCGTCTCCCACTTCAGGGGACAGACCGAGCCAGGAACCGAGGAGCGACCGGCCGTATCTTCGCGGACCAAGAGGGGACTAAGAAAAGCAACCTGTACATCATAAAACGCTAAGTGAAGGGGCGTGTCCCGAGTAACCTGCATGCTGTGTGGCTTTATTGTGTTTTGTAGTGTGGTCGTCTGATCCGACATTATTGTGTTTTATAATTAGTTTCTGCGGTGACGTACTGGGGCTTCGAAGTCCACTGGGACCGCTGAGAAGGCAGCAACACTCGGACTGGCCGGCCCCGCGGCACGAACTGGAGGGCGGGGATCACAACTAACAATATTCCTTCAAAGAACTGTTCCCTCTCACAAACCCCCGGACTCTACTCACATACTCCTCTATTAGCTTGGAGAGCTTTTCTTTTGTTAGATTCTTTATATAGAATCCTGTTTTTATCTTGCGTTTTTTTTTATAAATTTGACTTTTAATTGTAAACTCAGCCCCACTTGTGTTTCTTTGTGGTACATCTTTGGTGATCGGAAAGGACCAGAAGCCGAGGGGCGGCGACATAGACGGGAGCAACACCACAGAGACTTCTGCTGTGTCCCAAAAAAAATGGATTTAAACATTTCACATTTAAAACTAAATCTCATTGGTCCATGTTTCGGCCCAGACACAGGCCGGAGTGAGGAGCAGGTTCTGGGTCAGTTTTGAGGTTGTATAAAAGTAGAACAGAATAAAAATCTGTTCAAATAAAATTGTGTAAAGACTTTTCATTAACTCCATTAGAGACAGAACTGCTCCTGTACAGTTTACACACCCTGGCAGAATGTGTGTGTTTTTTTGGCCTTTTTTTTTTATATGAATCTTCTACCGCTGATCCGGGGCCTTCCTGCAGCTTGTCCGGGGGACACTGAGGCGTTCCCAGGCCAGCCGAGAGACATAGTTATAGTTTTAATGTGACACTGTGTTCTGTTGTGAGGCGCCAGATGAACTGTCACAACATGATCCAGTATAATTATCTCACAAACCAACCAGGTTTAGACCGACTGGAAGTGAAAAGATGGATTAAATAAATAAATTCTGATTTATTTATTTAATTCTGATTCTTCAGTTTTGAAGCAGGCCATTTACTGCGATGTCTTTAATGTCCATAAACTAAACTGAACGGAAAGTGTTGCTGGAACCAGGTCAAGGCCAGACTGATACTGGACATCTTTGACCTGAATGATGCAGACTTGAATCTTGATTTCTCGTTATATTTCTTCTTTTGGAGGCTGCCCTCTGGTGGTTGGAGGTATATCGCTGTTTGGTGGTGAGAACAGCTTTCTCTTGTCCCTTGTTGAGAAAAAGCCAGTGCTGTAATGCTGGCTCTTACAGTGGACCACTCAGTGACACGTCTGGAACAACAGGTTGGACTTCAGGGACCGGTGCTGCAGTGGTTTAGGTCAGATTTAACAGAGAGGACTTTTTCTGTCAGGATCCTCCTCAGCCCCCTTGACCTCTGGTGTGCCACAGGGTTCCATTTTGGGTTTTAGTTTATATATAAGGTGCTGTATAAAGAAATGATTGATTGGCCTTACTCGAGGCCCTTTTAATGAGAGGCTTGGTTCAGAGCTTTTAAGAGTGTGTGGAAAGATGTTATAAAGAATGAAAGAAGAGGAATTGAACTAAACGCATTATCTCGTTCTGATGTTACATAAAGTATAATCTGACAAAAACCAACAACTGTAATTTCTGTGATTCACATTAATACAGTCTGCATTCATTTTAGTTTTCAGCTTTACATGTATTTTAATATAATATTCTGTGTTTTATTACATTTTAACTGTACGCTTGAATACCTGTGTCTGTTGGGTTCATGGTTATCAGGGTAATGTTTTCACAAAGAACAACCACAGTTAAAATCTCTCATTAAACTGTTCCCATGCAGGAGCGCATCCTTCCCCTACACCTGAGCCACTAACGTGAAACAGGTAAGACAGGTGTACCCCAGGTCAATAAAACATCCACAAAGCAGAGCTAAAGGTGTAACTGTTGACTGAGATTGTTAGACATACCAAGATTCAAGATAGACTTTAAGATAGACTTTGGATTTGAACAGGTTTTAGTTGGATTTGAACAGGTTTTAGATGGATTTTAACAGGTTTTAGTTGGATTTGAACAGGTTTTAGTTGGATTTGAACAGGTTTTAGTTGGATTTGAACAGGTTTTAGTTGGATTTGAACAGGTTTTAGATGGATTTGAACAGGTTTTAGATGGATTTGAACAGGTTTTAGATGGATTTGAACAGGTTTTAGATGGATTTGAACAGGTTTTAGATGGATTTGAACAGGTTTTAGATGGATTTGAACAGGTTTTAGTTGGATTTGAACAGGTTTTAGTTGGATTTGAACAGGTTTTAGTTGGATTTGAACAGGTTTTAGTTGGATTTGAACAGGTTTTAGATGGATTTGAACAGGTTTTAGATGGATTTGAACAAGTTTTAGTTGGATTTGAACAGGTTTTAGTTGGATTTGAACAGGTTTTAGATGGATTTGAACAGGTTTTAGTTGGATTTGAACAGGTTTTAGATGGATTTGAACAGGTTTTAGATGGATTTGAACAGGTTTTAGATGGATTTGAACAGGTTTTAGATGGATTTTAACAGGTTTTAGTTGGATTTGAACAGGTTTTAGATGGATTTGAACAGGTTTTAGATGGATTTGAACAGGCTTTAGTTGGATTTGAACAGGTTTTAGTTGGATTTGAACAGGTTTAATATGGATTTGAACAGGTTTTAGATGGATTTGAACAGGCTTTAGATGGATTTGAACAGGTTTTAGATGGATTTGAACAGGTTTTAGATGGATTTGAACAGGCTTTAGTTGGATTTGAACAGGTTTTAGATGGATTTGAACAAGTTTTAGTTGGATTAGAACAGGTTTCAGTTGGATTTTATCAGGTTTCAGCTGGACTTGAACAGGTTCTGTTTGGGCCATAAACAATACATTTTTACCTCTGAAGGGCCTCACGGTGTTCCACGGTTGAACCTGGGCCAGACTTTGGACACTTTATACCTTTAAATATTCTTATTCTGTAGTTCTCAATTGCACCACTTGGTTGAGGTCCTACACTGCCCTTTAGTGGTGGAACACAGTCACTGCACCTTGAGCTGCAGCTGGATTCTGACAGATTTATGAGTTTACAAACTCACTTGAATCCATCTTGAACAGCTCCAATCAAAGTATCCTGGTATGAACCCTGGTCTTAGACTCGTGCGCAGACTGAGCTCAGGTCTGGGCTCTTTGAGGTTTAGGTTTAACATGGATCTGATAAAACTCATGATGAATCCAATCAGCTCCAGGTTTTCTTTGAAAGAACCTTCTCTTTTACAAACGCTTCACCAGGAGCCTCCAGATGGTCTGTGGAACAGCTCAGAGTCAGGAGAGAGGGATTTATATTAATGTGTTTTTATTATGTTTTTCTCAAGGACTGATTTTGCCTCAAAGTGTCAAAAAAAAAATATTCCAGAATTTAAAATACAGTCTGGTCTAAACCAGGTCTAAACCAGGACTAAACCAGGTTTAAACCAGGACTAAACCAGGACTAAATCAGGTTTAAACCAGGACTAAACCAGGTCTAAACCAGGACTAAACCAGGTTTAAACCAGGACTAAACCAGGACTAAATCAGGTTTAAACCAGGACTAAACCAGGTCTAAACCAGGACTAAACCAGGTTTAAACCAGGACTAAACCAGGTTTAAACCAGGACTAAACCAGTTCTGAACCAGGTTTAAACCAGGTCTAAACCAGGACTAAACCAGGTTTAAACCAGGACTAAACCAGGACTAAACCAGGTCTAAACCAGGTCTAAACCAGGACTAAACCAGGTTTAAACCAGGACTAAACCAGGACTAAACCAGGACTAAACCAGTTCTGAACCAGGTTTAAACCAGGTCTAAACCAGGACTAAACCAGGTTTAAACCAGGTCTAAACCAAGACTAAACCAGGTTTAAACCAGGACTAAACCAGGACTAAACCAGGTCTAAACCAGGACTAAACCAGGTCTAAACCAGGTCTAAACCAGGTCTAAACCAGGTTTAAACCAGGACTAAAACAGGTCTAAACCAGGACTAAACCAGGTCTAAACCAGGACTAAACCAGGACTAAACCAGGACTAAACCAGGTCTAAACCAGGACTAAACCAGGACTAAACCAGGTCTAAACACGTCTAAACCAGGACTAAACCAGGACTAAACCAGGTCTAAACCAGGTCTAAACCAGGACTAAACCAGGACTAAACCAGGACTAAACCAGGACTAAACCAGGTCTAAACCAGGTCTAAACCAGGACTAAACCAGGTCTAAACCAGGTCTAAACCAGGACTAAACCAGGTCTAAACCAGGACTAAACCAGGTCTAAACCAGGACTAAACCAGGTCTAAACCAGGACTAAACCAGGACTAAACCAGGTCTAAACCAGGTCTAAACCAGGACTAAACCAGGACTAAACCAGGACTAAACCAGAACTAAACCAGGTTTAAACCAGGACTAAACCAGGTTTAAACCAGGACTAAACCAGGACTAAACCAGGTCTAAACCAGGACTAAACCAGGTCTAAACCAGGACTAAACCAGAACTAAACCAGAACTAAACCAGGTTTAAACCAGGACTAAACCAGGACTAAACCAGGTTTAAACCAGGACTAAACCAGGACTAAACCAGGTCTAAACCAGGACTAAACCAGGACTAAACCAGGTCTAAACCAGGTCTAAACCAGGTCTAAACCAGGACTAAACCAGGTCTAAACCAGGTCTAAACCAGGACTAAACCAGGTCTAAACCAGGTCTAAACCAGGTCTAAACCAGGTCTAAACCAGGTCTAAACCAGGTCTAAACCAGGACTAAACCAGGACTAAACCAGGTCTAAACCAGGACTAAACCAGGACTAAACCAGGACTAAACCAGGTTTAAACCAGGACTAAACCAGGACTAAACCAGTTCTGAACCAGGTTTAAACCAGGTCTAAACCAGGACTAAACCAGGTTTAAACCAGGTCTAAACCAAGACTAAACCAGGTTTAAACCAGGACTAAACCAGGACTAAACCAGGTCTAAACCAGGACTAAACCAGGTCTAAACCAGGTCTAAACCAGGTTTAAACCAGGACTAAACCAGTTCTGAACCAGGTTTAAACCAGGACTAAACCAGGAATAAACCAGGTTTAAACCAGGACTAAACCAGGTCTAAACCAGGTCTAAACCAGGACTAAACCAGGTTTAAACCAGGACTAAACCAGGTTTAAACCAGGACTAAACCAGGACTAAACCAGGTCTAAATCAGGACTAAACCAGGTCTAAACCAGGACTAAACCAGGACTAAACCAGGTCTAAACACGTCTAAACCAGGACTAAACCAGGACTAAACCAGGTCTAAACCAGGTCTAAACCAGGACTAAACCAGGACTAAACCAGAACTAAACCAGGTTTAAACCAGGACTAAACCAGGTTTAAACCAGGACTAAACCAGGTTTAAACCAGGACTAAACCAGGACTAAACCAGGTCTAAACCAGGACTAAACCAGGTCTAAACCAGGTCTAAACCAGGACTAAACCAGGACTAAACCAGGACTAAACCAGGACTAAACCAGAACTAAACCAGGTTTTAACCAGGTCTAAACCAGGACTAAACCAGGACTAAACCAGGACTAAACCAGGACTGAACCAGGTCTAAACCAGGACTAAACCAGGACTAAACCAGGTCTAAACCAGGACTAAACCAGGTCTAAACCAGGACTAAACCAGGACTAAACCAGGACTAAACCAGAACTAAACCAGGTTTAAACCAGGTCTAAACCAGGACTAAACCAGGACTAAACCAGGTTTAAACCAGGACTAAACCAGGACTAAACCAGGACTAAACCAGGACTAAACCAGGTCTAAACCAGGTCTAAACCAGGACTAAACCAGGTCTAAACCAGGTCTAAACCAGGTCTAAACCAGGACTAAACCAGGTCTAAACCAGGTCTAAACCAGGTCTAAACCAGGTCTAAACCAAGACTAAACCAGGTCTAAACCAGGTCTAAACCAGGTCTAAACCAGGTCTAAACCAGGTCTAAACCAGGTCTAAACCAAGACTAAACCAGGTCTAAACCAGGACTAAACCAGGTCTAAACCAGGTCTAAACCAGGACTAAACCAGGACTAAACCAGGTCTAAACCAGGACTAAACCAGGACTAAACCAGGACTAAACCAGGTTTAAACCAGGACTAAACCAGGACTAAACCAGTTCTGAACCAGGTTTAAACCAGGTCTAAACCAGGACTAAACCAGGTTTAAACCAGGACTAAACCAGGACTAAACCAGGTCTAAACCAGGACTAAACCAGGTCTAAACCAGGACTAAACCAGGTCTAAACCAGGTCTAAACCAGGACTAAACCAGGTTTAAACCAGGACTAAACCAGGACTAAACCAGGTCTAAACCAGGTCTAAACCAGGACTAAACCAGGTCTAAACCAGGACTAAACCAGGACTAAACCAGGTTTAAACCAGGACTAAACCAGTTCTGAACCAGGTTTAAACCAGGTCTAAACCAGGACTAAACCAGGTTTAAACCAGGACTAAACCAGGACTAAACCAGGTCTAAACCAGGACTAAACCAGGTCTAAACCAGGACTAAACCAGGTCTAAACCAGGTCTAAACCAGGACTAAACCAGGTTTAAACCAGGACTAAACCAGGACTAAACCAGGTCTAAACCAGGACTAAACCAGGTCTAAACCAGGTCTAAACCAGGTCTAAACCAGGACTAAACCAGGTTTAAACCAGGACTAAACCAGTTCTGAACCAGGTTTAAACCAGGACTAAACCAGGACTAAACCAGGTCTAAACCAGGACTAAACCAGGTTTAAACCAGGACTAAACCAGGACTAAACCAGGTCTAAACCAGGACTAAACCAGGACTAAACCAGGTCTAAACCAGGACTAAACCAGGACTAAACCAGGTCTAAACACGTCTAAACCAGGACTAAACCAGGACTAAACCAGGACTAAACCAGGTCTAAACCAGGACTAAACCAGGACTAAACCAGGTCTAAACCAGGTCTAGACCAGGTCTAAACCAGGACTAAACCAGGACTAAACCAGGACTAAACCAGGACTAAACCAGAACTAAACCAGGTTTAAACCAGGACTAAACCAGGTTTAAACCAGGACTAAACCAGGTTTAAACCAGGACTAAACCAGGTCTAAACCAGGTCTAAACCAGGACTAAACCAGGTCTAAACCAGGTCTAAACCAGGACTAAACCAGGTCTAAACCAGGACTAAACCAGGTCTAAACCAGGTCTAAACCAGGACTAAACCAGGACTAAACCAGGTCTAAACCAGGTCTAAACCGGGTCTAAACCAGGGTTGGTTTAATCCGTTCTAGGGAACAATAGGTGCGTTGCATGCTGGGAGCGCAGGTGTGTTCGATAATTTTCTGGTTTGTTTCCTCTGAGACTCGTCGCGTTACGGACCTGATTTAGACCTGGTTTAGACCTGGTTTAGACCCGAAACTCAACTCAAAACCGGGTCAAATCCACGGAGCACGGGTCTGGAGCTGTACGTAACGACGTCAGAGTAAACAACGGATGTATTTAGAGTTTTTGTGCTTTTTTGGAAATTCTTTTTCTGCTGAAGGAAAAAAGTTTTAGTGAAACTGTCGTGGGTTCTATGAAAAAGAACTGAGCCAAAGAAAAGACGAAAGGAAACAAGGATTTAGGGAAAGACGCGGTAAAAAAAAATAATTAGTGACTTTTAAAGACGTCGAACTGAACTTGCTTGAAACGCGGCTTCACTTGGGTCCAGCTGGATTTGGAACGGGTCTTTATTAGGTTTTGGTTTGGTCCTGAGTCGGATTTACACCTGTTTTTTGGGAAAGATGGACGACCTGGACTCAGATAAAAAGTTTAGTCCACAACAGGTGAGTTTTACTTCTAACAGGTGCACAGCGGAAGTGACGTCACATCGAGAGAGAAATGTGTATTTAGACCTGGTTTAGACCTGGCTTCACCCAACCACTAACTATGAGCGAAATAAAAGTTTTTGTGTTCTCAGAAAAATATTGAAAATCATAACAAATTCTGTCAGGTTATGTAAACTTATGAGCACAACTGTGCTAACAAGCAACAGAAACCATAGACATATATATAGGTAGACGCCGCATCGAACGCTACTGCCTATTGGCACGAACGAGCCGTGGAGCCGCCATCTTGGACCGGTCGTCAGCCCCACTCAGTGTAACTTGTTTGCCAGGTGCAATGAGCTGTCAGCGCATTTATTCAATCATTTCTCACCGAATACCCAACTAATTTTGACGCGGGCTTTTTGCTGCAAAGGTCACTCATGTAGCTTTGATACAGGACACATTGTTCATCGTATTTTAATATTTATAGTATGCTTAACAGTTATATAATATTCTGATAAAAGATATAAAGTAATCAGACGTTCAAAATCTAAATATGTGATTTAGGATATAAGGTAATTTATAAACCACACACTATAAATATGATAAAGAAGCAGAAACAGATAAACATTTTAATATTTTGTAGAAACAATTTATAATGATTTTGACTAACTCGCTCTCTCTCTCACTCACACACACACACTCTCTCACACACACATACACACACACCTCTCTCTATCACATACACACACACACACATACACACACACCTCTCTCTCTCTCTCACACACACATACACACACACACCTCTCTCTATCACATACACACACACACACACACACACACCTCTCTCTCTCTCTCTCACACACATACACACACACACACCTCTCTCTCTCTCTCTCTCTCACTCACACACACACACACTCTCACACACACCTCTCTCTCTCTCTCTCACACATACACACACACACACCTCTCTCTCTCTCTCTCACTCACACACACACACACACCTCTCTCTCTCTCTCTCACTCACACACACACACACTCTCACACACACTCTCTCTATCACATACACACACACACACATACACACACACACCTCTCTCTATCACATATACACACACACACACACACACCTCTCTCTATCACATATACACACACACACACACACACACACACCTCTCTCTCTCTCTCTCACTCACACACACACTCTCACACACACCTCTCTCTCTCACTCACACACACACACACACTCTCTCTCTCTCTCTCTCACACACACACACACACACACTCTCTCTCTCTCTCTCACTCACACACACACACACACACACACACACACACACACACACACATACACACACACCTCTCTCTCTCTCTCTCTCTCACACACACACACACACACACACACACACACACACACACACACACATACACACACACCTCTCTCTCTCTCTCTCTCTATCACACACACACAAACATGGCATCCAACATTAGTGAAACACAGCCATATTTAGCCTGGTCTCCTGGCATCTTCTCTCCAGCATCATCTTGTTCAGGCCAGGTTTGGAATCCACTGAACGCAGCCACCTGTGAAAAAAATTGAGAAGAAGCTTTTCAGTGTGTTTGCATTAATAATTTCCTAAAAAATAAATCCGGACAACATTAAGCCTACATTTGTATTGTATGTGGATGTGGGAGGGGAAAATGTCGAGTCTCTCTGAGGTATTTGTATGCCTTTGGACCATGTAGATACAGCGTGAGCGCAAACTCTCTGTAGTCCTTTGTGTATTCGTGGCCTTGCTTTGCCATGAGGTCTAACTGAAGATCTGAAATGTTATGATTTAAAATGAATAAGTCCCCTTCAGATAATAAATAAAGAGTTTAATAAGAGTAAGAATAACATGTACATGAATTTCAAAGTGCTAATTTTGTCTTACCAGAGTAGAATTCAAGCTTCTCTTTGAGCTCTTCATTAATGAGGTTCTTTTCCCTCAAATCCCCCAAAAGACTCTTTACTGTGGTTTTTGCCCTCTTTTCTCTGGCCCTGGAATTCTTCTTCTCTCGCTCTAGATGTTCCACTCTTGCCAAGGCTTCAGTGAGTTTGGTCTTAAGAGCGTTAGGAGAAGCAGGCATAGCCATGATCCTAATAGAAAGAGGGATGAACATGGTTTGAGTAATGTTTCACTTCAAAAACATTATTTTGACACCACTAGTTTAATTCCCACATTCTTTCTTATAGTCATCACATGTCAAAGCCACTACCAGCACTGTGTGTGTGTGTGTGTGTGTGTGTGTGTGTGTGTGTGTGTGTGTGTGTGTGTGTGTGTGTGTGTGTGTGTGTGTGTGTGTGTGTGTGTGTGTGTGTGTGTGTGTGTGTGTGTGTGTGTGTGTGTGTGCACCAGTAATGCATGTTCAATGTGTCTTAAATTGTGTTTGTATGGGTTTATTTGTGAGCGTGTTTAATATGAGTGGAAGCACAAAGTGAGATTTGAATATGTCCAGAGAACATTATGATATGATGTTTAAAGTAGAAATATTCACATCATTAGGCTGAGGTTGTGGGCTTGAGGTTTGCCGTTTCCTGGAAATCCTGAGAGGCCATGGACAGGCTTTCTTCAGCTCTTCTGGAGGTAGAAGTAGCCCTGCCCTTTCGAACTAAAATGATGAAGCATAATATATAATACAATACATATAAAGGTATAAGCATCTTACCCTGCCATGTGATTGATAATTTACATTTATGAACATTCACATTTATGAATGTTAATAGTTTTATGAGGATACACTACTGTACCTTAGCTGGAACATGCTCATTTGCACAACCAACTGTTCATACAGTACCAACTGTTTACATTTCGCATCATACTTATTTGCACTGTCCATGCTCATTGCACTACCTTAAATCTACTGCTTACCTTAAGCTAACATACAATTGTGTACATCTACCTGTAAAATTCTGTTTATAGTTGGAGACATCTGTATATTACATTTACATTTAGAGTACATATTCACCTGTAAATGCTGTTTATAGAAAGAGACACCTGTAATTATATTTATGGCACACACTCACCTTTTATAGTAATAACCATCTGTATATTTATATTCATTGTACATATTACCTGTAAATCCTGTACATCTCCATATCCTGCACGTATGCAACCATTGTATATATCCTGCACTTTGCTGCTATTGCACTTCTGGTTAGACCTAAACTGCATTTCGTTGCCTTGTACCTGTACTTGTGTAATGACAATAAAGTTGAATCTAATCTAATCTAATACACCTACTCTTTGGAGGTGAACCGGAAAGCTGAAGACGGATGGAATAACACCATCTTGGAGTCGGACAATCTGACCCGTTCTATCAAAATCATCATTCTTAAAATGATGAGAGCAAAGTACTGTTGTATCACTTGCATGAAATCCTTCTCTCCTCAAAGCCACTTCCCACTTCTTCCTCACATCTTTGTCCTTATAGGCACTTAACGTTACCTAACGCTAAAAGAAAGTTTCGTGCATCTAACAAGTGCTTTCGAACTTTTTTCCTGTCTGAATAGTAAGTTATGTGGAAAACACTTGAGTTGAGGGAGGGAGATACATAGTCTAGCTAACGTTAGCTAGCTACGATTTCAGTACAGTACTATCAAAGATCCTTGCTCCTTCTCAATTCTGTGGATTTAAGGACAAAATACAACCAAAGTACAATAGTAATGTTAAATCTTACTTGTGAAAAGTAATCCCCCGAGCCCTATTTGCGATGGTCCGCCGATTAGAACATAAAAATGCTGCACAGTGCTCTGGCATCTTAACTGCTGCTATTCAACGAAACTATGAGTACGACCGGTTCAAGATGGCGGCCGCAAATCTCGTTGCGCAGCGGCCAATGAGGCGTCTACCTATATATATGTCTATGACAGAAACTGTATCATGGTGACTTGCTCGAACATTTTGCACTCGACAGAGTGATGTCAAAACAAAGAAGCTGTATCTAAAATGCAGGGCGTTCACCTGCAACAACACTCCTTCAGTTTATGCAGCGTTCACTGTCTCTAAAGACTTGTCATGCCATAAAAGTTAGCTTTGAAAAATCATCTCACTTGAAGGGTCACAGGGGCTGGGTCACGTGGGCTGGGTTACGGGAGCTGGGTCACGGGAGCAGGGTCACGGGAGCTGGGTCACGTGGGCTGGGTCACGGGAGCTGGGTCACGGGAGCTGGGTCACGTGGGCTGGGTCACGTGGGCTGGGTCACGGGAGCAGGGTCACGGGAGCAGGGTCACGGGGGCAGGGTCACGGGGGCAGCGGTCTAATGACCAGTACATACTTCGCAAGAAAGAAATTTGTTCTTGATCTTGAGGTGACAAGAACAAAGTTAGTTCTGACCTGGTCATTTCAGGAAAATCTCAAGCGCAGGACTCCTCAGTTTCCTCATTAACCACACCCACTTCAGATTTATGACCAATCACACAAGAGTTCTCGGACACCCACAAGAAAAGGTTCTGCTCGGACGATGTGTAAAGACCTCCCGAACCAGGACTCCACCTCCAGAACATGGACACGTCTCTGTTCTTGTGGAATATGGCCTTGAGCAGAGATACCCAGACTTACCCCTCCCCAGACACTTCCTGCAGCTCTCCCGGGGGATACCAAGACGTCGAGAGACATAGTCCCTCCAGCGTGTCCTAGCTCTTCCCCGGGGCCTCCTCCCGGAGGGACATGCCAGGAACACCTCCCTATCATACACGTCCCAACTCCGGGCCTGGCTCCAGGGTGGGGCCCCGGTTGTGTCATCCCGGGCGACTTCTCAATCTTGGATTTAATGTTTTCTATAAAGGTTCTGAACCGCTCTTTGTCTGGCCCGTCACCTAGGACCAGTTTGCCCTGGGGATATATGCCCCTGGTAGGGTCAAAACAATCAGGAGGGGATTAAGTTGTGTATGTTCAATAATTAAATCAAAAAGGTTTATTCAAACAGAGACAGGTTTATTAACATGTGATAATTTTAAGTTCTGATTATATGTCTAACAGAAACATCATATCTGAGAGGTATATTTACTGTTGGTCAATAATATTACATTTTATTGAAGGGGAAGTAAACTCTGCAGGATTTATTGAGTCCCATTGAAATGAGCCCAAAGCACCACCAGTGGAACTCTTTTCTCTCATTTAAACAAATTCATTCAAAAACAACTTCCACTGTACATTTGGGCAAATACCACCTGGCAATTGGCCACAACCTCCCCAATCTATTTAGTTAATAAGTTTGGTTCTAAAGCCTTATTTCACAAAAAAACACAAGTCTTTTACATAAATAGTTCTAAATACCAAAATGTTGTGTTTTGGGCTGAAGTCTGACTAAAGATAGAACCCAAGATATATTTGAGAAATGTTATTCTATGCCTTCAATATGGCACAAACAAAATGGGGTCAGAAATGACAACCAGTGTAACTTTTTGTTCTCATTTATAAATTTACATTTTTCAAAAAGGACATCCAAACTCATCTTTGACCGTTTCCACAGAGCACTTGACCCGATAGTCCGAATGCAATTTGGAAAACAGAAATTATAGTTATCTGTACATTTCTGTTCAAGATTTAGTGTTTTTTATTTTGTATTTAATTGTTTTTTTTTCCACAAAGCTCTACTGGCCCTAAATACTAAAATAAAAGGCAAATTTTGGATCGGCGCATTGGGAAGAAGTAGGGCTAAATTTGACTTCATGTAGGAAATATTGAGCAAACAAAGTGACCATCAGTGTAACTCTAATTTAAGGACAACACAAGGTTTAAAGTTTGAGATAATTCACATAAAACCCATTACAATCAAGTTAGATCCATTCAAAAAAGACAATAAATATAAAAGGTAAAAACAGAAGAAGAAGAATAGACCTTGCAGGATGGAAGTTTTATTCATAAATTCCACCGCCCTCTTGAATCCAGCTGTGGTTTGGAGAATTATTTTCTCTGTGACGTAATAAAGCAGTGATAAGAACTGAGTCAGAGCCTGCAGCTGAAACAGATCCAAGTGAAACTAGTCTCGTCACAAACAGAGCTCATCCTCGTGTGATCGGTTTCAGAAGAACGTCAGAGGAAAACACGAGACAAACTGTGGGTTTAGATGAAGACCAAACAAGAACCCTCTGTTCGTGGGACGTCCTGCACAAACAGAAGAAAAGTTTGTGTAGATGTTTGTTTATCACAGAAACAACAGGAGACGCTCTTCGGGAGAAAACTCTGACATTCACTGTTTAAGACCAAACTCTCTTTCTCCTGCTCTGTTTGGTCCAGACTTTAGGACTTTCCCGTTTGTTCTGATCCAAGTGTTCAGGTGAAAGCTCCAGGACCTGGTTCAGACCAAACAGCTGCTCTTTGTTCCTGGTCCGGACCAAACTGAACCAAGGTCCAATTTTTTTTGTGGAACAGAAGATGGTCTAAAGTCTGGAGATAGTTCAGACTTTTGACCAAATGCAGAAGGTCACGGTCGATTAAACTCATGAAGAAGAGAGAACGGAGGGAAACTCGTAAAACTCAGATTACAGGGTTTAATGTTTTATTATTATTATTAGGCCCGAGCCGGTGATGACTGGGAGGGCCTATTGTTTTTGCTCGGATTTTCTTTTTTTTTCTGCAAAATGATCCTAAATTTGACCCAGTGAACATGCACAAAAAGTCATTTTTATTGTTCCAGGCTTCAAGCCCGGCGAAAAATTTATGTATTTGAAGTCCCCGAAATAAAATACAAAAAATGACTCAGTGGCGACCCCTAGAAAAGTCAAAATACATTGTGCCTATGGAAAATGAAAGTAATTTTTTCCAACGTAGAAATACAAAACTTGGTACATCCATAGAACACCTCAGGGCAAACAGAAAAGTTTATTACAGCCATACCGTAAACTCAACAGGAAATCTACTATGTTGGGTGGAATGCGTGACCACCAGTGTTGGGAAAGTTCACTTTCTACAAGAACTAGTTCAAAGTTCAGTCAAACTTCAAAATTTTGAACTAAGTTCACAGTTCCAAATATGTTGCTGCGAGCTATTATTTTTCAAAATTATTGCCACAGCCCATATACAGTAGAATCACAGACAGCAATTATTTTATCAGTTTTAACAATGAAGCTATGCGTTAGATTTCATTTTCATATCCAATTTTCAATCCTTATCCAACCAGGGTTTACATTAGCATTGAGGGGACATTGTTGCTTTAATGCTTTGTTGCTGTCCATTCACTCCACACTAGTAGCAGCTGCAGCTTTCAACCCTACAGTACATTCTCAAGAACATGAGGAAAAACGTGCTGCTTGAATGGTCTTTTTTAATGAGGAATTATTCAAAGAAAAACAGGACAGTAATCATTAAGGTGTAAACGTTTTTAAATTTTAATAATTTTCCATTGTCCACATGCTAAAACAGAATATTGGAATCCTGGAAAAAGACCAGGCAGGTTCAACAAACAAGTTACATGAATGAATTTAAATGATCATACGCCTTACTACATGCTGCTGTCGCCTCCGTGCTTTATTTATTTATTTATTTTTTTGATGACGCGTCACGCATGTGGCAGACGGCGGTGCGACACTGGTGGCTGGTGTTGCCAGGTTTGGTGTTTTTCAGCTACATATTAAGACCCGTTTGCGGTGTGTTTTAGCCGGGTTTTTGCCTGGAAGGCTCTATAGAAATCTGGCACCTTATTGAACGAAGTTAACCTGAGAAAGCGTGCCGTTCACAGACACCAGACTGAACGAGTTCACAGTAACGTTCATCAGGCAGTAATACAGCACGTTCAGTTCACGTTCGCCCAAAATATGAACGAGTTCATGAACTATCGTTCAATGAACGCGTTCAGGCACAACACTGGTGACCACCTAAATCACACCCCTTGTGTGGGCGGCAGTAGCTCAGTGGGTAGAGTGGTCGTCTTTCAACCGGAAGGTAGGCGGTTCGATTCCCACTCTCCCCACAGTTCATACTGTCGTTGTGTCCTTGGGCAAGACACTTAACCCACCTTGCCTCCAGTGACTGTAACACTGGTAATTACATTAGAACAATGTAAGTCGCTTTGGATAAAAGCGTCAGATAAATGAATAAATGTAAATGTAAAGGCTTTTCATCTAAACAGCTCCAAATTTGCTTTAAAGCACAAAATGCAATCCTCTGAATATATGTGTCTCCGCGGTCTCAAAGGAGGCGAGGGCCTTTATTGCCGCTTGCGGCTTTAATTATTATTATTATTACATCAATTTTATTTATCGCTTTTACGGTGAACGCAAATACGCTTTACGTATCAATTATTCATTCACTCCACAGTCACACACTGGTGGTGAGCTACATCTGTAACCACAGCTGCCCTGGGGCAGACTGACAGAGACGTGGCAGCCATTTTGTACCTACGGACTCTCCGACCATCACCACATACATTCACATTCTCACACATTTATACAAGGCAAGATGGTTTTGTCTCTGTTTGTCTCGTGCTGCAGACGACTCCCGTGAAGCGTTTCCTAAAGGTTTAGTCCTGGTTTAGTCCTGGTTTAGTCCTGGTTTAGTCCTGGTTTAGACCTGGTTTAGTCCTGGTTTAGTCCTGGTTTAGACCTGGTTTAGTCCTGGTTTAGTCCTGGTTTAGTCCTGGTTTAGACCTGGTTTAGTCCTGGTTTAGTCCTGGTTTAGACCTGGTTTAGTCCTGGTTTAGTCCTGGTTTAGTCCTGGTTTAGTCCTGGTTTAGACCTGGTTTAGTCCTGGTTTAGTCCTGGTTTAGTCCTGGTTTAGACCTGGTTTAGTCCTGGTTTAGTCCTGGTTTAGGCCTGGTTTAGTCCTGGTTTAGACCTGGTTTAGACCTGGTTTAGTCCTGGTTTAGACCTGGTTTAGACCTGGTTTAGTCCTGGTTTAGTCCTGGTTTAGTCCTGGTAGTGTCCAAATGAATCCACTTTAAATCTGTTCCAAACTGTTTAAAGTCTGAGATAAACCGGTTAAACCCGAGTCTGTTAAAGCCCCTCTGAGTCCGGTTATAAGCCCAGTGCAGCAGATGGCGCTGTTTCCCTCTCGTCCTGATGTGCTGCTTGTGTTGCAGGATCCTGAGAGTGACATCTTTCTTCAGGCAGCAGATGGTGCTGCTCTGGAGAAGAAGCCCGGGCGCAGGACGCTGTGGATCGGAGTGGGTCTGACTGTGGGGGCCGCCCTCCTGGCTCTGCTCACGGGGCTCCTGGTCTGGAACTACCACCGTAAGTCCTGTTCTAGTCCTGTTCTAGTCCTGGTCTGGAACTGCCAAGTCCTGCAAATGGGACTTGTGAATACATTTTTGGTGAACATGAGTCACTGATGGGTTTTTTTCTGAGAAAAAGAACCACAGACTGGAGTTTCTGCTGTCTCCTCCTGGTGGTGGTTCATGGTACTGTTTTGGTGAGGGTCTTACCGTAAAGATCTCTGAACAAACGCAGGTGTTTTTTCTCTCTGTGCTCAGTTCGTCAGGACGTCAGGACAAAGAGGCTCTACGTCGGTTCGATGGAGATCAGTAACCAGCCCTTCCTACCAAACTACGGAGATCCAGAGAGTCAACCTTTCAAAGAACTGGCCTCTCTGGTCCAACAGCAGGTCAGTCCTGTCTGGACCAGGTCTAGACCAGGTCAGTCCTGGTCTAGACCTGGTTTATTTTTATTGGACAAATAAAGGGGACTTCCTCTTTGCGTGAACAGAAGTTAGTATTTAAATAAAGTACATGTTTGAGCCATAACTTCTATAAAACCTAAACATCTTCCTCTTATTGTTCTGTTTTATAATTCTGTGGGTCACACTGGGTCAGGTCTTAAACGTGGGAGCAAGAAAACAACAAAAGGACTTTATCCTAAGAGTCATTCAAACACAAAACCATGTTGTAATCAAAATAAAACCTGAATTAAAATAAATGGAAACACTTGTTTTATTTATTTCTCTATAAAGATAAAAACGGCAGAACAAAGCAGAAAGATGGGTCTAATTAAAGCTGCCTTTTCTGTTTCAGCTGCAGATCCTTTACAACAAGAACTCGGTCCTGGCTGAATACTACAGCAGCTCCTCCGTCCAGGCCTTCAGGTAGCACTCAAACACAGACTGACCCTAGAGCTGCACAGAGGAGCCTCTGTTCAGCTGCTCCTCAGAAAAGTATTGAGTCATTCTTCTGACTTCAGTGAGTTCAGCTCAAACGTTCAGAGCAATCGAAACATATTCTTAATAAACATTACGTTTAATTCAACTGTGAGCCTTTCCTCCGACTGAAGTGTTCATGTTAACGAACGACCAAGATTTAATTCAGTCACAGTTATTTAGCAGCTGTTAAAGAAACCACCACTTTACTGTGGGGGGGGGGTTAGAATGATCCCAGGAGCTGTCGGCGGGGGACTACTTGCTCCTGGTGGGGGCTCCTGGTGGGGGCTTCTGGGGGGGCTCCTACATAGTCGGCTCACCTGTACAGCGCAGCTCCACGTGTTGGCTTCATATGTATTCAACCCTTAAAACTCAAAGGTCAAACCTTCAAAATAAAAGTAATAGTTTGTTTTCAGGCTCTGTATTTTTCTCAAAATATTGCTGAAATAAACTGTAAAAACAAAAAGCCTCATGAAAGTGTTTCTGATCCAGAGCTGAACCTGTGCAGGCTCCAGGTGTGTTTCTGACACAGGTGAGAGATAAACCTGTTTAGACCGAGACTGAGTCTTGAGGTGTGTCAGGGTGGAGTCCCACTAAAACTGGTTCTACGTCTGAATCACTCATCAGCTGTAACTTTAACAACATAATTTAATAAACAAGAGTCTTGGTTCAGACCTGGGTTAATCCTGGTTTTACTCAGGTTTTGTCTGGCTTTCCTCTGGTTCAGCCCGGTTTTTCTCTGTTTTTTTTCGGTCTACAGTGAGTCCACAGCAAAGAGTGTTGTGGCCTATTATGAGTCCGAGTTCCAGGCCCCCGTTTCCCAGAATGCCGCGCTGGACGAGTCGATGGACTCCATGCAGTCGTCGCGGGGGAAAATCCTCGGTCGCCAGGGACGAATGTTTCCACGGCCCGAGGACCTGCTCTCAGTGAACACCGTCGTTTCCGGAGGTCTTTATGATTATTTAGGATTATTGTTATTAATGAAGGCTGTGTTTAAAGTGAACTCTGTCTCCGCAGCCATCGACCCGCGGATGGACAGGAACACCTTATTAAGTGAGTCTTTACATCTGTGTTCTTAACAAAAAGGTCTATTATCAGTTACTACATGTGTGCTCTCCGGTGTTTCCAGTGAAGTCCTTTGACCTGTCGGTCAAAGACGGAGGAGAGGTGCAGTCGCCCGGTTTTCCCGACGAGCCGTACACTCCGAGCGTGTTCCTGCAGTGGAGACTCCGAGCAGAGCCAGGTCACAGGATCAGACTTAACTTCCACACTCTGAACCTGGAGGACGACTGTCAGAAGGACTTCATCAAGGTCTACGACTCCCTGGCTCCGATCGAGAACAGGGTCATCACAGAGTAAGGCTTTAAAATAATACTTCATAAACTCCCTACAGAGAAGCACGTGAGCAGAAAACACTTTCATTTCAGTCCTGCTTCTTAAACTGAACTGTTTCACTGAAAACCAAACATCTCATAATTAATTAGAGTTCATAAAAACATATGAACCAAGTGCATTATAAGATTCAAAAGTGAGTCCTGGCTCCAAGAGGAACTGCTCTTTTATTTCCCTTTTGTTTTACAGACAGTGTGGACATTCCCACAGGTCTCTCTTATACCTTTATTTTGTATATGTGTATAATTTCCTCCTCTTGCTTTAATTACAGACAGTGTGGTTACCCTCATCAGTCGCTGTCCTACCTTTCGTCTGAAAATGTGATGCTGGTGACTCTGGTCACAAACAAAGACAAGAACTACCCTGGATTTAGTGCCAACTACTCCCAGGTCCCTCTGAAAGAAAACGGTACAGGGTTTATTTAAAACTTCTCACAGATCTCTCTCAACGCACAGTGGGATTCTAACTATTGTTCAAACTCATTTTTCAGAGAATATGAATGAAAACACAAAAACCTTTCTTTCACTCATAGTTAGTGTTTGGCTAAAGCCATTTATTGTCTGTGTTTATTTATTTTAAATCATAATGACAACAGAAACTATCCAAATGACCCTGATCAAAAGTAACTGGTGATTTTGGTCTGAGAACATGAACAAGTGACACAAACAGGTTTGTAAAGGTAACCATTCTCACCTGTGACCTGTTTGTAATCACATACAATACATACAATAAATAAAATAAAAGACCCTTCTATCATTCATCCAGAGCTGCACTGATGTTTCTGTCTGAGTTATGGGGAAAGAAAAAGAATTGTCAAAAGATCTGTGGGAAAAGGCAATTGAACTGTATAAAACAGGAAAGGGATATAAAAAGATATCCAAGTAATTGAGAATGCTAATCAGCAGTGTTCAAACTCTAATAAAGAAGTGGAAAATAATGGATTTTGTTGAAACCAAACCACGATCAGGTAGACCAACAAACATTTTAGCCACAACTGCCAGGAACATTGTACGGGATGCATATACCACAAATAACTTCAGCTGAAATACAGGACTCTCTGAAAAAGTGTTGCTGCTGTTCAAGATGCACAATAAGGAGGCACTTGGAAAAAAAAGCTGCATGGGCTGCATGGTCGAGTTGCCAGATGAAAGCCATTACTAAACAAATGTCACAAAACATGCTGCTTAAAGTACGTCAGACAGCTCAGAGACAAGCCTCAGAACTTCTGGAATAAAGTCATTTGGAGTGATGAAACCAATATCATTGAGACACTCTGGGGAGACCTCAAACGTGCAGTTCATGCATGAAAGCCCAAGAATTTACAGAAACTGGAGGCTGAATGAACAGCTTTACCTTCTGAGAAAATAAAGAGCCTCATCCACAACGACCACAAAAGACTTCAAACTGTCATTGATGTTAAAGGTTCAACACACAGTATTAAGAACTGGGGTAAACTTTTGATCAGAGTCATTTGGGTAGTTCCTGTTGTCATTATGATTTTAAAAAAAGTAAACACAATTGTTTCACCCAAACACTAACTATAAGTGAAAGAAGGGTTTTGTGTAAAATTCTGCCACGGTATGTGAACTTAACTTAACTGTACTTTCCTTTACCTTTTTTTTCCTTCTGGATGCTGGGGGAATACTTACTTTAAATGTTCTCTGGTGTTCCCGCACCTCCAGCTTTATCAATTAAGCGCTTAACTAAGCATATCTTTCTCTTATTAGATCGTCTAATAACAATATGTGTGTGTTTTTCCTTAAATCAACTACAAAAGACAGTTTATTTTGGTGACATTAGCGTTTCCTGAGCGTATAATGCAGCCCCTGATAAAATACAAAATAATAATAATTATTATAATTCTGCTCAGCTCGGTGCTGACTCGTGCTGACTTGTGTATATTTACACCAGCTCCTGACCTGTTGAGGGATTTGAGCGTACAACTTTTTATATTCATAAATCCAAAGATTGTGTGGAAATGGTTGTACACCCAATTTTTCACTGTATGCACCTTTGATAAACGAGGACAGCGTCTGCACTACATGCAACACTGGTTTTCCACGAGTTTGTGGAAGCGCACTACATTGTTGATCATTATTATTTATCTTTATTATTTCTTTTTATTTAAACATTTAAAAATATTTATTTTAAGGAGAATTCACTGATTTGTTCAATAAATCCAACATATTTCATAATCGAGGTAGGTTCTTGTCTCCACCTCCAGTGTGTTACTGTGGAGTGAATAATAGACGGTGTAAAGCCCTGTATAAATCCAGTCCATTATTATTATTATTATTATTATTATTATTATTATTATTATCACTAGAGTGTGTTTTGTGCAGAGTGTGGAGGTTTGCTGACGACAGGGAAAGGTGTGTTCTCTTCTCCGTTTTACCCCTCAAACTACCCTCCACAGATCAGCTGCACCTGGGACATACAGGTAACTCACCTAAACACTCACCTGGACACACAAGTAACCTGAGACACACACCTGGGACATACAGGTTACACACCTGGTCACACACCTGGGACATACACCTGGGACATACAGGTTACACACCTGGTCACACACCTGGGACATACACTTAGGACATACAGGTTACACACCTGGTCACACACCTGGGACATACACTTAGGACATACAGGACACACCTGGGACACACACCTGGGACAGACACACCGGGACACACCTGGACAGACACCTGGACACACACCTGGACAGACTACTGGACAGACACCTGGACACACACCTGGACACAACTGACACACACACCTGACAGACACCTGACACACAACTGACACACACCTGGACACACACCTGGACAGACTACTGGACACACAACTGGACACACACCTGGACAGACTACTGGACACACACCTGGACACACAACTGGACACACACCTGGACAGACTACTGGGCACACACCTGGACAGACTACTGGACACACACCTGGACAGACTACTGGACACACACCTGGACAGATGTCAAGGAATCAATACACAAAACAGTGTAGAGACAATCAGATTTCTCTAGAGATCAACCTTCAACCCATTTGTGAATTAAATAATTCACAAAGAAGCAACACACAGGAGAAGCAACTTAGCGGCAGAAGCCTACAGAACTGTGTGAGTGTATGTAATTCTTGTCTCTTTGAGCTTATAATGCTGTGTTATTGCTGAGAAACCGCACAGTGTGTTTACTATGACCCTGTCACGTGGTGTACCGGTGTCTAATCTTAGCTGTTAGCGGGCTAGTTTCGTTTGAGTTGTTTGTGTGTGTAGAGGCGTGACTTGCTGAATTCAATAACTTGAATAGACGGGTATTTAAGTAGGAGTAACCACCGCGGCAGCGGTCGCGGCAGCAGTCATCGCGTGAAGACCAAAGAGAGTAAAGACCATCGACTCTACCTGCACGCGACTCCACCTAACAGGGACACACCGACAGGGCACCTGAGTATTGCACTTTTTTTAGTACTAATTGTTTGCACTTACAATTTATTATTTCTACTATTACTTTCTTCTTTGGCTCTTCAATGTGTTTTCAAATTACTACTGTCATTTCAACACGGAAATTATCATCTGTTTCACGCAAAAGGCGACGCAACCATAATAATCTGCATGTTGTATCAGTGTCAATAACTGCCCCTTCTACTTTCCCAATAGGCTTGTGGAACTGCCAGTCTGCTGTGAACAAAGCTGATTTCATTACAGCTTTTGTTCAACATTCTGGTCTTTCAGTTGTAGCACTTACAGAAACATGGATCAAACCAGAGGACTCTCCCATAATCACACTTTCTCCCACAGTCCTCGCCTCACTGGAAGGGGCGGAGGGACCGGACTACTTATTCCTACTGACTGGAAGTTCAAACAGCTATCACCCTTGTGTGACAACGGCTCCTTCGAGTTCCATGCTGTTACCATCACCCACCCTGTTAAAAGTCATTTTGTAGTTATCTATCGGCCCCAGGTCAGCTTGGACATTTCTTGGAGGAGTTGGATGCGCTTCTTTCATCCTTCCTGACGATGGTACCCCTCTGGTGGTATTAGGAGACTTCAACATCCACCTTGAAAAGCCACAGGCTGCTAACTTCATTAACCTAACTGCATCATTTGACCTCAAGCAGGTTTCCACATCGGCAACCCACAAGTCTGGTAACCAACTAGATCTTATCTACATAAGATACTGCTCCACTCGCCACACTCAGGTCACACCACTGCACACTTCTGATCATTTCTTCATTACTCTCGACCTTGACCTAACTTCTCCAGACACTGCAATTGTTTTACCGCTGGTCACTTTCCGACGCAACCTGCGTACACTCAGTCCCTCCCGTTTTCCTCTGCTGTCTCTTCTGCACTCCCCTCTTCTGAGGAGCTCTCTTTAAACACAAACAACGCCACCGACACTCTGTGCTCCACGCTTTCATCCTGCTTGGACAACTTATGCCCTCTTACATCTAGACCAGCCCGTACATCCTCGTCTGCCCCCTGGTTATCCGATGTTCTACGAGAGCATCGCGCCAGCCTCCGGTCAGCTGAGAGAAAATGGCGCAAGTCAAAAGATCCTACTAACCTCTGTATCTACCAGTCTCTCCTCTCTACTTTCTCCGCTGATGTCACCTCTGCAAAAACTGTCTACTACCATTCTAGGTTAAACAACTCACCTGACTCGCGCACTCTCTTTAAAACCTTTTCTGCCCTCCTTTGTCCGCCTGCTCCCCCACCTTCATCGGATTTAACAGCTGATGATTTTGCGTCTTTCTTATAATTAGTTATAATCTTATAATTCTTATAATTAGTTATAATCTTATCATTTATTATATATAAAGAAAAGTCGAGCTCATTCAGACCCCTGATATTTGTTTGCTCACTTCCTTCTCTCCTCTACCTGAAGCAGATGTTTCCAAGGTCATTAGTTCTAACCACCCTACTACCTGCCCGCTGGATCCCATCCCCACACATCTCCTTCAGGCCATCTCTCCATCTGTCGTGCCTGCTCTCACCCACATCATCAACTCATCTCTTTCCACTGGATCCTTCCCCACAGCTTTCAAAGAGGCCCGCATCACACCACTACTGAAGAAACCCACTCTCAACCCTACACTGCTAGAAAACTACAGACCGGTTTCCCTCCTTCCCTTCATTGCCAAAGCTCTGGAGCGAGTTGTGTTTACTCAGCTCTCATCCTTTCTCACACGGAACAACCTCCTGGTCCAGAACCAGTCTGGGTTCAAGAGCGGACATTCCACCGAAACTGCCCTGCTCTCAGTCATCGAAGCTCTGAGACTGGCAAAAGCAACATCCAAGTCATCTGTACTCATCTTACTGGATCTGTCTGCTGCTTTTGACACTGTTAATCATCACATCCTCCTGTCTTCTCTCAGGGCGATGGGTGTCTCTGGAATGGCGTTGCAATGGTTCAAGTCTTACCTCTCGGATAGGTCATTCAGAGTATCCTGGAGAAATGAGGTCTCTGAGTCCCAACATCTCAATACAGGGGTGCCACAGGGCTCAGTGCTTGGACCACTACTCTTTTCCATATACATGACATCCCTTGGCTCTGTCATCCAGAAGCATTGCTTTTCCTATCACTGCTGCAGATGACACTCAACTCCATCTGTCATTTCAACCTGACGATCCGATGGTCTCTGCTCGCGTCTCGGCATGTCTGAGCGACATCTCACTTTGGATGAAGGACCATCACCTGCAGCTGAACCTTGCAAAAACAGAACTGCTTCTGATTCCGGCCAAATCAAAGACCCACCACAACCTCTCCATTCAACTAGGCCCATCAACCATTACACCGTCCAGCACTGCCAGAAATCTGGGAGTGGTAATTGATGATCAGTTAAACTTCACAAGTCATGTCGCCAGCACCACCCGGTCCTGTAGATTCATCCTCTACAACATTAGGAAAATTAGACCTTTCCTATCAGAGCACTCCACGCAAATTCTAGTCCAGGCTCTTGTCTTGTCCAAACTGGATTATTGCAATGCTCTACTGGCTGGACTCCCTGCTGCACAACCAAACCTCTGCAGCTGATCCAGAATGCAGCGGCAAGAGTGGTCTTTAATGAACCGAAGAGAGCACATGTAACTCCTCTATTCATTAGGTTACACTGGCTCCCGGTTGATGCCCATATCAAGTTCAAAGCTATGCTCTTGGCCTACAAGACCACCTCTGGTTCTGCACCCTCATATCTTCACTCACTAATACAGACCTACGTTCCTACCAGATCCCTGCGCTCTGCAAATGAACAACGTCTGGTGGTACCGTCCCAAAAAGGTAAAAAATCACTCTCTCGTACCTTCTCTGGCTCTGTTCCACATTGGTGGAATGATCTACCTGCTGCTACAAGATCAGCAGATTCTGTAGCCATCTTTAAAAAACGCCTGAAAACACATCTCTTCCGTCAACACCTGACTGACAAACACTGAGTTCTACTTCCTTTCTATCGATTCCTTTCCCTAAAAAAAAAAAAAAAAAATTCTCTTATCCTTAGCTTTGTAAACTGTGCTGGGTTTAAACTGACTAGTTTTTGTGCACTTATACTTTTTGTACCTTGTGTTGTTAAAATTGCTTCCATTGTTATCCTCACTTGTAAGTCGCTTTGGATAAAAGCGTCTGTTAAATGACTAAATGTAAATGTAAATGTATAATAGAATCAGACTCAACTTAAGTTTTTACATGCATGGGGAGAATGGCATGTGGGGCATTGACTGCTCGTTCCACCTCTGTAGTGCTCAGTCTACAGAATCTCCAACAGGCCACCTGAATTATCCCTGTTTTATTGAAACATAAACACAGTCTGCCTCCCCCCAACCACGCAGGGCGGAGTTTGTTTTATTTATTTTTATTTTACCTTTATTTAACCAGGAGGTCCCATTGAGATTCAGAATCTCTTTTACAAGAGAGACCTGGCCAAGGTAGCAGCCAAATCACAACAAATACATAAACACCAAAATTACATTTTCACAATAAAAGAAAATAATATATAAAACAAAATGAGACTCTTAAGAAAAACAAGAACATATCTCCATCACAACACTCTTTACAGTATTTTTAAAATCATTTATGGACAGAAGGGTTTCTAACTTTAGCTCTTTTTGTAGATTATTCCACCCCCAAGGTGCTAAGTAAGAAAAGGCAGTTTTTCCCAATTCCGTTGTAACTCTTGGCACATTAAAAAGCAACCACTTTGAAGAGCGTAGCTGATAGGTACCAGAGCAAACAGAGAGGAGGTTACAAAGATACAGTGGAAGTTTGCCAAGTATAGCTTTATAAATAAAGTTACAAAAACTAGTACATTTAAGAGTTATCTCTCTGCACCTAACCTAAACACAGGAACTGTGAGTTAAGATAAACACTTGGGCTTGACATGTCTGGCTGAGTGCAGCTACATGACAGTTAATTACACACATACAATATTAATGACCCTTTCTTAGCAAAGGCGTGTTGGCCTTTTTTGGTCATGTACAATTTGACAACTTTTTCTTACTGCAAAGTTCTAACAACAGACTACTGGACAGACACCTGGACAGACACCTGGACAGACACCTGGACAGACTACTGGGCACACACCTGGACAGACTACTGGACAGACACCTGGACACACACCTGGACAGACTACTGGACACACACCTGGACACACACCTGGACAGACTACTGGACAGACACCTGGACACACACCTGGACAGACTACTGGACAGACACCTGGACACACATCTGGACAGACTACTGGATTAACCTCTGAAAATAACTTGAGACACGCACTGTTTTCTCATGTCTATGTTTTAGCTTAAATCAGAAAAGTAATTAGTGTGGACGCAGCCTGTTTTAAATACTTCCTGTTTTTTTTCCAGACGTCTGAGGAGAAGTTCCTGAAAGTCCAGTTCAGCTGGTTCTCTGTGGGTCAGGACCAGGACCAGGACTGTGCCCAAGACTACGTCCAGATCGACGACAAGAAGTACTTTCTCTTTATTCTAATGTCTTTCCATGAATTATCTTTAATCACAAGTTTTTATCTTTTTACACTCTTTTGTTTCTCTGTTGTTTCTGTTGCGTCACTAAAATCCTGTGGCTGTAAAAAACCTGTTTTCTATAAAAAGACCAGAGATAATCAACAATATTCCAGTTGATATTTTACTCTTATTTATTGTCCACAGTTAAAGTAAAAGCCTCATTAAACAGACTCACCTTCAGAGGCTTCACTCTGACAACCTGCTTTAAACTGATTTTAGATTTAGTGACAGTTCATAGCTTTATTCACAAAAATACTATGTATTTACAGTATGGACTTTATAAATACTGTTCTGAACTTGTACGACTGATAATAAAGTAATTAATAGTAAATTTTAATGATAATAACTCTGTTCAATGTGAAATATGTCTCAGATAAAAGTCCTAAACCATTTCTTTGTTCTGTTCTGTTCTGTGTTTATGGCACAGGTGAGTTACAGATTGTGTTGTTAGATGTAGGTTGTCTTTTTGGCACAGATCATATGTGTTTAATGTATTCCCAGATCAGTTTGGTTCAGATCATGTGGTGTTTCAGATTATGTGGCAGTGACCTGAAGAACAAAGTGGTGGTGGTTCCCAGCAGTCGTCTCTCTGTGTCCTTTCACTCCGACTCCTCCTTCGTCCAACAGGGCTTTACGGCAGAATACGAGGCTTATGTTCCCACTGACCGTGAGTTTATTTCTAATACTTCCCAAACCACACACACAGGGGTCACTGAAGAGGCTTTTACACCAAAAAAATCACAACACAATCCAATCAAACCTTTGAACTGACCTGACCCTGACCTGACCCCCACAAGGGTCAGCGGAGAATACAGTTTATGTTTGAAAGCTAATCTTACCTGCGTTTAGGCTTAAATATGTGTTGGCAGTAATTAACAATGGACCAAAGCTATAATGACCTGCAGTGGAGGTCATACAAAAGGTCACAGTCTACAGTCCACATGCTTTGTTCTCGGTGACTTTAATCATCGTGATTCAAAGTCAATGAAAACCTTTTACCAGCAAGTCTCATGTTCAACCAAACTTAACAAAACACTTGATTTATGCTACGGTTCCATAAAATTGACCTACTGTCTGTAGGCAGACCTCCTCTGTTTGCTCTAGGGGTGTGACGGTTAGTATATAACCGTGTGATCGGCGGTTATAGTTGAACACCGTCATTAGAACTCTATAACCGCCAAAACCGTGTCATTAAAATATTTTTTACAAACATTTTTTATCAAAAATTATTTTCATTTTTAGATAGGATCATAAGATCGCAATATATCGAGACATGGTTTTACCACTTAATGAAGTTTTGTAAATCGTCAGACATGATATTTACCACTTCATTAAATTTTGCTTTGTAGAAAACCTTTCTTAAAAACTAATTCTGTTTTGTACAAATTTTATCTTAATTTTAATAAATGGTTCATTAACCAATTGCATGTATTTTAATAAATAAAAAGCAAATATAGCAGATAATGATAACCGTGACATGGAAGCGCCAGCGCGCCGCGTTCACTTGCACTGCACTGTGAACTAGAGCACATCTCATCGTAAATGAAACTCAGCGTAGGCCTATGCCTCATACATTAGCACAAATACAGTGCCAGCCACTCAGGAGCTTTTGGCAAAGTCATCTTTCCTTGACCCACGATACAGAGGCAATGGGGGGGGTGGATTGGAGGAGACAAAAGATTCACTTCGGGGGGAAACTGTATCAGCTGACGAGGGAAACGGAGGCGGAGTTAGTGGTGTCACTAAAGATCGTCAATAAAACCGAGTAAAGTGAACATGTTGGTGTTCCTGTCACGGAACTTGGTTTTGTTTACTGTGGTCAGAGATATCTTGCTGCTTAGAGACGGTGCTGTCAGAGACTTAGACAATAGTAGTTCTATTTCATCCCTCCTGACCGCCAGGGGCGGTGCATTAAGCACTGAATGAACAATGATCATCTTTGCGCATGCGCAGGTCGAGAATCTAATATCAACAAAGTCACTTGTGACCTACCGGTGACCCATGTGGGGCTATTTAGTCACGTGATACCGGGAGCTCAGTCCCTTTTTGTCTTTTCGCGCGTAGGTTAAGCTTTATGGTGGAGACTTTTGTTATACGATCCACTATTGTTTATACACTCAGCTCGTAGCCTTTAGCCTCGTGCATTGTGAGTTTTTTTAACCACAATCGGAGCAGCGGGAGTGGCTGCACGAGCTAGACGTTGTTTTGCATCACGGACGCTGGTAAGCTAAGGTCCATAGTGTGGTGTGCAACAGATGGTAAGTCCACTTTCCATGTTTGGCTGCGTTATATATATATAATTTGTGAATTGCCGCCGTGTTCGGCTGAGCTAAATACATTTGGTTTGCTTTCCGTGTTTTCGGCTAAGCTATATATATTTTGTGAATTGCTGCCGTGTTCGGCTGAGCTAAAGACGTTTGGTTTGCTTTCCGTGTTTTCGGCTAAGCTATATGTATATATTTTGTGAATTGCCGCCGTGTTCGGCTGAGCTAAATACATTTGGTTTGCTTCCGTGTTTTCGGCTAAGCTATATATATTTTGTGACTGGCCGCCGTGTTCGGCTGAGCTAAGTACAATTGGTTTGCTTTCCGTGGTCGGCTGAGCTGTACACTGTTAACGTGCGGCTGTGTTCGGCTTAAGTACACGTGATTTGAATTGCATATTTTGGAACGAGGGTAACTTCGGTTCCACGTAGCATCCCGCGGTGGAATCACTAGTAGCGTTTTCAGCTCAAGGTGATTCGCAGGGGTATTGTACTTCCTGGGGGTCACTAGTGGCGGTTCTTGCTCGACCTGATCTCCCTTGAAGAAGACTAGTAGTGTTGACTGTCATGCTGGAGTCACTATGCTGTAGGGCGTGTTTAGCCCCCCTCCAGCCTGATGATGGCCACGATCTCTGCCCCTCCTGCTTGGGAGTTGGTCATCTCAGGGAGGGTCTCACAGATGACGCGTGTACAAACTGCACCATTATGCCCCGGTCTGTACGCGTGGCTAGGTTGACAGCTGTTGAACAGCCTTTTGCTTATTCAACAGAATTGCAGCCTGCTCAGTTACCAGCTGGACAGGGTACACGGCTGAAGCGCCCAGCGTGCTCGTGTATTCGCTGGAGGCCACGGGGTCGATATACCGACCCAAGCATTAATGGATACGTCTCTGCAGACCTTCGCTTTCATGTCTAGAGAGCTTGGGCGTATGATGTCGCTGTTGACGCAGGCTCGTCGGCAGGTCTGGCTGGCACAATCGCCACTAACGGAGACCTGCAGAAGGACCCTACGGGGCTTACCGGTGGTCCCAGGGGAGCTCTTTGGTACAGCCGCAATTGAGGCCCTACATCGCACGGCCAGGGCGTCTGAGACGCGACAACAGTTAGCGGGCCTTCACAGACGAACAATGGCTCAAGCTGTGGACGGCCCTCCTGCTAGATCCTTCCGGCCTGTTTTTGCCAATCCAGGCTCTGTTGCGGTGCCCCGGAGACCAAATACAAGATCTGGCCAATTTCCGGGTGATCGGACAGGGTTTAGGGCCTACACAACCTAGTCGTCAACCCCCCAGGCCCTCAAAAGGCCAAAGGGGGCGAAGGTGAAATTGGAGAGCCGGCGGTCGGTCGTTTTACCCTGGAGCAGCTCTCTTACTGGGCCGCTCACAGCCCCGACATTTGGGTGCTGACCACCTTGTCAATGGGATATTGACTACAATTCCGATGCTGGCCTCCAGTTTCTTGCCAGGTCAGGATGACTGTCATCCGAGACCCGGCAAGAGCCAATACGCTCAACAAGGAGATCTCCACCCTGCTGGCCAAGGGGGCGATAGTTCCTGTAGACCCCCGGCTGGATCCGGGGGGGTTTTATTCAAGATATTTTCTAGTGCCAAAAAAGACAGGCGACCTACGTCCTGTCCTCGACCTACGAGGTCTGAATGTGTTTTTAAGGATAATACCATTCCGCATGTTACGCACTGGAGAAATGCTCCAGGCGCTCTCCCAGGGCGAATGGTGTACCACAATCGACCTGAAGGATGCGTACTTCCACGTCCCTATTGCAGAACACCACTGGAGGTTCCTGCGATTTTCCTTTCAAGGAAATCACTTTCAGTTCCGGGTCCTTCCCTTCGGGTTGTCCCTGTCTCCCAGGGTATTTACTCGAGTAGTGGCAGCAGCGCTGTCCCACAGCATCGTAACCATGCTATCTGTTTTTCAAGGGGGCAGGGCACTGCCCTTTGTCTGGTATCTCCGGCTTCTGGGCATGTTGACAGCCGCCTCCAAAGTGGTGCCTCTCGGACTGCTCTGGTTGTGCCCAATGCAGATCTGGCTGAACAATCTACACTTAGATCCGACAAGGTACGTGCACAGGTACAAAAGGATACTCGTGTCACCCCAGTGTCTCGACTCCCTGTCTCGGTGGAGGGACAGGAGTTGGATTACACAAGGCGTTCCCTTGGGCTCTCTACCAGTACGGAGAGAGGTTGTATTTACGGATGCCTCCTCCACGGGTTGGGGTGCGATGTGGCAGGGCCGCATGGTCCAGGGAGAGTGGCCCCGACATATTTACACAGAGCACATAAATGTTCTGGAATTAATGGCCGTACATCTGGCCCTGCGCCATTTCCTCACTGGCCTGCGAGGCAGGCACGTACTAATTCGTTCCGACAACATGTCGGTGGTCTACTACGTGAACCACATGGGCGGAGTACACTCGGAGAGACTTACACAAGAGACTCGGCGTCTCCTGACGTGGGCGACACTCCATTTTCCCAGCCTAAGGGCAGTCCATGTTCCCGGGGTGCGGAACAGAGTGGCGGACTGTCTGTCCAGGCAGAAAGTGTTACCGGGGGAATGGAAACTTCACCCAGAGGTGGTGGAGCACATCTGGGGGATTTTTGGCAGGGCAAAGGTGGACCTGTTTGCTTCGAGGGAGGCTACCCATTGTCCCCTGTGGTTCTCCTTGACAGACAGCACCAGTCTATGGGCCTGGATGCGCTGGCGCACGACTGGCCGACGGTGCTCCTGTACGCGTTTCCTCTGTTCCCTCTAATAGACCACACACTCCGCAGAGTCCTTCAGGAGGGACACAGACTCCTCCTGGTGGCCCCTTACTGGCCGGGGAGGACGTGGTTTCCAATGCTGCACAGGCTCTGCTGCGGCTCCCCTATGCATCTTCCCACCAGGTCAGATCTCTTGTCACAGATGGGGGGACAAATATTACATCCCTATCCCGATCGCCTCCAGCTATGGGTCTGGCCGCTACAGGGCCTGGATCGGGCTTCTCTCAGTTTGGCAGGGATGTCGAGCATACCATAAGGGGCGGCAGTAGCTCAGTGGTAGAGCGGCCGTCCTTCAACTGGAAGGTAGTAGGTTTGATTCCCGCTCTCCCCACAGTTCATACTGTCGTTGTGTCCTTGGGCAAGACACTTACATTTATTCATTTTAACCCACCTTGCCTCGTATGAATGTGTTAGAATGTTGATGGTGTTGGTCGGAGAGGCCGTAGGTGCGGAATAGCTGCCACGTCTCTGTCAGTCTGCCCCAGGGCAGCTGTGGCTACAGATGTAGCTTACTACCACCAGTGTGTGACTGTGGAGTGAATGAATAATTGATATGTAAAGCGTCCTTGAGCTCTGGAAAGGCGCTATATAAATATAACTATAATAGACCAGCTCCAAAAGCCTTGACTAGCATCAAGGCTACTATCAGTGATTAGGACACTGAGGGCCTCTGCTGTTCCAGGACTTTTCGTCATAATAAACCACTTATCAACCTGAGGCCCTGGGAGAGAACACTCCCTCCTACCTCCATAACTACAGTCAGAAGTCGCAGATTAAAGAAGAGAATAACAGTTAGATTGTCTAATCAGACAAATCTGATTCAAATCCCCTGCAAACAGATAAAGTCAGGTCCTGCTCAAACGGACTTAAAACTTGCAGTGTTCAATGTCAGGTCTTTGGGAAACAAATCTTTTTTTAATTAATGATTTTAAAACATCAAATAAGCTTGATTTTAATGTTTTTAACAGAAACATGGTTAGACAGCAGAACTGGAAATGCGGTCCTTATTGAATCCACCCCATCGAATTTCACATTTTTATCCAAAATACGGGAAAACAAAAAGGGTGGTGGTGTATGTGCCTTTCTTAGGGATAATATTCTTATCCAGAAGCTATCACTTGGAGAGTTTTCATCATTTGAGTATGTGTCATTCAAAATGGAGTTGAGGTTTTCTCCATCTATTTTATATGTAGTTCTTTACAAACCACCCCAACAATGTCATGATTTTATTAATGAGTTTACTGAAATGCTTTCGGTTATCTGCACAGAATCTGAACAAATAGTCATATCTGGTGATTTTAATGTGCATGTGGATAATGTTTGTGACAGAAATGCCAAAGAACTTTCTACTATTCTTGATCCTTTTGGTCTTTGTCAGCATGTTAATGAGCCGACCCATAACAGAGGTCACACTCTGGACCTGGTCATTACTAAAGGTGTTCATATTTCAGATGTCACTGTGATTGATGTTGCTCTATCTGATCATTCATGTGTCTTTTTTCATCTGTCCATTATTCCAAAAGTTGCTGTTGGACCTACTGTTGTAAAAAAAGAGATACATTAACGATAACACCAGGACACAGTTTATGGAGGCAATCAGGTTTGAAAATGCCTCATCAGGTCAGGTTGATGATTTGTTGAATTGTTATACTTCAGGTGTTTTAAATGTTATGGACACCATTGCTCCTGTTAAGGTTAAAGTGATCAGGACGAGGCAGAAGGCTTCATGGAGCAATGCTCACTCTGTCAGGGCACAGAAAAGGGAATGCCGAAAAGCCGAAAGAAAATGGCGTAATTTGAAACTCTTAATTCATTATGAGGTATACAAAGAGAATTTGCATGTTTTCAATCAAACTTTGCAAAAAGAAAGAGAATTATTCTTCTCAGAGATCATTAACAACAATAGTAACAACCTGCGTGTCCTGTTTGCTACAGTGAACAGATTAACAAACCCTCCAGCTCCATTTCCTCCAGAATTAGTTTCCACTAAATGCAATGAGTTTGCATTGTTTTTCAACGACAAGGTTCAAGGCATTAAACATGCGATACAGTCCAAAGAGCATAAAACAACACTGCAGCCACCTAGGAGACACTTGGTTGGTTTAACACATTTTACACCCATTAATGACAGAACAATTGAAAAACTGTCTCCAGCCTGAGTTCATCCACCTGCTGCCTCGATGTTTTACCCACTAGATTTCTAAAATCAGTACTAAGCAGTTTGTTACCACAACTCACTAATATAGTCAATAATTCCTTACAGTCTGGAACATTTCCAAGGGCCTTAAAACTGCTGTCATTAAGCCTCTCCTAAAGAAGAACAGTCTTGATGCTACAGTGCTCAACAACTATCGGCCCATATCAAACCTGCCATTTTAGGAAAGTCATCGAAAATGTTGTATATCAACAACTTAATGACTTTCTATTACTTAACAACTGCTTTGATCCTTTTCAGTCAGGATTCAGGCCCCATCACAGACTGAGACTGCACTTATCAAAGTCACAAATGACATCCGTATGAACACTGACGCAGGCAAAGTCTCTGTCTTAGTTCTGTTGGACTTGAGTGCTGCGTTTGATACAGTGGACCATGAAATCCTGACACAAAGATTAGAGGAATGGATAGGTATCACTGGAACTGCCCTTAAATGGTTTCAGTCCTATCTTGAAGACAGGAAGTACTTTGTTTCGGTTGGTAACTGTGTATCAGACCAAATGGCCCTGACATGTGGGGTTTCACAGGGGCTATCTTGGGACCTCTATTATTCAATCTCTACATGCTTCCTTTAGGCCAGTTAATACGCAGCTGTGACGTATCATACCATAATTATGCAGATGACACTCAGATTTACATTTCACTCACAGCAGGTGAAAATGGACCAATCCATTCACTGTGTCACTGCATCGAACAGATTGACGTGTGGATGCAAAATAATTTTCTCCAACTGAACAGAAACAAGACTGAACTAATCATCTTTGGGCCACAGAAACAAAGAGAAAGTGTCAGCAGTCACCTCGAGTCTCTTTCTCTAAAATCTAAAAACCAGGTTAGAAATCTAGGGGTCATCATGGACTCAGACTTGAATTTCCACATTCACATTAAGTCAATTACATCATCAGCATTTTTTCACCTTAAAAACATGTCCAGAGTCAAAGGGATGATGTCTCAACCAGACTTAGAGAAACTTATCCATGCTTTTATCTCCAGCAGGTTAGATTACTGTAACGGCCTGCTCACTGGTCTCTCAAAACGAGGGTTAAGACAGCTGCAGCTTATTCAGAACGCGGCTGCTCGGGTTCTAACCAAAACCAGGAAGTACAACCACATTACGCCAGTTTTAAAATCTCTGCACTGGCTTCCTGTTGCTCAGAGAATAGACTTTAAAACAGCACTGCTGGTTTACAAGTCTCTAAATGGTTTAGCACCAGAATATATCTCTGACATGCTAGTTACTTATAAGAAGAAGAAGAAGAAGTTTTATTTATATAGCGCCTTTCCGTAGCTCAAGGTCGCTTTACATTTCACAAATACAGTACAGACAAACATTTAGATACATCATCACATGAAACATATAGTTGTAATTACCCAAAATGTTTGTTAAATAGATATGTTTTTAACTGAGACTTGAATGCATCCACAGATGAGATGTTTCGTAGAGTAAGAGGCAGCGCGTTCCAAAGTTGAGGAGCATTTACACTAAAAGACCTTCCACCAACAGTAGACAGGCGGAAACGTGGATGGATAACAGACCGAGTTCAGCTGATCTAAGGGACCGGACAGAGCGGTAAGGGAGTAGGTCAGACAAATATTGAGGAGCAAGACCATTTATTGCTTTAAATGTTAGAAGCAATACTTTAAAATGTATCATTGATGCTACAGGTAGCCAGTGAAGGTCATGAAGCAGAGGAGTAATGTGAGCAGAGCGCCTAGTGGAGGTTAGAACTCTTGCCGCTGAGTTTTGAACATACTGTAGTCTAGTGATACTAAGGTTTCAGTGTCAGCAATAGTGAGAGAAGATCGAAGATAGATTTGAATCAAATAGAACACCAAGGGGATCAGTGATTCCATGAACATCAAAAGTCTCATAGTTTTGACTGTGGCATTAGAACCAATCAGGATTATCTCAGTTTTTATCATTCAATTTAAGGAAATTTCGGGACATCCAATACTTAATGTCCCTAATACATGCTGTGAGTGAGTCAGGCAGAGATGGAGCATTGGAACTGGTGGTGAGATAAATTTGAATATCATCTGCATAGCAGTGGAACTGAAGTCCATGCTTGCGTATGATGTCACCAGTGGATATATGTAGATGATAAATAGTAGTGGGCCAAGAACCGAACCTTGAGGGACACCTGTGTGAGTGGAGCAGTAGCGGATCTAAACCCTTGTATAGTGATATAATATTTTCTGTCTCTAATGTAGGAAATGAGCCAGGAAAGTGCAGAGCCAGTGATGCCAATGTCAGAGAGCCTAGAGATCATTATTTCATGGCAGACTGTGTCAAAAGCAGCGCTTAAATCAAGAAGCAGCAAGATGTTTGTCAGCCCTGCATCCATGGACAAAAGAATGTCATTAACCACCCGGAGAAGAGCCGCGTTTCAGTGCTGTGTGCTGGGCGAAAACCAGACTGAAAAGGTTCAAGAAGGCCATTTATATCCAGATATGACCGCGGTTGTGAAACAACAACCCTTTCAAGGATTTTGCTTATGACTGGTAGGTTGGATATTGGTCTGTAATTGTCCATGTTTAGGTGGTCAAGGCCTGGTTTTTTAAGAATCGGCGTCACCGCAGCCATTTTAAATCTGCTGGAACAACGCCGGACGCCAGACTACAGTTGATCATATGTGTTATGGTGCAACCTCAGGGACACATAAAAGCAAAACAGTAGGTATAGGGTCAAGTTGGCAGGATGTGGAATTTAACTTAGCAATTAAGTAAACATGGCACTTTGAGTAGTTAGAGTAAAAGCAGAGAGAGTTTGTAGAATGAGCTGAATCAGCAAACATTAGGTGAAAATCTGAGTCAGGTGCATGAGGAGTGTTTTTGGCAATGGATGCAGTGATTGTCTGTAGTTTGTCAGAGAAGAATTTAGAAAAGTTATTTACAAGCCCCACAGAACCCGATATAGCAAGTTGTGGTGGATTTGTAAGTCTGCTAACCATTGCAAAGAGCGACTTGGGCCTGCACTTGGAATTCCTAATGATAGAGGTAAAATAAGAGGATTTTGCATGGTTGAGGGCAGTCACGGTACTTGTGCCAGTGTTCTTTAGCGCCAACGAGTGTACAATAAGCCCAGTTTTCCTGTATAGCCTTTCTAGGCGGCGTCCCTCAGTTTTTATTGTTCGTAGTTCAGGAGTGAACCAGGGTGCAGCACGCAGTAGATGGAACCAGTCTAGTTTTACAGGAGCATGCATCTCAAGTATTTGAGACAAAGCATTATTGTATATACAGCAGATTTCTGAAGGACAGTTAGATAGTAGGCATTTTGACAAGATAGAAGCCCTTATTGAGTCAGAGAGAAGATGGATTAACAGAATTGATTTTACGATAAGTCAGCATTTTCTTCAGAGGCGGTATAGATATTGGAAAACTACAACTGAAGTTTATGATTTTATGATCTGAAAAAGCAAAATCAGAGCCACTAACAAAAATATTATTTAAGCCAGATGTACATATGAGATCCAGTATATGGCCCTTGGAGTGAGTAGCAAAAGTTACATGTTGGATTAGATTAAAGCAGTCCAGGACAGACATCAGTTCATTGCATTGAACAGTGTTTTCATGTAAATTAAAATCACCAAGCAGAATAACAGATGAATAAGTACCACAAACAAGAGTTAGTAATGCACTGATCTCAGAGAAGAAATCAGACAACAGATCAGCATGACATTTTGGAGGAAATTATGAACCTCCTCGGACTCTGAGAACATCTGGGACAGGCCTTCTGCTCGTGCCCAGAGTTAGAACTAAACAGGGTGAAGCAGGGTTTAAGTTTCATGCAGCAAAAACCTGGAACAGCCTCAACTTTAACAATGTTCAAGGGGAGGTTAAAAACCTTCCTCTTTAGCTCTGCTTACACTACAACCTAAAGTGTTTTTATCTGCACTCTTCTTTTAAAATGTTTTTAATTTGTCTAATGTTTCTTAATCTAAATCTTGTAAATTGTCTTTTATTACTGTAAAGCACTTTGAGTTACCCATTGTATGAATTGTGCTATATAAATAAAATTTCCTTGCCTTGTCCTCTTTGGTCATCTGACCACAGTTCTGTCCTGTTGACACCCATTTATAAAAGAGTTATGGTCACTATTAGAAAACATGGAAATGAAAATAAATGAAGTCAAAAAGATGCCCTGGAGTTAAACGACTGGGATGTCTTTAACTCATCTGATGATCTAATGAGAGATGCTATGTTAACTATTTTAAGGATACACCTGCTCGTGAAGGAAAGGTCGTTCCCAATAACAACAGAAAACATGAGGCCTACACGGGGGACACAAAAGAGAAGTAGGAAGCTCATTAAGAAACCAAGTGTAAAATAAAGACAGCTAAACTTCAGTATAAAAGTAAAATTTAGGAGAAATTTTTGAAAGCTGAATGGGATGAAAGCCACGGCCAAAGGGAAACAGTAAAGACCAATTTAATTTCTGGTCTTAACAAATAATCCTTTTTTGTTTTGTTTTTTATATAGCGCTAGTAGGCACTCAAACCTTTACCAGTGTTAGAGCTGACACCACTGGAGGCGTTTTTTGCCCAAGGACACAACAACAGTATGAACTGTGGGGAGAGCGGGATGTTTCGAGCAGGGATTGAACCACCCACCCGCCGATCGAAGGACGTCCGCTCTATCACTGAGCTACTGCCCTCTTCTGATTTACTGTTAGTGCTTCAGATGTAAAAACTACATTTGTTAAATGTAACATGAGAAAGAGCTCAGGCCCTGACATGAAAACAGGAACATTTTTGAAAATCTGTGCTACTCAGTTTTGTGAGGTTTTAAATAACATTTTAACTGTTCTCTTACACGAGTGGAAAGAGTCTGTGTTTGTGCCAGTGGCAAAAACAAAGTCACCTAAAGAGCCAAATGATCTTAGGCCTGTTGCCCTCACTTTACTGGTAATCAACTGTTTGGAACGTCTCGTGAAGAAACTTAAGAAATAAAGTGCATGAAAAACTGGCCCCTATGCAATTTGCCGGTCTAAGAGAGGAGTGGAGTACCATCACTCTTTTGCATCTTGTCTAAAAACACTTGGAAACCCCCAAAACACATGCCAGGCTTTTATTCGCTTTTCCTCAGCTTTTAACACAATACAGCCACGTATTTTATGTTCTAAGTTATTGTCTGATTTTAAACTCAGTTCTGTTAAGTGGATTTATGACTTTTTGTCATGTTGACCCCAAAGAGTCCGAGGTCCACCACAAGGGGGCGTACCTTCCCCCTTGTTGAATATCCTGTACACAAATGCCAGGAGCCATCGCCTTGACACAGTCGTAGTCGGTGAGCTGCAGGAGGTGGAGATGGACCAGTCGTAAGTGAATTTGTGGAGTAGTGCAAAACTGAACGTCCTTCAAACAAAGGGTTTGGTCCTGGACTTCAGGAAGACCTCTCAGTCTCCTCCACCAACACTCATCAAAGGCCCTGGACAAATACCTGGGAAGTGTTTTTGACAATCGGCTAAACTTTGACCAAAACGAATCCCAGATCTGCAAAGAGGGTACACAAAGACTGTATTTCCTGCGCAGACTGAATTATTTTAATGTGGACAGAATCCTGAGTCTATTTTATCATTTTCTCTGGTTTCTTTTTATGGTAATCTTTCAGAACAAAGGCTCTCTGCAGGCATCTTTAAGAGACAGGTCCTAAATAAGGCCCTCTCAGTCCTGTCTGCCCTGAACCAGAACCAACCGTTTAAAGAGTAATTAACTTTCTAAATCTGCACAACCATTAACTCTTGCTTTTTTTATTAAGAACTTAACTCTAAATGAGATTCTTTATGCGTTTGTCTTTCACTGTTTTTGTTTTGTTGATTATGTCTCTGTGTAGCACTACTGCAAACAAAATCTCCCTTTAGGACAATAAAGACCAGTTGAGTGGAGCTAAACGGAGGAGTAATGTAAGGTCTTCAGATTAATTTAAAGAGATAAACTCATTAAATGAAGTTCTGCCTGTTTGGTTTTGTCTCCAGCGTGTCCCGGCCGGTTCAAGTGCTCCAACAACCTCTGCATCAGACTGAGTCTGCAGTGTGACGGATACAACGACTGTGGAGACAACAGCGACGAACGGAACTGCAGTGAGTTTTAGATCTGAAAACTGGATTTGAACAGGTTTTAGATGGATTTGAGCAGGTTTTCTTTAGTTCTGCTGTGTTTTCTCCTCAGTGTGTGTGGCGTCGCAGCTAAAGTGTAAAAACTCTTTGTGTAAACCTAAATTCTGGGAGTGTGACGGATACGACGACTGCGGGGACAACACTGACGAAGAAAACTGCAGTGAGTCGAGAGTATTTTTTCAGATTTCTTACAAATGAAAACCAAAAACATGTTTCTGAAGTTCTTCTCACGTCTTTCAGTGAAGTGTAAACCTGGAGAGGTCTCCTGCACAAACCGCCGCTGTGTCTCTGAGAAACTCAAGTGTGACGGAAAAAACGACTGTGGAGACGGTTCCGACGAGTCCAACTGCGACAAATGTGAGGCTTTTACAAGTTTGGTCCTTTTTTAGCTCAATAATAATAATAGGATCAAAGGTAAAAGTAACAGGAGCTTCAGTAAACTCTTTTGTGCTTAATTGTTTTTTTCTGGTTCGTTGTTCTCAGTGGTCTACCTCCAGACCTGCTCCACGTTTAACTTCCGCTGCTCTGACAGACGCTGCATCAGCCGGATGAACCCTGAGTGTGACGGACAAAGGGACTGTGAGGACGGCTCTGACGAGGAGCACTGTGGTGAGTCCAGACCAGGGCCACAGACTGAGACAAACACTGCTCTCTGTTCAAAGCCCAGTGCAGGGGGTGGTCTATGTTCTTCAGTAAACACAGAGATGCACAGCAGGGTCTATTCCTGGAAACAGTTCTGATGATGGCGTCTGGTACAGCTGCAGTGGCTAAGGGAAGCCAGGCTTTTCAGACCAAAGTTGTCATTGATATAAACTCTAAATACAGTTTTTCTTTTGTGTTGTTCCCATTAATTTCTTCTTTATTTCTCTGTAATTACGCTCTTTTTATCTTGTATCTAAAGGTTTTGTGTGGAATGAGCGGCTGACCCCACAGAGAGTGTACGCGGGGCGTCAGTTTGCAGCAGAGACGTAAAGTGCTGCTGCTGCGACGCTGCTCATGTGGGTCTTTTCTCTCTCTCTACACTCGTGTCTTTGCAGCACACGTTTTGTGAAGTAAACCTCTGGTAAACAAGTAAAAGTGGACAAGATGGATCCCGGTAACTGTGCTGGAGAGAGAGAAAACCAGACGTACTTGTCTAAACCCAAAGTTGATGCTGTTGTGAACCTGCTCATTTACATTGTCTTTGTAAAACTAGTGTTTGATGTCGTACAATAAAGACTTTTCCACCTCGAGAATTAACCTTACATTGTCCAGTGGCAAACTGAATTCCCTGAAGTCCTGGATGTGATGCGCAAAGTTTTGTCACCACCGTGCTATTGGAAAACTATAAACTGAACTTGAAAGGGTAACAGAAGTTTATTTTGACACTCTGTATCTACTTTCTGTGTGTCCCTGCAGTAGCTCCGTAGAATGATGCGTATTCAAAATAAAAGCTTTCCAATTGTGTTATCATTTATATTGTCTGTTAAATGGCCAAAAAATCACAAATTCTGCCAAAGTATGTCAATTTATGAGCACAACTGTAATACGGTCTCAGTCCAACTGCCACAGCTCCACATCATGACACACATATTCTCTTTAACATCCCATAAACAGCACCATCAGCTGTGCCCTCCTCCCTGACTCCTCCCACTTCATCTGCTCTTATAGTATGTTGTTGGGATTTAGTCCTGGTTTTCTCTGGTTCAGACCCGGTTTAAACCTGTTTTTTGTTGGTTTTCAGACTGTGGTTCCCGTCCGTACCGCTCCTCCAGGATCGTCGGGGGGGTGGAGGCCCGGTCGGGGGAGTGGCCGTGGCAGGTGAGTCTCCACCTGGCCGACCAGGGTCATGTCTGTGGAGGCTCAGTTCTGGACCATCGCTGGGTCCTGACAGCAGCCCACTGCGTCCACAACAGCGCCACCCACAGGTCAGTGATGATCACACAGCACCACCTACAGGTCAGAGATGGTCACACAGCACCACCTACAGGTCAGAGATGGTCACACAGCACCACCTACAGGTCAGAGATGGTCACACAGCACCACTCACAGGTCAGAGATGGTCACACAGCACCACTCACAGGTCAGAGATGGTCACACAGCACCACTCACAGGTCAGAGATGGTCACACAGCACCACCTACAGGTCAGAGATGGTCACACAGCACCACCTACAGGTCAGTGATGGTCACACAGCACCACCCACAGGTCAGAGATGGTCACACAGCACCACTCACAGGTCAGAGATGGTCACACAGCACCACCTACAGGTCAGAGATGGTCACACAGCACCACTCACAGGTCAGAGATGGTCACACAGCACCACCTACAGGTCAGAGATGGTCACACAGCACCACCTACAGGTCAGAGATGGTCATAGATATGGATTCCTGTGACATGCTCCTCATCAGTTTCCTGGAGTGAAGAGATGTTGTGGTAAAGCGTTCGAGCTTATGAGGAACGTTCTGTCAGGTCTCACAGTTACAGTGTGTTATTGGTGAATTCAACAGTAAAGTAGCTCCTTCTTTCTAGAGACTGTTACATTTATCACATGCTTAATGTGTGCATAAACTTTAACTCATTAAAAACAAATCCCTTTCAGGCCTGTGTAAGAGCGGCCGGTGTTTTGGGATTTGAAAGCGTCGCCATGGCAACACAGTTGTACCAAGCTCATCGGGTCCATTGACTTTTCTGCTCCGAGTCACAAAAATGAATATGTGCCAAATTTCATCTGTTTACAATAAACTTTTGGCGTATTATTGGGGCTGGTTGAGTTCCAATTGACTATTATCTTTATATTTGATATTATATTTTTCAGCCATCGCCAAAGCAGCACGCTAAGAGTCATTATTTGTTGAGTTTCACACTGAATTACCAAATTTCTAATAAAAACAGTTAATTTTCCGTAGAACTGAATCTGTCATTTTCAGGCTGTTGCCTCGATAAATTTCAGAAACACTTTATTTATTACATTTTATCATGAATTCAAGCATGACTCGTGCATTAGTACATGCATAGGGTTAAGGTTAGGATTAAGGGTTAATCCTAATTAAGGTATGAAAAAATACAATTTAAAGCATAATTCTAAATGAGCTGTTTTTGTTTCAAATCAAATATCTGTTGTGGCTAATAATTTAATTCATCTCATAATAAAGTGTGATAAGCCCCTCCCTCATTATCCCCGCCCTCTCTCTTAAACCCCGCCCCTCAGGATCACCAATGCTGACCAGTGGGAGGTGCTCCTGGGGCTGCACGCTCAGAGCAGCACAAACGAGTGGACAGTCCGGCGCCACGTTCGCAGGATCATTGCTCACCCTCTGTACAACACCGTCACCTACGACAACGACGTGGCGCTGATGGAGCTGGACCAAACCCTGGTCCTGAACCAGTACGTGTGGCCTATCTGCCTTCCCGCCAAAACCCACCTCTTCCCAGCAGGCCAAGAAGCGTGGATCACTGGCTGGGGCGCAACCAGGGAGGGAGGTAAGACCAGACTCCATTTCCCACCAGGCTTAGGAGGTTCTTTTCGGCTCTAGACTCGGCTAACGCTCCGTATTCGGCTCTAGACCCCGCTAACCCTCCGTATTCAGCTCTAGACCCCGCTAACCCTCCGTATTCAGCTCTAGACCCCGCTAACCCTCCGTATTCAGCTCTAGACCCCGCTAACCCTCCGTATTCGGCTCTAGACCCCGCTAACCCTCAGTATTCGGCTCTAGACTCTAGTAACGCTCCGTATTTGGCTCTAGACTCTAGTAACGCTCCGTATTCGGCTCTAGACTCTAGTAACGCTCCGTATTTGGCTCTAGACTCTAGTAACGCTCCGTATTCGGCTCTAGACTCTAGTAACGCTCCGTTTTCGGCTCTAGACTCTAGTAACGCTCAGTATTCGGCTCTAGACTCTGGTAACGCTCCGTATTCGGCTCTAGACTCTGGTAACGCTCAGTATTCGGCTCTACACTCTAGTAACGCTCCGTATTCGGCTCTAGACTCTGGTAACGCTCCGTATTCAGCCCTACACTCTAGTAACGCTCCGTATTCGGCTCTAGACTCTGGTAACGCTCAGTATTCTGCTCTAGACTCTGGTAACGCTCCGTATTCGGCTCTAGACTCTGGTAACGCTCCGTATTTTGCTCTAGACTTTGGTAACGCTCAGTATTCGGCTCTAGACTCTGGTAACGCTCAGTATTCGGCTCTAGACGCTCTGTATTCTGCTCTAGACTCTGGTAACGCTCCGTATTCGGCTCTATACTCTGGTAACGCTCAGTATTCGGCTCTAGACTCTGGTAACGCTCCGTATTTTGCTCTAGACTCTAGTAACGCTCTGTATTCTGCTCTAGACTCTGGTAACGCTCCGTATTCGGCTCTAGACTCTAGTAACGCTCTGTATTCTGCTCTAGACTCTGGTAACGCTCCGTATTCGGCTCTATACTCTGGTAACGCTCAGTATTCGGCTCTAGACTCTGGTAACGCTCAGTATTCGGCTCTAGACTCTAGTAACGCTCTGTATTCTGCTCTAGACTCTGGTAACGCTCCGTATTCGGCTGTAGACTCTGGTAACGCTCCGTATTCGGCTCTAGACTCTGGTAACGCTCCGTATTTTGCTCTAGACTTTGGTAACGCTCAGTATTCGGCTCTAGACTCTGGTAACGCTCCGTATTCAGCTCTAGACTCTGGTAACCCTCAGTATTCGGCTCTAGACTCTGGTAACGCTCCGTATTCGGCTCTAGACTCTGGTAACGCTCCGTATTCGGCTCTAGACTCTAGTAACGCTCCGTATTCGGCTCTAGACTCTGGTAACGCTCAGTATTCGGCTCTGGACTCTGGTAACGCTCAGTATTCGGCTCTGGACTCTGGTAACGCTCAGTATTCGGCTCTACACTCTAGTAACGCTCCGTATTCGGCTCTAGACTCTGGTAACGCTCAGTATTCGGCTCTAGACTCTAGTAACGCTCCGTATTCTGCTCTAGACTCTGGTAACGCTCCGTATTCGGCTCTAGACTCTGGTAACGCTCAGTATTCGGCTCTAGACTCTGGTAACGCTCAGTATTCTGCTCTAGACTCTGGTAACGCTCCGTATTCGGCTCTAGACTCTGGTAACGCTCCGTATTTTGCTCTAGGCTTTGGTAACGCTCAGTATTCGGCTCTAGACTCTGGTAACGCTCCGTATTCAGCTCTAGACTCTGGTAACCCTCAGTATTCGGCTCTAGACTCTGGTAACCCTCAGTATTCGGCTCTAGACTCTAGTAACGCTCAGTATTCTGCTCTAGACTCTGGTAACGCTCCGTATTCGGCTCTAGACTCTGGTAACGCTCCGTATTTTGCTCTAGACTCTGGTAACGCTCCGTATTCGGCTCTAGACTCTGGTAACGCTCCGTATTTTGCTCTAGACTTTGGTAACGCTCAGTTTTCGGCTCTAGACTCTGGTAACGCTCCGTATTCGGCTCTAGACTCTGGTAACGCTCCGTATTTTGCTCTAGACTTTGGTAACGCTCAGTATTCGGCTCTAGACTCTGGTAACGCTCAGTATTCGGCTCTACACTCTAATAACGTTCCGTATTCGGCTCTAGACTCTAGTAACGCTCCGTATTCGGCTCTAACTCTAGTAACGCTCCGTATTCGGCTCTACACTCTAGTAACGCTCCGTATTCGGCTCTAACTCTAGTAACGCTCCGTATTCGGCTCTACACTCTAGTAACGCTCCGTATTCGGCTCTACACTCTAGTAACGCTCCGTATTCGGCTCTACACTCTAATAACGCTCCGTATTCGGCTCTAGACTCTGGTAACGCTCTGTATTCTGCTCTAGACTCTGGTAACGCTCCGTATTCGGCTCTAGACTCTGGTAACGCTCCGTATTTGGCCCTAGACTCAGGTAACGCTCCGTATTCGGCTCTACACTCTAGTAACGCTCCGTATTCGGCTCTACACTCTAATAACGCTCCGTATTCGGCTCTAGACTCTGGTAACGCTCCGTATTCGGCTCTAGACTCTGGTAACGCTCCGTATTTGGCCCTAGACTCAGGTAACGCTCCGTATTTGGCTCTACACTCTAGTAACGCTCCGTATTCGGCTCTACACTCTAGTAACGCTCCGTATTCTGCTCTAGACTCTAGTAACGCTCCGTATTCTGCTCTAGACTTTGGTAACGCTCCGTATTCGGCTCTAGACTCTGGTAACGCTCCGTATTTGGCCCTAGACTCAGGTAACGCTCCATATTCGGCTCTAGACTCTGGTAACGCTCCGTATTCGGCTCTAGACTCTGGTAACGCTCCATATTCGGCTCTAGACCCCGTTAACGCTCGGATATTCTTGTTGTGTTCAGGCTCCATGGCTCAGACGCTGCAGAAGGCCCCGGTGAGGATCGTTAACTCCACCGTGTGCAGGGCTCTGTTGGGGGACGAGGTCTCAGACAGGATGCTGTGTGCTGGGTTTTTACAGGGAGGAATCGACGCCTGCCAGGTACTGTCCTCACACTAAAGTCTATTCCACAGTTTACCCGGTGGGACTCTGAGGCCGGTCTAACCCATTCTAACTTGTGTTATGGTTCTAGGGGGACTCCGGGGGCCCGCTCTCGGTGCAGGAGCCCAGCGGCAGAGCCTTCTTGGCCGGAGTGGTGAGCTGGGGCGACGGCTGTGGTCAGAGGAACAAACCTGGAGTCTACGCTAGAGTCACAGAGTTTAGAGACTGGATCAGGACCAACACCGGGGTCTGACCAGGACTAAAGCAAGACTTTCACAAATTATTCCCATTTGAGAATAATGCTCCAGGTCTGTTTTCTCAGGTTAAGCTCATGTTTTTGAGATGAAACTGGTCACATCTTGTAATATTTTTTGAATGTTTTTAAATGTTTGTATATTTGTCTTTTTTTTGTGGGGGAGGGGACTGTTAAAGACCGGGTTTAAGGCTCCGTTTACACAAAATATAAACAAATATTTAACCAATGAATCCTGTACAAGATATGTGACTAAAGAAATGTAAAATCCAATCAGAGTTTTAGTGAGGACAGACCCAAGAGGTTTTTAAATGTTATAAACGTAGACAAATTTGGATCAACTTTATTTTGTTACATGAAATATTTTTACTAATTATTGAGAACAACCAGCTTCGACTCCTGTTATTGAGCTGAAACTGATCAAATGTTGTTGTTGATTAATATTTTTAAATGTTTGTATTATTGTCTTATTTTTGTTGGAAACATTTAGGGAAACTCAGGAAACAGTTTGATTTGAAGGAGTCCATCAGGGCTGAACTTTTGGACCTTTGTAAATCTGCTAGTGTTAATGTGTACGGCACTCTTTTAAAAACATATATTTTATTTACTCATTACACAAACCTATGGACTACAAACATGGCCGCTGCTTTCCTCTGCTTTTCCTTATTTATTTGTACAGAGTTATATTTTCATATTTGTGCTGCTAAATGTGCCCTTCTTCACCAATACACGCCTTTTGTCAAATCTAATTGTGTCGTTTTATTTTGTGCGAGCTGTGTTTAATTTCCCATGTGACCCATCAGCTGCGAGCTGATTGGACGAGACGCTCCCAGTTTCATTAGGATCTGATTAAAAACTCTCAGAAAGGCTTGGTTTCAAACAAAAATGTGTATTTATCTTGTTTTTGAGTCGACTGAGGCTGAACAGGAATATTTCAGACAACGTGCAGTTAAAGGAAAAGCCAACGCATGAATACAGAACAGACTCCTCTTCTTCTGATGCTTTTGGATGATTTCTGTTTATCTGACGACTCCTAAAGAAACCAAAACTTAATTATTTATTTCATAGAGCCCTCTTCAGAGCCATTTGAATCTTTTTCTGGCATTGTTTTGTTGCCTTTGTTTAAAGTTAAAGCATAAAGCACATAAAGAATCTAATGAAAAAAAAATGGGGCTGGTGTGATTTTCAGTCTCTGAGATACATGTTGTTATTGAAGCTGCTCTCGTCTCCTTTGGGTCTGAATCATGAACGACCCCAGGACTCTCTCTGAGCGACTCTGAGCGACTGAACGAGTGGGAGGCAGCGAGGACTCGAGGATCTCGCACCGAGTGGAACCTAGCACATTCAGCCATGGTTTTTACATTTTTAACCTTTTTATTAATGTTTTTTTTACAGAAATCAGTGTTTTATTTTTAAAGACTCGAGTGGCCAGTAATGGTATTACACTTTAAAACTGTTCATTTGAAGGAACTAAAGGCTGTTTATTCTTTTGGACTACCCTTCTTTTTTCCAACTTTGTTTCTTTTTGAACAAACAATAAAAAAGGGTTGGGTTTTTCCCATTTTTTGGATCTTTCTCTCACTTTCTCGTTAAAAAAAAGAGAAAACGAAGAACAGAGCAAAAAGGTAAGAACCACTGAGCTTCTTCTGAGACTGAACCATTTAGAATTGGTTTAAAAACAGAGGGACTACAAATAAAGAACTACAAACATGTCCGCCAGTTCCATTTAGCTCAATCCCTGCTTTTCCTCTATTTTAGTGAAAGGTGATTTTATAACAGAATCACACTTCATTCAAAACTAAAACTGGCTTCAGAATCAAGTCCTGGTTTTAAACACAGTTCTGTCGTTTATTCATTTTCTCGTATTTTACTGAAACTTTCTTCTATTTTTATTACTTTTTTGTTGATTAAAGAGCCATTGAACTACAAATGGAGGACTACAAACATGGCTGTGAGTTACACTCGACATTAAACTGTTATTTTTTATCCTTTATTTTTGTGAAAGGCACAGGTCTTTAATGGAATTATCGCTGAAGTTCTTTTATTTTTTTGTGTCCAGTCTTGGTTTTAAACTCAGTTCTACTTGAGTTTATTCATGTTTTTGATTGTTTTCCTTTTCCTTGCGTCTGCCGTCGGTCCCTCGGGTGTTTTCCTTGGTTTTGAATCAGTTTGAACCTGAATGATTCTCAGTGAAACCAGGACAAGTCTAATCCTGCTGTTTTTTTCTCTCACTTTCTCTTTTTCCTGTTCACTCCTGCCTCAGATTCAGAGCAGCAGCCGACAAACCTCAGGCTTCATTTAACAAGAAGTCTTCTGAATAAACACAGAAACAACTAAAAGGTGAGTCTCATTCATCGGTTGTTCTTTTACAGCTTTAGATGTCTTAAGATCTCAACCTGTCATTGTCTTGGATCAGAGCTGAACTCGGCTCTAATGAAGGAAGTGTCTGTTATGTTGAATATTTTGGATTTATGTCTTTGTTATAATTTAATTTATGGTTTTATTTTGAAAGTGCAGCAGGTTTTCACTTTTCCTTTCTATATATGTATGTATCTTTAAATATTAAGCGTTGGCACTAGTTTTTCTGATGCTGTCTAATGTGCCTCCAGGAGATACATTTCTGAGTTTAAGCTTTAACCTACATTTATCAGGACATAAATAAATACATATGGAATGCTTTTAATTACGTAAAAATATCTCATAATTCTGATTTAATACAAACACGATTTCAAAAAAGTTGGGACACTGTACAAATTGGTCGTCTTTCAACCGGAAGGTAGGCGGTTCGATTCCCGCTCTCCCCACAGTTCATACTGTCGTTGTGTCCTTGGGCAAGACACTTAACCCACCTTGCCTCCAGTGACTGTAACACTGGTAATGTAATGTAAGTCGCTTTGGATAAAAGCGTCTGCTAAATGAATAAATGTAAATGTAAATGTTGAAAGTGAGACATTTTTAAATGTAATACCAGATATTTGCTCCTTTTGGATTTTATGAGAGCTACAATAAGAGGCTAGAAAAGTTAAATGTACATATAAGGAAGAGCTGGAGGACACATTTGGAACTTATTAGTTCAATTGTCAACATGCTTGGTATAAAAAGAGCCTCAGTGGCAGTGTCTCTCAGAAGTCAAGGTGGGCATTCCCCAAAGCTGCAACAAAAAATAGGAAAAATTGCAAAGAGTTTGAAGTTCTCATCATCTACAGTTCATAGTATCATCCAAAGATTCAGAGAATCTGGAACAATCTCTGTGCGTAAGGGTCGAGGAAAACCAGACTGGATGCCTGTGATCTTTGGGCCCTGCATCACAAACAGGAAGGACCAATCAAAATTTTCTTTTTGGGGAAAAGTGGGACTCCATGTCCTCCGGACTAAAGAGGACAAGGACAACCCAAGTTGTTCTGAGCTCAGTTCAGAAGCCTGCATCTCTGATGGTCTGGCGGGGGTTGCATGAGTGCGTGTGGCATGGGCAGCTTACACATCTGGAAAGACACCATCAATGTTGAAAGATATATTCAAGTTCTAGAACAACATATGCTCCCATCCAGACGTCGTCTCTTTCAGGAAAGACCTTGAATTTTCCAACAGGACAAAGCCAGACCACATCCTGCATCAATTACAACATCCTGGCTGCGTAGAAGAAGGATCCGGTTCTGAAATGGACAGATCTTTCATTCATAGAAAACATTATAAAGAGGAAGATGCGACAAAGAAGACCTAAGACAGTTGAGCAACTAGAAGCCTGTTATAAATAGAAGGGGGGATGTATATCTTATATTTCCCTTAAAATTATACATTTTTTTCAGTTTAAACATTTGATATGTCATATTTGTTGTATTCTAAATAAAATATTGAAATTTGAAACTTACACATCATTGCATTCTATTTTTATTCACAATTTGTAAAGTGTCCCAATTTTTTGGGAATCGGGTTTGTATTTTGCTCATTCCAGCAGTTTCCCCAAAGACAGCAGCAGGACCGAGGGACCGTCTCTAAAGTGCAAAACTGAAAAGAAGAGATATTATAGTTAATGACAAAAAACACCACACATGGACAACATCCTGTTCACTAAAGCCACAAGAGCCACACCAAAGAGTCACTCACGTGTCCGTTAGCTCCGTGTTAGCTCCGTGTTAGCTCCATGTTAGCTCCGTGTTAGCTCCGTGTTAGCTCCATGTTAGCTCCATGTTAGCTCCGTGTTAGCTCCATGTTAGCTCCGTGTTAGCTCCGTGTTAGCTCCATGTTAGCTCCGTGTTAGCTCGGTGTTAGCTCCATGTTAGCTCCGTGTTAGCTCCATGTTAGCTCCGTGTTAGCTCGGTGTTAGCTCCATGTTAGCTCCGTGTTAGCTCGGTCTTACCCGGCTTCTCAACACGTCCCAACAACATATCAGAGTCCATTGGAATAACCCTGATTAAACCCGGTTCACTGTGAGAAAAGGACTAATAACAACCATATGGAGAGAATATTCAAGAACATAATACAGTATAATAATAGAAATATGTCAGAGGTCATGTGACTGGAGCAGCAGAGTCTAGGCAGTCAGTCGCAGGGTTAACGCGTAGAGACAAGATTCACTGAAGACACTTTTAGCCTGAGCAGTGCTCCTCTGTGTGATTGGACGCTCGACACAAGGAGGACATGTAGACTTCTGGGACTTGGGGCGGCAGTGGCTCAGTGGTAGAGCAGTCGGCTTTCAATCAGAAGGTAGTGGGTTCGATTCCTGCTCTCCCCACAATTCATATTGTCGTGTCCTTGGGCAAGACACTTAACCCACCTTGCCTAGTATGAATGTGTAAGAATGTTGAGTGAATGTATGTGGTGATGGTCGAAGAGGCCGCAGGCGCAAAATGGCTGCCACGTCTCTGTCAGTCTGCCCCAGGGCATCTGTGGCTACAGTAGCTTACCATCACCAGTGTGACTGTGTATGAATGAATAATGGATGGACTGTAAGCGCTTTGAGTCCCTTGGTTCCTCGGGAGAAAAGCGCAATATAAATCCAATCCATTATTATTATTAGGCCCGAGCCAGTGATGACCGGGAGGGCCTATTGTATTTGCTCGGATTTTTTTTTTTTTTTTTTTTTTTTTTTTTTTTTATTTTTATTTTTTTCCCCAATATGATCCTAAATTTGACCCAGTGAACATGAACGAAAAGTCATTTTTATTGGTCCCAGCCTTCATGCCCGGTGAAAAATTCATGTATTTGAAGTCGCCGAAAAAAAAATACGAAAAATGACTCAGTGGCGACCCCTAGAAAAGTCAAAATACATTGGGCCTATGGAAAGTGAAAGTAACTTTTTCCAATGTAGAAATACAAAACTTGGTACATCCATAGGACACCTCAGGGCAAACAGAAAAGTTTATTACAGCCATACCGTAAACCCAACAGAAAATCTACTATGTTGGGTGGAATGCGTGACCACCTAAATTGCACCCCTTCTGTCTAAAGGCTTTTCATCTAAACATCTCCAAATTTGGTGAGTATCATCTAGACACGTGTGCCAAAAAAGTTATCAATTTGTTTTTTGATACATTTGTGGCTGTGGTCGTAATGAGTCTGTGAAGAGGCAACCTTTGGGAAATAAATGCCATTTCCCAATTGCCAGGATCCTTCCTTTAGAGGAGGCCCCTCCAGAGCCACGGCTAGAGTCTTAGAAAACTCCTCAGAATCCTTTTGCCGTGAAGTTTACACTTTAAAGCACGAAATGCAATCCTCTGAGTGCATGTGTCCCCGCGGTCTCAAGGGAGGCGAGGGCCTTTATCGCCGCTTGCGGCTTTAATTATTATTATTATTACTTCTCACAGAAAGGTTGTGGGTTTGATGCCCGGTCCTCTCATTAAAAGGTTTCTGCAGCAGGAGAGATAAAACCGAGACATTCAGTTTGGTCCAGACCAAGACCACGTCCTGAGAACAGCTCAACCTAAACCTGGTCCAGTCCCGAAGACTAAACGCAACCTAAACCGGGTCCAGTCCCGAAGACTAAACGTAACCTAAACCGGGTCCAGTCCCGAAGACTAAACGCAACCTAAACCGGGTCCAGTCCCGAAGACTAAACGCAACCTAAACCGGGTCCAGTCCCGAAGACTAAACGCAACCTAAACCGGGTCCAGTCCCGAAGACTAAAAGCAACCTAAACCGGGTCCAGTCCCGAAGACTAAACGCAACCTAAACCGGGTCCAGTCCCGAAGACTAAACGCAGCCTAAACCGGGTCCAGTCCCGAAGACTAAAAGCAACCTAAACCGGGTCCAGTCCCGAAGACTAAACGCAGCCTAAACCGGGTCCAGTCCCGAAGACTAAACGCAGCCTAAATCGGGTCTAGACCCGAAGACTAAACGCAGCCTAAACCGGGTCCAGTCCCGAAGACTAAACGCAGCCTAAACCGGGTCCAGTCCCGAAGACTAAACGCAACCTAAACCGGGTCTAGTCCGAAGACTAAAAGCAACCTAAACCGGGTCCAGTCCCGAAGACTAAACGCAACCTAAACCGGGTCCAGTCCCGAAGACTAAAAGCAACCTAAACTGGTCCAGTCTCAAGACTAAAAGCAACCTAAACTGGTCCAGTCCGAAGACTAAAAACAACCTAAACCGGGTCCAGTCCCGAAGACTAAACGCAACCTAAACCGGGTCCAGTCCCGAAGACTAAAAGCAACCTAAACCGGGTCCAGTCCCGAAGACTAAAAGCAACCTAAACCGGGTCCAGTCCCGAAGACTAAACGCAGCCTAAACCGGGTCCAGTCCCGAAGACTAAACGCAACCTAAACCTGGTCCAGTCCCAAAGACTAAACGTAACCTAAACCGGGTCCAGTCCCGAAGACTAAACGTAACCTAAACCGGGTCCAGTCCCGAAGACTAAACGCAACCTAAACCGGGTCCAGCCCCAAAGACTAAACGCAACCTAAACCGGGTCCAGTCCCGAAGACTAAACGCAGCCTAAACCGGGTCCAGTCCGGAAGACTAAACGCAGCCTAAACCGGGTCTAGACCCGAAGACTAAACGCAACCTAAACCGGGTCTAGACCCGAAGACTAAACGTAACCTAAACACAGGAGACGACCTTAAAAGAAGGTCTGGGCTCGTGCTGCTGTGTCATCAGTGTGAGTTAAATACTGCTGCCGTGTTGTGACAGTTTTATGTTGCGGGGGCGTTGTGTCACTTCCTGTTGGTGTTGTGTCACTTCCTGTTGTGAGGAAACCAGTTTAAACCAATGAACAGCTTGAGTCACATTTATTCAGACTGAGCTCAGTGAAAGCAGCCAACTTCTTCAACAAACGGTGAGTTTCTGTTTAAAAACAAAGAAAGTAAAAATATTGGCTGCATTTTAAATTAAAGCAGCCCAATGAATAACCCATGAGCAGCTCCACAGGTTTCACTTTTTATGATAAAAATCTTGAAATGATAGATGTTGTCCGGTTTGTTTCAGTGTTTTTTTTATTTTATTATTAGTGTTGTTTAAATACATTTTGTTTAGATTTCAATTTTTTTTATTTATTAGTCTAATAAATATGTGATCAATACTGTTCTTCTTTGAAAGATTTGCAAACAAAGCTTCTGTTGTTAGACGTAAGTGCAGCTTTTGATACAGTTCCACTGACGAAGAGGAGCTCTTGCCTCAGACTCACCACAGAGTACCCCAGGGGTCAGTTCTGGAGCCCATTTCATTTACTTTCTACATGCTACCACTCGGTCATATTCTCCCAAGACACAACATTTCTTATCATTTTTTTGCAGACGATACTCGGATTTACCTTCCAATGAACGGGTGAGACGGCACAAAAACATCTCAGCTTTCTTTTGGGCTTGATTACGTGCAGCATTCTTTTAATTTCTCTCTTGGACCACTGTCAGGTCACGTCAGAAACCTGGCTGAGCTCTTTGACTCTTGAAGCAAAGTATTCAGTCGTGTTTTTATTATTTGAGAAATATAGTGAGAATAAGCCCAATGCTCAGCGACAGAAACTCTTTTATGCTTTTATTTTGTCTCGACTGGATGACTGCAGTGGCCTTTTAACTGTTACAGATTGTACAAAAAGATAGACTTTTAACCAAAAAAAAATAAAAAATAGATAACTCTGGCTTTAGTGGCCCTGCATCTGCTGTTGTTGGTTTGGTCTGGCCCCTGGTTCTGAGCTGAACTACTGTCCCCGAGTGAACCAGAGCAGGCTGAACACCAGGAGACTGATGGAACTTTTAAATCTCATTTAAGACATTATTTCACAGAAATGCTTTTTTTTTTTTAATCAAATTTAAATGCTTTATTACCTAATTATTCTCATTTTATTGTTCCTGGTATTATCTGATCTGTATTGTTCTTTTATTCATTTTTTTGCTGTCAAATCATTCATTCATTCATTCATTCATTCATTCATTCATTTTCTACCGCTTAGTCCCATTAGGGGTCGCGGGTGACTGGAGCCTATCCCAGCAGCTTTGGGCCTGAGGCGGGGTACACCCTGGACAGTGGCCAGTTAGTCGCAGGGCTAACATTTAGAGACAGACAGTGACAGACAACCATTCACTCTCACATTCATTCACTAGGGACACTTTAGAGTTGGTAATTAACCTATACATGCATGTGTTTGGACGGTGGGAGGAAGCCGGAGTACCCGGAGAGAACCCACGGTAACATGTGGAGGACATGCAGACTCCTCACAGAAAGACCGGAGTCGACCGAGAATGTTTGAGTCGGCCGGGTTTTGAACTCACGACCTTCTTGCTGTGAGGCAGGAGTGCTAACCACTCTGCCACGTGCACCACTTATTATGATTATTTTATTTATATTTTAAAGCAACTATGTAAAGTGCTATTTTAACAGTTAGTATAATATTAAGTTAATATTAATTCATTATAATTTGTTCCATTGCTTTTACTAATGTTAGATTGATATTAAGAGTTAAAAATAAAATGCAGTAAAAATGTTTGAAAAAGGATATTTATTTAAGACGTCTGTTCTTTCAGAGCGATGGTGTCATGAGCACAGACCAATAGAACCACTGCAGAATGAATCTACAAACCACTTTATCCAATGACCTTCCGCCTGAGGAACAGGCCACGCCCACCAGCCCTCTGACTCCACCCCCTCTAGTGACCACGCCACCCCAGAAAGCCTCCATCCGACTTCAGGAGAGGTAACTTTAGAACAGGTCTGTGAAAGTTCTCAGTCATCCAGGTGATATTGAAAAAGAGGGTTAAGTAAAAGCATCTGGACTCAGTTTTCAAGGTGAAGACGTTTCGTCTCTAATTCCAAGAGACTTTATCAATTCTGAGATCAACTGTAAAAGAACTGAGCTTTATCTCTAGAGGGAGGGGCTTAACCTGAGGACACCACCTCTTGAACAGAGGAAGTGTCCTCAGGTTCATGTTGCTTAGTATTTATAACAGTGTTCTGAAATCTAAAACAAAACAGTTTCACTCTAGAACAACAGCACCTACATTTACATTTACATTTATTCATTTAGCAGACGCTTTTATCCAAAGCGACTTACATTACCAGTGTTACAGTCACTGGAGGCAAGGTGGGTTAAGTGTCTTGCCCAAGGACACAACGACAGTATGAACTGTGGGGAGAGTGGGAATCGAACCGCCTACCTTCTGGTTGATAGACGACCGCTCTACCCACTGAGCTACTGCCGCCCAATGCACCTGAATGGTGCAGTGTCACTAACGACTCTCCTGAGCCTTAACAAGTCCCACATCAGGAGTCACACTTCCCTTTTAGAGCTACCGACTATGAGACCAGAACAGTCTGGTCCAATCAGGTTAGGTTTATGTTAAGCCCCTCCCTCTAGAGATATAAGCTCAGCTCTCTTACAGTTGATCTCAGAATTGATAAAGTCTCTTGGAATTAGAGACAAAATGTCTTCACCTTGAAAACTAAGTCCAGATGCTTTTACTTAAACCTTTTAATTCCACAGAAGAAGAGATTGTTGTGAAGGGCACCACCGCTGCACCTGCTCAAGTTCAACTCCAATCTTTACAGTTTGTTCTTAAACTCTCACTGTGAGAGTAGATGCTTACTTTAGGTTGTTCCCGTTTGTAGCCTGTCGTAGAGAAATCACCTGATCTCTGCAGAATATTGATGGAGAAATATAGGTATTGTTTAATTTTCTATAAATCATTCGTAAATGCTTGGCAGGCCGGATTAAACAGCCTTAGTTTGCCCACCACTGCTTTTAACCCGATCTGAACTGGTTTTAGTGGGTCTCTAAGCCCTCCAGATGTCTGTCAGAGGTCAGCAGCAGCTTTTAAATCAAACTTTAACTGTTGTTTATACAGAACCTTATGACGTGGTTAAAACAAAAGTTTTATATATTTGTTTTAATTGCTGGATGTTTTTTAACATGACTCAGACCCTGTGCTGTCTTTAGGTCTGAATTTGAGAATAAGTCTGATCTATGACATGTGTTTGAACCATTTCCAGTATTTGCTCCACAAACAGGACGCTGCTGAAACGAGTCCAATTAATGTGTTTTTATTTAATCTGTACCGACAATATCTGCATTAAAATTGAAACACCTAAAGCCTGTGTCAGACCCACAGGTAAAACCACGCCCTCGTGCCCTCAGACCTGTATGTCTCAGGTGGGCTGCTCTTGTGCTTTAGTTTGTGTTCACGTGCACGCAGCACCACCTCAGGCCGACCGGCCGGCCCCCCAGGGAATTTCCCGGTATCCCTGTATTGCCAGTGCGCCCCTGATGATAAATCTGAAGAGTTTCAGAGCTGCTCTGAGACCGAGCCCTGTCAGGAACAAATTGTTCACAAACAAAGCCCCAGTGTGTGACTGTGGACTCAACGCTTTATTAAATCAAATGCATTGTTATTATTGACAGTAAACTTTGGTCCGAGTCTGACCTGTGCCTGTTCTGTGTCGTAGGCGTGGCTCTAACCTGGCGCTCCTATTGGATGTCAGCAGTCTGGAGGCGGAGCCACTTTGTTCTGTCTCTACCCCCAAAGAGGTGTGGCTTCAGCTGCTACACACGTCGTCACGGCAACTGTCCCCCTCAGAGCTACAGCAGGCAGCGAGGGACACCCGCGCTCTGGAGCAGGAGTACCAGGTCTGTTTTCAGAACTTTTTTCATTTTAGGTTTATCGACTTCTTGAACGTTTTGTTTCCTGCAGAAAATCCCTCCAAACTTTGTGACGTCTCTGGAGCTGGACGTCCCAGGACACACCCTGAAAGACCGATACAAGACCATCCTGCCCAGTAACACACACCCGTAACACACACACCAGTCTCACTTAGACCACTCACATGGTTCTGACAGGTTCTGGTTCTGTCCCAGACCCAGAGACTCGTGTGGTCCTGCAGAGTCCAGAGGAAGAACCAGGTCCAGACGGTTACATCAACGCCAACTACATCCGGGTCAGTACCAAACACCAAATCCACAGACCCTCCTCAGACCCACAGACCCTTCATAGACCCACGGACCCTGCTCAGACCCACAGACCCTTTCATAGATCCTGCTCAGACCCACTGACCTTTCATAGATCCACGGACCCTGCTCAGACCCACAGACCCTGCTCAGACCCACAGACCCTTTCATAGATCCTCCTCAGACCCACAATTTTGTTTAAGACTTTGAAATATTAGCAGCAAACAAAGGCTGGACCAACAATCTGTCATTTACAGTATATTAAATAACTGAAAATACTTAAATTTTATACCTAAAAAAAAACAATAAAAAACAGAAACGTGAGCAAAGTGACACATTCATCTTGTTTATTAAAATAATATAGACACAAGTTAAACTGATGTTTGTGCTAAACCTGCAGTAACTCCATCAGAGCAGTTTTATATTTAATATATTACATTAATCTCTAAAGAAATATTTAACTGATTCTGTGTAAAGGGAATACTGTTAAAAAACTCATTGAGTTGTTCAAATCCAACTGGAACCTGTTCAGATCCATCTAAAACCTGTTCAGATCCATCTAAAACCTGTTCAAATCCAACTAGAACCTGTTCAAATCTAAATAAAACCTATTCAAATCCAATTAAAACCTGTTCAAAACCATCTTAAACCTGCTTAAATAGCAGTGACCTGGTGAATGAATGAATTTATTTCTGACTGAAGTTTTCTCAGAAGGAGGTTTAGAGAAAGGGGATGGGGAGTGAAACCCACAGGAAGTGAAGAAGGAAGTGACACATCCCACGCACTTTTTGTTTTTACTCTGATCAGCACAAACGGTCTGAAGTCTGGACAGAATCAGCTTCAGAATCACTTTTACCAGAATTATATCAGAAATTCAACAGAAGTAACAGAAAAGATGGTCCCTTTTATCTGTTTTAGCATCACTAGCTGTTATCAAGGCTCTGACATTATCATATCTTTATTTCAAAAACAGATTACATTTACATTTAGTCATTTAGCAGACGCTTTTATCCAAAGCGACTTACAAGTGAGGATAACAATGGAAGCAATTTTAACAACACAAGGTACAAAAAGCATAAGTGCACAAAACTAGTCAGTTTAAACCCAGCGCAGTATACAATGCTAAGGATAAGAGATTTTTTTTTTTTTTTTTTTTTTTAAAGAAAGGAATCGATAGAAAGGAAGTAGAACTCAGTGTTTGTCAGTCAGGTGTTGACGGAAGAGATGTGTTTTCAGGTGTTTTTTAAAGATGGCTACAGAATCTGCTGATCTTGTAGCAGCAGTAGATCATTCCACCAATGTGGAACAGATCCAGAGAAGGATGCGTGAGAGTGATTTTGTACCTTTTTGGGACGGTACCACCAGGCGTTGTTCATTTGCAGAGCGCAGGGATCTGGTAGGAACGTAGGTCTGTATTAGTGAGTGGAGATATGAGGGGGCGGAGCCAGTGGTGGTCTTGTAGGCCAAGAGCATAGCTTTGAACTTGATGTGGGCATCAACCGGGAGCCAGTGTAACCTAATGAATAGAGGAGATACGTGCGCTCTCTTTGGTTCATTAAAGACCACTCTTGCCGCTGCATTCTGGATCAGCTGCAGAGGTTTGGTTGTGCAGGCAGGGAGTCCAGCCAGTAGAGCATTGCAATAGTCCAGTTTGGACAAGACAAGAGCCTGGACTAGAATTTGCGTGGAGTGCTCTGATAGGAAAGGTCTAATTTTTCTAATGTTGTAGAGGATGAATCTACAGGACCGGGTGGTGCTGGCGACATGACTTGTGAAGTTTAGCTGATCATCAATTACCACTCCCAGATTTCTGGCAGTGCTGGACGATGTAATGGTTGATGGGCCTAGTTGAATGGAGAGGTTGTGGTGGGTCTTTGGTTTGGCCGGAATCACAAGCAGTTCTGTTTTTGCAAGGTTCAGCTGCAGGTGATCAGCGTACAGGATTATGCTGAGTATGTGTCCGGGTACATCAGCACTTGTGTTGATAACATCGTGCCCACCATACAAATCAAGAAGTTTCCCAACCAGAAGCCCTGGATAAACAGTCAGGTACGTCACATGCTGCGTGCTCGCTCTCTTGCATTCAGATCAGGCAATGAGAACGAGTACAAAGCTGCGAAGTATGGACTGAGAAAAGCGGCCAAGAGGCAGTACAGAGAGAAGCTGGACAGCTTCTACTCTACTGCGGATTCAGGGCGGATGTGGCAAGGCCTGCAGCACATCACAGACTACAGGACCACCACCAACAACATCGCATCAACAGACAGCCTGCCGGATGACCTCAACAATTTCTACGCCCGCTTTGAGGCTCCCAGCAACACTGCAGAGAGGAGCTCACACACCTGGTTCACCCAACCCTCCTCCACCAACCATCTCAACAACACAGGTACACAGAGCTCTGAGGAAGATCAACCCCGCATAAGCAGCAGGACCAGACAACATTCCTGGGCGGGCCCTCAGAGCATGTGCCAACGAGCTGGTTGATGTTTTCACCTCCATCTTCAACCTCTCCCTCAGCCAGCGTATTGTACCATCATGCTTCAAGTCCACGACCATCGTCCCCCTGCCCAAGAAGAACCCACCCACCTGCCTGAATGACTACAGGCCAGTGGCACTCACTCCAATCATTATGAAGTGTTTCGAGAGAGTGGTGCTGGCCCACATTCAGAGCAGCATACCGGACACCATTGACCCCCTGCAGTATGCCTACCGGCCCAACAGGTCTACCTCGGATGCAATCGCTACTGCCGTCCACTACTCCCTCTCACACCTGGAGAACAAGGACTCATACCTACGGATACTTTTATAGATTACAGCTCCGCCTTCAACACGGTCATCCCACACAAACTCACCCACAAACTGTCCACACTTGGTTTGCACCCCACCCTCTGTGACTGGCTCCTAGATTTCCTGACTGGCAGGCCTCAGTCTGTCAGGATTGGAAATAGGACTTCAGCCAGCACCATCACAAACATTGGCACCCCACAGGGCTGTGTACTCAGCCCCATCCTCTACACCCTGTACACCTACGACTGTGTCGCCTCTCACAAGGACAACATCATCCTGAAGTTCGCCGACGACACCGCAGTGATAGGACGCATCGCTGGCGGTGACGAGGCAGCTTACAGGAGGGAGGTGGCCAGTCTGGTGTCATGGTGTGAAGACAACAACCTCACCCTCAACACGGACAAGACAAAGGAGATGATAGTGGACATGAGGAGGGAGAGGAGAAAGCCTCAGCCACTGTTCATCCGGGAGCTTGAAGTGGAGAGGGTGAGCAACTTCAAATACTTGGGTGTCCACATCAATGAGGACCTCACTTGGACACCTCACATCACGCAGCTGGTCAAGAAGGCTCAACAGCGGCTGTATTTTCTGAGGAGGCTGAGGAAGTTTGGCATGTCGCCCAAGATCCTCAGCAACTTCTACAGCTGCACCATTGAGAGTGTCCTGACCAGCTGCATCACTGTGTGGTACGGCAGCACTTCTGTCATGGACCGCAAACGCCTGCAGAGAGTGGTGAAGACTGCACAGAAGATCACCAGGACTCCACTGCCCTCTCTGCAGAGCATCTACCACCGCAGAGTCCACAGAAGAGCTGCTTCCATCCTCAAAGACCCCTCCCACCCCCAACATGGTCTGTTCACACTTCTACCCTCAGGACGGAGGGACAGAAGTGTGAAATGCAGGACTTCCAGAATGAAGAACTCATTCTTTCCCTCTGCCATAAGACTCCTAAACAGCAGATAGGAATCTACATTCACAATCACAACATTACATGAACAATTGTTTACTTACTGCACTACCTCACTTTATCACTTTATCACTTTACTACTTTACTCTTTGCCCTGTTATATTTTTTTATATTTTTGATATTTTTCTATATTATTTTTTATTTTTATTTTTATCTTTATATATTGCTGCTCTTTTATTACTTATACTTATCTTATTTTTATTTTTAACTTACTTGTGTGACTTACTGTGTGACTTTTTACTGTGGACGGCAAAGTAAGAATTTCATTGTTCAGGGAAACATGCTTTCTGTGTGTACACATGACAATAAACACTTTGAATCTTGAATCTTGAGGTGATGGTCCTTCATCCAAAGTGAGATGTCACTCAGACATGCCGAGACGCGAGCAGAGACCGTTGGATCGTCAGGTTGAAATGACAGGTGGAGTTGAGTGTCATCTGCAGCAGTGATAGGAAAAGCCATGCTTCTGGATGACAGAGCCAAGGGATGTCATGTATATGGAAAAGAGTAGCGGTCCAAGCACTGAGCCCTGTGGCACCCCTGTATTGAGATGTTGGGACTCAGAGACCTCGTTTCTCCAGGATACTCTGAATGACCTATCCGAGAGGTAAGACTTGAACCATTGCAACGCCATTCCAGAGACACCCATCGCCCTGAGAGAAGACAGGAGGATGTGCTGATTAACAGTGTCAAAAGCAGCAGACAGATCCAGTAAGATGAGTACAGATGACTTGGATGTTGCCTTTGCCAGTCTCAGAGCCGATGACTGAGAGCAGGGCAGTTTCGTGGAATGACCGCTCTTGAACCAAGACTGGTTCTGGTCCAGGAGGTTGTTCCGTGTGAGAAAGGATGAGAGCTGAGTAAACACAACTCGCTCCAGAGCTTTGGCAATGAAGGGAAGGAGGGAAACCGGTCTGTAGTTTTCTAGCAGAGTAGGGTTAAGAGTGGGTTTCTTCAGTAGTGGTGTGATACAGGCCTCTCTGAAAGCTGTGGGGAATGACCCAGTGGAAAGAGATGAGTTGATGATGTGGGTGAGAGCAGGCACGACAGATGGAGAGATGGCCTGAAGGAGATGTGTGGGGATGGGATCCAGCGGGCAGGTAGTAGGGTGGTTAGAACTAATGATCTTGGAAACAACTGCTTTGGTTAGAAGAGAGAAGGAAGTGAGCAAACACATATCAGGGGTCTGAATGAGCTCGACAGGTGGTGGCGCAGAGAACTGACTGCTGATGGCGGTCGTTTTCTTTATAAAGAAAGACGCGAAATCATCAGCTGTTAGATCCGATGAAGGTGGGGGAGCAGGCGGACAAAGGAGGGCAGAAAAAGTTTTAAAGAGAGTGCGCGAGTCAGGTGAGTTGATTAACCTAGAATGGTAGTAGACAGTTTTTGCAGAGGTGACATCAGCGTAGAAAGTAGAGAGGAGAGACTGGTAGATACAGAGGTTAGTAGGATCTTTTGACTTGCACCATTTTCTCTCAGCTGACCGGAGGCTGGCGCGGTGCTCTCGTAGAACATTGGATAACCAGGGGGCAGACGAGGATGTACGGGCTGGTCTAGATGTAAGAGGGCATAAGTTGTCCAAGCAGGATGTGCGTGGAGCACAGAGTGTCGGTGGCGGTGTTAGTGTTTAAAAGAGAGCTCCTCAGAAGAGGGCGCAGAAGAGACAGCAGAGGAAAAACGGGAGGGACTGAGTGTACGCAGGTTGCGTCGGAAAGTGACCATCGGAAAAACAATTGCAGTGTCTGGAGAAGTTAGGTCAAGGTCGAGAGTAATGAAGAAATGATCGGAAGTGTGCAGTGGCGTGACCTGAGTGTGGCGAGTGGAGCAGTATCTTATGTAGATAAGATCTAGTTGATTATCAGACTTGTGGGTTGCCGATGTGGAAACCTGCTTGAGGTCAAATGATGCAGTTAGGTTAATGAAGTTAGCAGCCTGTGGCTTTTCAAGGTGGATGTTGAAGTCTCCTAATACCACCAGAGGGGTACCATCGTCAGGGAAGGATGAAAGAAGTGCATCCAACTCCTCCAAAAAATGTCCAAGCGGACCTGGGGGCCGATAGATAACTACAAAATGACTTTTAACAGGGTGGGTGATGGTAACAGCATGGAACTCGAAGGAGCTGTTGTCACACAAGGGTGATAGCTGTTTGAACTTCCAGTCGGTAGGAATAAGTAGTCCGGTCCCTCCGCCCCTTCCAGTGAGGCGAGGACTGTGGGAGAAAGTGTGATTATGGGAGAGGGCGGCGGGAGTGGCAGAGTCCTCTGGTTTGATCCATGTTTCTGTAAGTGCTACAACTGAAAGTCCAGAATGTTGAACAAAAGCTGTAATGAAATCAGCTTTGTTCACAGCAGACTGGCAGTTCCACAAGCCTATTGGGAGAGTAGAAGGGGCAGTTATTGACAGTGATACAACATGCAGATTATTATGGTTGCGTCGCCTTTTGCGTGAAACAGATGATAATTTCCGTGTTGAAATGACAGTAGTAATTTGAAAACACATTTAAGAGCCGAAGAGGAAAAATATGCAAGAAGAAATTTAAAATAGAAATAATAAATTATAAGTGCAAACAATTAGTACAAAAACGAAGTGCAATGCTCAGGTGCTCTGTGGGTGTGTGGCTGCTCGGTGGAGTCGTGTGCAGGTAGAGTCGATGGTCTTTACTCTCTTCGGTCTTCACGCGATGACTGCTGCCGCAGTGGCTACTCCCACTTAAATACCCTTCTATTCAAGTTATTGAATTCAGCAAGTCACGCCTCTACACACACAAACAACTCAAACGAAACTAGCCCGCTAACAGCTGAGACTACACACCGGTACACCACGTGACAGGGTCGTAGTAAACACACTGCGCAGTTTCTCAGCAGTAACACAGCATTATAAGCTCAAAGAGACAAGAATTACATACACTCACACAGTTCTGTAGGCTTCTGCTGCTAAGTTGCTTCTCCTACTGATTAAAACAGAATATAATTATAAAAACATAATATGGTAATAGTACTTCTTAAACTCGTACAACTAATACAACAATAATTTATAATAAATAAGAAATAAAAAGGCGGAGCTAAACACAGCAGGCTGTTAATTGGACGAGAGACAGAAAAGGGCTCAGTAGCTCAGTGGGTAGAGTGGTCGTCCTTCAACCAGAAGGTAGGCGGTTCGATTCCCACTCTCCCCACAGTTCATACTGTCGTTGTGTCCTTGGGCAAGACACTTAACCCACCTTGCCTCCAGTGACTGTAACACTGGTAATTACATTAGAACAATGTAAGTCGCTTTGGATAAAAGCGTCAGCTAAATAAATAAATGTAAATGTATATTGTAAAAACAATTTCAAAGATAAACAGTTTTGTCAAACAAAGCTCTTCCTGTTCAATTTATTAATGTTCAATGTTTTAATGGATTTAAATGATTTATGAACATATTTGTAATTGATTTTAACAGGTTTTACTTCGACTTGTTCCTGTGATAACTTCATAACCTCTGTGTCTCTGCATGGGTCCGATCTGACCTCTGTGTCTCTGCAGGGGTCCGATCTAACCTGTGTGTCTCTGCAGGGGTCCGATCTGACCTCTGTGTCTCTGCAGGGGTCCGATCTGACCTCTGTGTCTCTGCAGGGGTCCGGTCTGACCTGTGTCTCTGCAGGGGTCCGATCTAACCTGTGTCTCTGCAGGGGTCCGATCTGAAGACCAGTGTGTCTCTGCAGGGGTCCGATCTGACCTGTGTCTCTGTAGGGGTCCGATCTAACCTGTGTGTCTCTGCAGGGGTCCGGTCTGACCTGTGTCTCTGCAGGGGTCCGATCTAACCTGTGTCTCTGCAGGGGTCCGATCTGAAGACCAGTGTGTCTCTGCAGGGGTCCGGTCTGACCTGTGTCTCTGCAGGGGTCCGGTCTGACCTGTGTCTCTGCAGGGGTCCGGTCTGACCTGTGTCTCTGCAGGGGTCCGATCTGACCTGTGTGTCTCTGCAGGGGTCCGATCTGACCTGTGTCTCTGCAGGGGTCCGGTCTGACCTGTGTCTCTGCAGGGGTCCGATCTGACCTCTGTGTCTTTGTCCTCACAGGGATATAAGGGGTTTCCCAGGGCCTTCATCGCAACACAGGGGCCGATGGTGCACACTGTGGGGGACTTCTGGGACATGGTGTGGCAGGAGAGGGCCCCGGCCATCGTCATGGTGACCAGGCTCAAGGAGGAGCAGCAGGTCAGGCTCAGACTTAAACAGAAGGATCTTTATATTCTGTAAAATCTAAAAGTAAACAAGCTTCTGGGTTATTTTTCATGTTGTTTTTAACAGACGAACAGAGGTTTGTACAGCATTTCCCACAAGTCATAGTGTTTTCTGTACATTTAGTGTTGACAGACTACACTGACCTCTAGTGGCTATGATGAATAATCATCCGTTAAATAACATTTGTGACAAAGC
>CM044555.2:1250448-1345448 GCA_024416835.2 Perccottus glenii | reverse complement strand
TGAATAATATGTGCAACTGTAGTCACAGGAACATCTAGCTGCTTGAGATGGTCTTATAGCCTTTACTTTATCATGCTTGTCTATAATTTTCTTTCTTCTCCTGCGATAACTCTTCCTTCCTTCTCTTCCTCTGGTCCATGTTGAGTGTGGTACACACCATGTCACCAGACAACACAGTGACTACCTGAAGCCCTATAAATAGGCCCACTGACTGATTACAAGATTGTACACACCTGTGATGCTAATTAGTGCACACACCTTGAATTAACACGTCCATTTGGTCACATTATTTACAGTCTTTTCTAGGGGTACCAACAATTTTGTCCAGGCCTGTTCCATGAGTTTATTTTTTAAAATAATTCCGTTGAAGCATGGTTGAAAAGCAATGTCTGACCTTCATTGGTTAACATTCATAGAATTTTTATTTATTATTACTTTTGTCAGAATAAAGTTTTTTCTGTGACCATTGTGAGTTTTTCTTTCATTGACAGAAGGGTACCAACAATTTTGTCCAAATGTGTAAATGAGTTTTATCTGGAGTTTTGATATAATGGTTTTAAATTAACTTAAGTGAATAAATGAATAAAGACAGATGTTTCCAGCTGTTGTCCATTTCTGAGGAAAGTGCAGTGAGTCTATCCCACCAGTAGAGGCCAGTGTAGGCCCTCTTTCACAATCACTACCTGTCGAAAAGTCTTCAGAAGAATTGTTTATATCATGAGTTAAAGCTAAAGCCTGAAATTAAGGAAAGAAAAAATAGGCTAAGTTTTATTGTATATTATTCATCAAATTACTACATTTGATATGATATTAATACAAATTTTGCTGATAAATAAACAAATAAGTTTGAGGCTATCACTGCAATCAGACGTTTTTGATGTTTGTTTTAGCCTTCCGCATATATCACGTTTTTCAAATTTATTACAATAAAAATTTTTAGATTTAGGTATTTTTTAATTCACTTAAACCTCTAAACAACTTTTTTTTTTTTTTTTTACAGCGCTTTTCCACCTTTAGTAGGCAATCAAAGCTCTTTACATACATTAAACTATTCACCAGTGTTACAGAACACTCACTGGAGGCAATGTAGGTTAGGTGTCTTGCCCAAGGACACAACGACAGTATGTGGGGGAGAGCGGGATGTTATGATGTTTTGGGATGTTTCGAGCGGGGATCGAACCACCCACCCGCTACCCACTGAGCTACTGTTCAAACCTTATGCTGTCCCATTGTTCCATGTGTGTGATTTGTTTCATTCTTTCCAGAATTAAACCTGATCATTTATTATGGTATGTCTCACTTGAGACTGACAGATACTGTACACTCATCTGCAGCAGGTAAAGCCCTGAAGCAGGCACACACTGGTCCATGCAGCATTACACACCTGTGGATGTGTTTTACAGTGAAGGCTGTAGGGCTGTAGGGCTGTAGGGCTACACACAGGTTCGGTAAATGCTGTTTACAGTTTCTAAGTTAACATGAGCTACAGTTGCTCTCGGATGTTTAAACAGGGATTTTCTGCAACACCGTCGAACAGTGACCTGTCCAACGAGAGGGGACAGGTTTGTCTGTTTTATACCCACACTACAGTTTTATTCTTACTGCTCTTTCCTATTAAAGCCATGTCAGCAAGAAATATGTAAAACCAGAAAATATGTCACTGTGAGAAACTCCAGCAAACCTTCACTCAGGTAAAAGAATTTCAAGAACAAAAGAAAAAACCTGAGCTGGTTTTGAACAATTCATCAAGTGACTAAATGTAAAAGGTCCTGAGCAAAAACAGACTTCTTTCATTTTTATAATTAACTGCAATTATTTCTGTCTCTCTCTCTCTCTAGAACATAGATCATGTTTATTATGTTGTGTGGATCAGAGATGGACACAATAAAGTCAAAGCAGGGAGATAGTTCAATACAGTAGCCTTTTAAGGCTCTGTAAAAATCAAAGTGAATGTTCCACAGATCTTTGACTAAAGGCACATGTGTCTAATGCATGTGTCTAGAACAATTACACATGAGAGCCACATCTAACAAAGTCTTTTACTTTAACTCTAAAAGATTTAATAAATGAACATATACAGATAAATGTTTACTAGTTCTTCAATAATACATGATTTGATCGATCCGATCGGTTAGAGGTCATGTGCAGCTCTGGTCCTGACGTTCACCCTGGACAGTCTCCGGGCTGACACAGTTGACCCATGCATGTGTTTGAGAGGACAGGCTGGAAAAGAGCTTCTTGCTCTGAGGCAGGAGTGTGGGTGGGAACTGAAGAGTTTATAGCTTATTGATCCGACTCTTTATCGATTATTGGGGGATAAAAGAGTAGTGCTATGTGCTTTTTTTTAAATTAGTTTTTATGGTAAGGTTTACATCAAAACGACAGATACACATGCCCTTCTTCATAAATCAAGCTATCACCCCAAACACACCTTACCTAACCCTAACCATAACCATAACCATTACCCATCCCTAACCTTAACCATTACCCATCCCTAACCTTAACCATTACCCATCCCTAACCTTAACCAGAACCCATCTCTAACCTTAACCATTACCCATCCCTAACCTTAACCAGAACCCATCTCTAACCTTAACCATTACCCATCCCTAACCTTAACCATTACCCATCTCTAACCTTAACCAGAACCCATCTCTAACCTTAACCATTACCCATCCCTAACCTTAACCATTACCCATCCCTAACCTTAACCATTACCCATCCCTAACCTTAACCATTACCCATCTCTAACCTTAACCAGAACCCATCTCTAACCTTAACCATTACCCATTTCTAACCTTAACCATTACCCACCCCTAACCTTAACCATTACCCACCTCTAACCTTAACCATTACCCATCCCTAACCTTAACCATTACCCATCTCTAACCTTAACCATTACCCATCCCTAACCTTAACCATCACCCATCCCTAACCTTAACCATTACCCACCTCTAACCTTAACCATTACCCATCCCTAACCTTAACCATTACCCACCTCTAACCTTAACCATTACCCATCCCTAACCTTAACCATTACCCATCTCTAACCTTAACCATTACCCATCCCTAACCTTAACCATTACCCATCCCTAACCTTAACCATTACCCATCCCTAACCTTAACCAGAACCCATCTCTAACCTTAACCATTACCCACCTCTAACCTTAACCATTACCCATCCCTAACCTTAACCATTACCCATCTCTAACCTTAACCAGAACCCATCTCTAACCTTAACCATTACCCATCCCTAACCTTAACCATTACCCATCCCTAACCTTAACCATTACCCATCCCTAACCTTAACCATTACCCATCTCTAACCTTAACCATTACCCATCCCTAACCTTAACCATTACCCATCCCTAACCTTAACCATTACCCATCCCTAACCTTAACCAGAACCCATCTCTAACCTTAACCATTACCCACCTCTAACCTTAACCATTACCCATCCCTAACCTTAACCATTACCCATCTCTAACCTTAACCAGAACCCATCTCTAACCTTAACCATTACCCATCCCTAACCTTAACCATTACCCATCCCTAACCTTAACCATTACCCATCCCTAACCTTAACCATTACCCATCTCTAACCTTAACCATTACCCATCCCTAACCTTAACCATTACCCATCTCTAACCTTAACCATTACCCATCCCTAACCTTAACCATTACCCATCCCTAACCTTTGCCCATAAAACACTTTCTCCACCAGGTCCACACCTGTCTCTGATTTGAGTAGAACTTGAACCACTCTCCAAACAAAAACACACACACCAGTAAAAAATGCCTCTCCTCTGGCCTCAGGTGTAAAATTCAGGCAGGATTTGACTGGACCCCAGGTGACCTACAGGTTTTCTTCCTCTATTCATCAGGTCAGTAGGCTCGTGCACTATATCCTTAACTAGGAATTTTTTTTCAAATAGAGCCCTAATCCCCAACAGAACGCCGCCAGTGCCACTGACCTGTCATCTTCCAGTTTCCCTTAAAATGTCTTTTTTTTTTTTAGCAACTAACTTTTACCCCCCTCCCATTCCTCTTTGTTTTCTGTTGCCTCTACTACCTATCTCTCACACAGCTCCACCAATCACACACCACATAAGAGTTCCCTCCAAAAGTTTACTCAATTATCCATTCACCTTACACACATGTGACTACAGTCTTCTACTATTGGCTGGTTGAATCTTGAGGCGGGGACACCAGCCCCAACCCCAACATTCAAATAGTGCCTGGCAGTTGGAATTCTCCATCTCCCTCTGAGGAAGCAACAATTACGACGTTGCGAAACGTCGGGGATTTGTTTCTCTGTTGCACAGCCTCTCAGCTTATTGCTAAATTGAAATAATTTGGATTTTAATCATTTAAATTGGTCAAGGTTACCTAATTGTTGGCAGTGGTTTTAACTGGACATTGTTTTAAAGGACTCTTTTAACAAGTATTTGAGCCTTTGGGACTCTTTTAACTACTTTGGGAAATCTGAGCCTTTTAAAGGATAAATCTGGAAACCTTGGACTCCTTTCTACGAACATGGAGCTTAACATCCAGCCTTCACAGTGAAGAGACCCCAAACCAACCACCTCGTGTCTCAGGTAAGACCACGTCACAATCTGTTTGAAATATTAATATTGTGCTGTGTAACTCTGCAACATGAGAGGTTTCCAACTGCCAGGTAAGAACCCTACACACAACACACACACTCTACAACCTCAATCACACTCAATACATACACAGCCATACACCACCCACACACACACCACATACACTCCAGCGCTTACCCACCCCCCTGACCCAGAGACCAGACAGACCAGCAAACAGTATTTTAAATTGATCCAAGCCATTCACCATAAATCCATCATCGACAAATCTATCACCATTCTGACCCCACCCTCAGGAATGCTACGCCAAATTAAAAGATTAACGGATTTCATCAAACCTTCCACCCCTTGTGAAGAGACGCGCATCAAAGTACAGGACAATACTACACAGTGGATGAATAACAACATGCATATCTTACAGGATCATTATGCCCACATAATCTCTACACTCCAACATACACCTCCAAATAAACTGGCACTACAAATAGCTATTGGCTGGGCGTGCAAACGTTATGGACCACGCCTTACCACCACCACCATTCATTCAGTCCAGCACATCCTCAGCCTCCATCTCTCAGAGACACCCAGCCACACCACCCACCTCTACCAAACCTTCATGGCTAACAACCACCACTGAAATACCGATCCAAACCCTTCCAACCATTCCAGAGAGGGATGAAGAAGAAGCCTTCCCCGTCCTTCCTAAAGCTCAGCGACCAAACAGATTGACATTGTACCTTGGACAAAAGAAAACACTCTCAGAACATATCCAAACTTATCAGGATCAACCTGTTCATAGACCACCCCTGCAACACAACCAGTGCAGGAACAGTGACTCTGCCACTCAGCCACAAAACACCAGGATTAAAAGCTCAACCCACAAGAAGACCACTAACCATCTTCCTCGGCAACCACTTTGGACCCCCAGCCCATACAATACCAGACAACCCCCTGCAGTTATCAGTTAACGACCCCCCTACATTTCAATCAACTATAACATCCCAGCAAACCACCAACCATTTCCCAGAACCATCAGCTGCAAAGCCACCTACAGTCAAGACTACTAACCCACCGCTACGGCTTCCAACCAAGACTCCAAAACCACAGATGAACCAACTTACTGAGGCTTCAGAATCCATCCTTCCAGGGCCCCACAGCAGAGGGAAGACACTACAGTGGCCAAAGGATGATAGCCCCACCCTGGGATGCAACCAAGTCCCTAAAAGGCTACCCAGCCCAACTACGTCCACCCCCCTCCATCAGAAAACTAGTCTTTTAGCGCCAGCCACTTCATCCACTAACAACGCATTTACTCTCACGGACCTCCAGCTCTCCCCTGTTGTCCCAGACCTGACAAACCATCCAACTGCACATTCAATTCAAACCCGGCTCTCATTCACAAACACATCACCCCAACAATTACTTCACTCGACAAATACTCGGAGGACCCTGGAAGTCCAAGCCCAAGTTCACCTCCCACAAAAAAACCTGCCTAAACAAGGTCCTGTTTCCTTCCTCCTCACACACACACCTCAAAGGTCAAATGTCTCTGTTAAACTAACTGATCGAATCTCTCCTCTTGCTTCACCCCCAGGTGGCACCAGCACCAAGGACATTAGGAGAACAGGTCCCATAAAAACAGCTCACAAGGCCTCAAATGTGGGAGGAATGAGGAGTGGGTCCTTAAAGGTCACCAAGACCATGACTAAAACCCTAACTGAACCCCCCTCACTCATTACAGAACCCACTGAGTCCTCCTCCTTGGCGACTGGTGCCACTTCCGTGTCTTCATCCACCCTGGGCTACCTTCTAGGCTCCTCCCAGACTAAAACACCCTTCACCTCAACACCTCCCCCCCTCAATTTATACAAACCTATCTACCACCTGGTCAGACCAAGTAGGAAGCTCCAGGACTGGTACTTCATTGGGAGAAGGCCTGTCCTTATCCTGGGGGACTCCAATATCAATCGAATCCCCCCTCACCATCACAGAAATATCCAGTTAGACAGTTACCCAGGAGCCAATATTTATCACTTTCACAAACTTATGGAAAAATCACAAATCAATACATCCACCAAAATCCTCATTCTGGCCATAGGCCTAAACAATAGGGAACAGGACCCCCAGCAAACATCTGTCAAACAAATGAGTTCACTGTACAAACAAGCAAAGTTGACCTTCCCTAATGCAGACGTATACTTTCCTAAAATCAATTTCTCCCTCAACCTCCCTCAAAAACAAAAGGAAAATCTTATTCAGCTTAATAAATACATTGCCACCCACTTTCCCTCTCTAGTAGAAATCCCTCAAGACACCTTCATTACAGTTGCAGATAATATCCACTGGACACCTACCACCGCGAGCGCTATATTCAGTAACTGGCTCCGTCAACTAAATTTAATCTAGATTACTATTCCAACCCGGTCTCCCCCAAATACAACTCCCCATTTATTACCCAGTCCTTTTCTCCCACTCGACAAACCACAGTGGATCTGGGGTGGAGTTCGGCCTCCAACATCTTAAACTTATCCACCCTCTTCACGCTAACTACCGCACAAGTTAGCTTGCTGGAGAGAGGCCTTACCTTTATACCACGTCCCACAAAACCTAACCGGGAGGAACTTCAAAAGGACTTATATAATAATAACTGTTATATTTATATAGCGCCTTTCCAGAGCTCAAGGACGCTTTACATATCAATTATTCATTCACTCCACAGTCACACACTGGTGGTAGTAAGCTACATCTGTAGCCACAGCTGCCCTGGGGCAGACTGACAGAGACGTGGCAGCCATTCGCGCCTACGGCCTCCGACCAACACCATCAACATTCTTACACATTCATACGAGGCAAGGTGGGTTAAGTGTCTTGCCCAAAGACACAACGACAGTATGAACTGTGGGGAGAGCGGGAATCGAACCTACTACCTTCCGGTTGAAGGACGGCCGCTCTACCACTGAGCTACTGCCGCCCCACTGACTTCCACTACTATCACCGTCGCCTCAAAATAGCCTCTTATTTCCACAATAGAACCTCCTCCAGTAGCCGACCCTTCACCCATCCATCTTTGTGGGAACCAGCTACTTCTCAAATAAACATATCCATCCAACGCTATATCAGCAGCAACCTCCGCACTCTTCGCTCTTTCCAACCCACGCCAGATATTAAAGATAACCTCGCCCCTCAGGAACGTTCAGCCCTCCGTCAACTCATTCATAACCCCAACATCATTATCAAACCTGCAGACAAAGGTTCCAAAATAGTCATCCTGGACCGACAACAATACCTCTTCGAAGCATCGAAGAGGTATTGTCAGCTCAATAATCCCCAGCACTACCGTCCCCTGGCCAACAGCATACAATCTATCACCCAGATGCAACTACGATCCATAATACAATCTCTTTATGACAAGAAAGTCATAACAAACAAACAGCTACACTTTCTCTACGGTCCAGATCAGCCCCGCACTCGTATCTTCTATCTCCTTCCTAAAATCCACAAAGATCCTCATACCTGGACTATTCCTTTTGAGGTTCCTCCGGGTCGCCCAATAGTCTCGGATTGCAACAGTGCCACTTACAATATAGCTCAATACCTCAACTCCTTCCTTAATCCACTCTCCAATAGGCACCCCAGCTACATTAAAGACACCTATCACTTCCTGGACACCATCAGGCCCATGGCTGTCCACAACCACACTTACCTTTTCACAATTGACATAGATTCTCTATATACGAATATCATAACCAACTTGGGCATCTCTGCCGTTCAAAAAACCTTCAGTAGATATCCAGACCCTAATAGACCGAACTCAGAAATCATTCAGCTTCTTAAACTCTGTTTAGACAACAATGACTTTAGTTTCAATAATAAACATTATCTCCAGATAAGTGGAACAGCATGGGTCAAAGGTTAGCCCCCGCCTACGCCAACATCTACATGAGCGAGTGGGAACGGGAGGCCCTTACAAAATGCCCCCTCCAACCCCTGTTTTTTCTCCGTTATCTGGATGACATCATTGGAGCATGGCCACACCCTCTGCACACTTTCCAACAATTTATAGACATCTTGAATAATCACCACCCATCCATCAAACTCAAATACACCATACATCCACAGCAGGTTAATTTTCTGGACACAACAGTTTTTTTCAGTCCCCTAAAAGATCCCCAAAAACAGATCAAAACCAAGGTTTACTTCAAAACGACAGATACACATGCCCTTCTTCATAAATCGAGCTATCACCTCCCAATCCGAGCGTCATCTATAAATACAGATTTAAACTGTAAATTTTCAATCTGGTGAGTTAAAACATATTTATATGTTAAAACTGTTAAAACAATCTTGGAGGATTGTAGAGGTGTTTATTTGAGAAATTTAAAGTAAATAAATAAATAAAAAGGTAAATGTTAAAGTTTAAGAGCATATGTCCAGTTGCTCTCTGTGTTTTAACCAATGTTTGGAGTTATTGATTTATTTAAATTTAAATGTTTATTTGTTGGATTTATTGATTAGAATGTTATGGATTATTAATTATTGTGAGGACTAGGAGGACAAACACAATAGTCTGTCCTTTTGAACATAATTAAATAATTTTCTTTTGCTAAACCCTCAAAGGTGTTCAAGGTGAACACTGCATCAATCTTTGGAACATAAAGAGAAAATGTTGAAACGTTACATTTAGCTTTTTTAATGAACAGTAATGACTTTTACTGATTGAAATTTTGGTGAATTCGAATAAATAAAGAGAAACAAGTTATTTTCAGTTTACACTTGATGTTTTAGTTTATATTTAACATTAAGTAAGTATTCTTTCTGTGAACAAAAATCTGAACTTGTGGAAACATAACCTTAGCAACTGATAATCTGTTTGAATATGTTACGGTTGAGATTAATATGGGAAAATGCAAAAACAAAATGGTTTATTGTATTTATTTAGCACTTGGTGCTAAAACAGAGTTCTTTATAGACAGTACAGAACAAATGTTACTGAACAAAATCCTAAACATATTTTCATATGTAGGGATTTAAAAAAATAAAAAAAGCACAAACTTACACAGAGCTTTGTTGATATTATGTTTAGTCTTTCCTGATAAACGACAATCACAAGGATGATGGTGTTTCGGAGGAAAGCAGTGAGTCCAGAGCAGGACAAAACCTGGAGGCTGTGATGAACAGTTACTGCAGTGAGTCTGGCTCATGGAGGACAAAGAAAATGTAAATGTAAAAGAAAATAAATGATTAAAGATTATTATAGAAATTGAATTAAAGGAAATAATACAATATCCGGAGAATATTTCTTTCCTTAATTAGATTATTTAAAAAGGTAATATGAAAGACATTGTCAATTTGAAGACTTTTCAAAAAGCTTGTGAACCAAAACCATTCAAAACTATTTATAATTTACATAAAGAATTTGTTTGTATCGACTAAGTTAAAAATGTATCATATTTGTGGATAATACCACTTACAGTTACAGTTAAAGAGCTACAACTAATGGTAACTGAGATTACAACAGAGCTGAACAAAATGAAGGAATTGTTCAACAGTAATAAGTTCTCATTAAAAATAACTTACAAGGATGATGCTTTGTGGAGAACACAGCAAAGATATAGAGATACTAATTAATGAACAAACAAATACAAAGATTTAATGAGCAAAAACAGTTCTTGTATTTTATAGGACCACATAGGTGTGGGGGGGGGGGGGGTATACAGTATTAATGTGGGGGGGGTAGACAGTATTAATATGATGAGGCTTGGTTAACCTGATGCCTGGTTAATATAATACTAAAGTTAAAAGATGAGTTTAAAAGAAATAATAAACTAAATAATAGTGACATGACTTTTCTGGAGAAGCACTGTTTAGTCTAATTAAATTGTACCTTTCAGATTAAAGTAGATTTTCAGCAGTGGTCCAGCAGACCCTCTCTGTGGAAACAGGTAATGCTTCTGCTGGCCCATTTTTATGTTTGGATCATTTTATGGTTTGATATGATAAGGACCTTTGACCTTTCTAATTTTATCATGTTTCATGTGATGATGATTTTATTTGTTTGTTCTTTATTTGGATGGAAGCCAACTACGACAAGTATACCAGTTCAGAAAAGAAGTTTTGAAAATTAATATAACCACCAGAGAGAGCTAATATTAACATAGATCTTTAAACTAATATTAGATCATCTTGGTTTACACCTATGAAGGGAAGTACACCTGTGAGCAGGGCTAGTGACATGGGTCACATGACTTCCTGTGACATCACTCTGAAGTTGAAAAAAAAGATCAGGGACAGGTGCAGCACAGGACGGACGTCTAGAGGTTTTGTGAAGGTAAGACCATTAGACCAGTGTTGCCTGCTGACTGGACACATGCGTACCTCATTTAATTGATCGTCCTGTTTTATGTGTTCACATACAATGTGACGGAGAACATCGTGAGCAGAAACTCACACCTTAGGAGCAAGAGAGCAGCTCCCTCAGGTTCATTTGAGAGCCACATATACATTGACAACATTGGTGTCCCTCGAGGTGTCCCTAATGAATATAATGCTTGAAATTAGATCGCAGAATTTATTCTTGTTTAGAATTTATACAAATGTGAATTGGATTAGCTATATTTATTACAACCAACCAGGCCTTTAAAAATGAACTTCACACTCAGCAGATGAATGAGTGTTCTGTTGTAGAGGACTTAATCTAGACCTGGTTTGACAAAATGTTTGGAGAATGGACTGGGATTTTAAAATCTGTATTGTTATACATGTACTTGTTGTTGTTGCACTTCCATGTCTGATAACTTTTGCCTGTGTTACATTCCATGTATTCGGAGCTTGTTGGTGAGCTCGATGGATGGTCTGGGGGACATCATCGTTTACATGTACACCAACGGGACAACAGCTGACTGATCATACTGAGTTCTAAAGGGGCGTATGGTTCACTGAATTTATTATACTTAAGAGAATTGATTTGAATTATTCTGAATGTGCATATGTCTCACTCCATGTTTTGTTTCTTTTCGTTTCAGGGTCAGAGGTGGATAGGCAGGGTCAGGCCGGAGCTCTGAGTCCCAATGGGTCGACCAGTTCATCTCCGGCATTTCTGATTTTTATTTGTTGTTTTGGGGTGATTCTGTGTCTCTGATTTATTGAATTTTGATGTTACCAATGGATCCATCAGTTTTACTTTCTTGTCTCGGCCCCTATAGTGGTTACACTGCTAAAATAGTAACCCTGTTACACATTGATGTATTTATTGTCTTTAATTTTATGGTCAAACCTCCTCAAAAGTGAATTGACCCCGCCTACGGCAGATGGGGTGGGCAGGAGAGTTTTCCCCAGCGATAGCATAAAATTTTGTTTTATGCTAATGTTTTATCAGCATAAAGAGGAGGAAGATGTCATAATAATTGTATATTAGATATTATGCTCTCACCTTTGCTCCAGTTCATATGCTTATCCACAAACAAGTATGACTTAATGTCTTTAGCTGTATCTCCTGTTGGCGTCATGCTAATCCAAACAAGACAAAGACATGACTTTACACAACATCTAATCTGTGTCAGGGACACTCTGTCCTGTTCACTTAGTGACATGTACACGTAAACTTATTCACATCTATGACTGACACGTCAGCTCAATACACGTCCATCCACGAGCCTGGAGCTGAGAGGGACATAATGTACACCTATAAAAACTTCATGTGTTGTAAACATGTTCAACACATCACCATGTGATTTGGTTCATTCTTGCAAGAATTAAACCGGTCTTTCATTCCTCCGTTGTCTCATTTGTGATCCGAACCTAATACTAATTATTTTAACACATTGTTCCTCCTGAATCCGAGGTTCAACTATCGGTCGCATTCTCCTCTACCCTGGCATAGACTTTCCCGGGGAGGCTGAGGAGTGTGATCCCTCTGTAGTTGGAACACACCCTCCGGTCCCCCTTCTTGAAAAGAGGGACCACCACCCCGGTCTGCCAGTTCAGAGGTACTGTCCCCGACTGCCACGCGATGTTGTAGAGGCGTGTCAACCAAGACAGCCCCACAACATCCAGAGACTTGAGGTACTCAGGGCGTATCTCATCCACCCCCGGTGCCTTGCCACCGAGGAGCTTCCCAACTACCTCAGTGACTTCGAACTGGGTGATGGATGAGTCCACCTCCGAGCCCTCGGCCTCTGCTTCCTCAGTGGAAGACGTGTCGGTGGGGTTGAGGAGATCCTCAAAGTATTCCTTCCACCGTCCAACAATATTCCCAGTTGAAGTCAGCAGGTTCCCACCTCCACTGTAAACAGTGTTGGCAGGGCACTGCTTCCCCCTCCTGAGGCGCCGGACGGTTTGCCAGAATTTCTTCGAGGCCGACCGATAGTCTTTCTCCATGGCCTCACCGAACTCCTCCCAGACCCGAGTTTTAGCCTCCACGACCACCCGGGCTGCAGTCCGCTTGGCCTGCCGGTACCTATCAGCTGCCTCAGGAGTCCCAAGGGCCAACCAGGCTCGGTAGGTCTCCTTCTTCAGCCTGACGGCATCCCTTACTTCCGGTGTCCACCACCGGGTTCGGGGGTTGCCGCCACGACACCGGAGACTTCACGGCCACAGCTTCGAGTGGCCGCATCGACAATAGAGGTGGAGAACATGGTCCACTCGGACTCAATGTCTCCAACCTCCCTCGGGATCTGGTCGAAGCTCTGCCGGAGGTGGGAGTTAAAGGTCTTTCTCTTTTATATTAATATGTTTAAATGAATAACTAACTGGGTTAAAACACATAACATATAAAAAATTACACCACAATAGCAACACTGGTCTGCCAGTCCCCGTTACACTCTCAATACAAACATCCAACACAGTTTATGTCATCACCTGCACCTTCTGCAATAAGCACTACAGGAGAAACCAAACATACAATTCAAACCCGGCTAAAACTACACCTGTACAATATTAGGGAAGGTCGACAGAACACGTCTCTGGTCACACACTTCCTCATCCATCCCACAACTCACCTGATCATCACCGGAGTCGAGCACAACGACCACTGGACCAGAGGCCAGAGGAAGAGAGCAGAAAGAATCTGATACAAAACCTGGCCACACTAGCCCCCTAAATGACAAGTAACCAATAACAAACCACAAACCCCCTTTTTTTTTTTCATTTATTTTTTTTCCCATAACCCTCAATATTTCCCTAACCTTAACCAGCACCCATCCCTAACCTTAACCATTACCCATCCCTAACCTTAACCAGTACCCATCCCTAACCTTTGCCCATAAAACACTTTCTCCACCAGGTCCACACCTGTCTCTGATTTGAGTAGAACTTGAACCACTCTCCAGCATTTCCACCTTTCCACTGACACTTTCTCTGACTATACCTCCCTCAGTAAAACAAATGTGTGTATTGTAAATAAGTTGTCTTCTTCCTGTCAGCACTTATTACTGAATCTAAAAACTAGACACACTTACCTGAGGCATGTCATAGTAATGTCAGTGGGACCTGGCTCTATCGTTCTACTCATATGTACCACAGGCCTACACCCAGACACAGGCCTACACCCCCCCCCCCCCCCCCGTGCACTATATCCTTAACTAGGAATTATTTTCAAATAGAGCCCTAATCCTCAACAGAACTAAACCGGGTCTAAACCTGGACTAAACCTGGACTAAACCTGGACTAAAGGAAGGACAGAGGTATTGAGTCTGAATCCAGTTCGGTTTTATTTTTGTGACACGGAGCAAAGAGGTTTTAAATAAAAACTTAACACATTTATCAGAGTCTGTCCTTCACTCCTTCAGTTATTATTATTATTATTATTATTATATTATATACAACGCAATACAACTGAAATTAGAGACTAGGAGGGAGGAGACCAGGAGGGAAGGGAGGAATTAAAGAAGGAAAGAAGGACAAGACTCGACTTAAAAAAAGCAACAAAAAGAAATTTACAAAAATTATACAAATTTTTTTTTTTTTTTTTTTTTTTACAGAACTTTCATTAAAACAGAGCCACATCCCAATTTTAGAGCGCCACCTACAGGTCTGTCTACACCAGGTCTACACCAGGTCTAAACAATAGGTGGCGCTGTGTCGACTCAGGAGAAAGCCATAACAATGATTTTCTTTTTTTACGCAGTTATGTTTCTTATTAGCATTATCAAGAGTTGATTGTTAATATTTTACAAAAAATAATAATAAAACAGTGCACTAAAAAGGAGACATCAAGGAAAAGAAACAGGGAGATAGTAAAGGAGGCAAGGAATGGTTTAGTGTAGATCTGCAATGACTCTGCCTTAAGGAAACGAACCGAGGAGGAAAAAGGAAAGGAAGTTAATAGACGTTTTTAGGGTTTTAAAAATCAAAAGCTTATGATTTGTACGATAAAATATTATTGTAGTGAAGACTTACTTTTCTAAAGACTTGTTTCCACCAGAGTCAGTTTATCAAACAAAACTTGTCTCATTCTTGTGAAACAAAGTTATATTGAGAAATGTTCTGGTGTTTATTGTCAGCAGCTGTTTCTGTTTTTGGGATGTTTTCTTCTAATTATGACTAAACGACTTGTTGAATGTCATAAGTTTAAAGGAAAAAATAATCTAGAAAAAACAATAAAAATATGAATTATTTTTTAGAATCGAGTCAAAAGGGAAAGGTTTTAAGAGGAATCTGCTGAGTTCAGGGAGATTATGTTCTGATTTTGTTTTGGAGATTGGTTTAATAAATTTGAAATAAAAGAAACAAATACAAATACAGCTATAAACAAAGCAAATAAATCTGTAAAAAAAATAAATAAATAAAAAAAGAATAAAGAATTTGTAGAAATGAGTCAAAAGTGAAAAGTGGATTCTGAAATAATACTGTGGAGTTCAGGGAGGACTTGAACTGGTTTTGTTCTGGTTTTGTTGTGGTAAAGTCAGAGCAGAGTCGGTGCAGGAGACAAGGAATTAACAAAAAGGAAACGAGGAGAAAAGGAGGAAAGGGAAGGAAGTAGGACAGGTCTCAGGAAGTCCTCTTGGTCCTGGAGTGTTGGATCAGCCACTGGAGGGTGATGTCTGTGAAGAGAAAACCAGGTCAGGACTGGGACTAGAACTGGACTACAACCAACAAAGAAGAAACCAAACAAATAACCACGCGGGCGAGGCCGCTGGCGAAGGCCGCGCGCGAAGCGCCGCGCGAAGCGGCCGTCGAGTGAGTTTCGCTGGGGCGTGCGTTGTGAGCGAGTTTTGTGAGCGTCGTGAGTGAGTTTTGTGAGCGTCGGGGGCGAGCGTCGTGAGTGAGTTTCGCTGGGGCGTGCGTTGTGAGCGAGTTTTGTGAGCGTCGGGGGCGTGCGTTGTGAGCGAGTTTTGTGAGCGTCGTGAGTGAGTTTTGTGAGCGTCGGGGGCGTGCGTCGTGAGCGAGTTTCGGGGGCGTGCGTCGTGAGCGAGTTTTGTGAGCGTCGTGAGTGAGTTTTGTGAGCTCCGCGAGCGCCAGGGGCGTGCGTTGTGAGCGAGTTTTGTGAGCGGCGTGAGTGAGTTTTGTGAGCGTCGGGGGCGAGTTTTGTGAGCGTCGTGAGTGAGTTTCGTGAGCTCCGCGAGCGTCGGGGGCGAGCGGCGTGAGTGAGTTTTGCGGGTGAGCGTCGTGAGTGAGTTTTGAGTGAGCGTCGTGGGCGAAGCCGTCGAAGCCGGGCGAAGCGCCGTGGGCGAAGCGTGGGCGAGCGCGGCGGCGTCGTGGGCGCGTCGTGGCGAAGCGCGTCGTGGGCGAGCGTCGTGGGCGAGCGTCGTGGGCGTGCGTCGTGGGCGAAGCGCCGTGGCGAGCGTGGGCGAAGCGCTGGCGAAGCGCGTCGCGAAGCGGCGTCGTGGGCGTGCGTCGTGGGCGACGTCGAGGGCGAGCGTCGTGGGCGAAGCGCAGGGCGTCGCATGAGCGAAGTTTTGTGAGCGTCGGGGGCAAGCGTCGTAAATGAGTTTTGAGTGAGCTTCGTTGGCGAGCGTCGTGGGCGTGCGTCGTGAGCGAGTTTTGTGAGCGTCGGGGGCAAGCGTCGTGAGTGAGTTTTGTGAGCGTCGGGGGCGAGCGTCGTGAGTGAGTTTTTAGTGAGCTTCGTTTGGCGAGCATCGTGGGCGAGCGTCGTGGGCGAGTGTTGTGAGTGATTTTCGTGAGCTCCACAAGCGTCGTGGGCGAGCGTCGTGGGCGAGCGTCGTGGGCGAGCGTCGTGGGCGAGCGTCGGGGAAGAGCGTCGTGGAAGAGCGTCGTGGAAGAGCGTCGTGGAAGAGCGTCGTGGAAGAGCGTCGGGGAAGAGCGTCGTGGAAGAGCGTCGGGGAAGAGTGTCGGGGAAGAGTGTTGTACCGATGTTGTCCTTTTCTTTGCAGGAGATGGAGTAGCAGCAGATCTCTCGATCCTGTATGGCAGACAGGTTCCTGACACAGACATAAACAGGTTAAACACATTTATAATGGGTTTTATTAGACACTGGCGCTTAGTGCTCACACTGAGACTAGTGGAAAGATAAGGAACTGCAGTTTTACGCTCCAACACTACAAAACTATTTGAGCTAAAGACACTAGGGTCAAAAGCTAAAGAAGAAACAGCAAGTCTGGATAAAATGCTGGACTCACATTCTCTCTATGAGCTCCTTCTCGTCCAGAGCTCCAGGTAAGTCCCTCTTATTCCCCAAAACCAACACCTGCAGGAAAAACACTGTCAGAATTCACTTTAACATGGGTTTATTAAGTTGCTGTATAAACTCTGCTGTGTTTGTCGAATTAAATGCATTATTCTTAGTATAAAGTCTTGTTTGTTCAGTAAAACTGTCTATGCTCTGCTCACATCTGTATCCTGTGTAAATACGTGTTTTCTGTAAACATTATAATATACACTCACCGGCCACTTTATTATCAGGGACACCTCGCTAGTACTGGGTTGGACCCCCTTTTGCCTCAGAACTGCCTCAATTCTTTGTGGCAAAGATAATAACAAGGTGTTGGAAACATTCCTCAGAGATGTCAGTCCATATCGACAGCATCACACAGTTGCTGCAGATTCTTCCTTTGTCTCTCCTGTTCCACCACATCACAAAGCTACTCTATTGGACTGAGATCTGGTGACTGTGGGGCCCTTTGAGGAAAGTGAACTTGTGTTGTCATGTTCAAGAAACCAGTCTGAGGTGATTTGAGCTTTCAGTAGATGGGTACACTGTGGTCATAAAGGGATGGACATGGTCAGCAACAATACTCAGGTATGCTGTGGCGTTTAAACAATGCTCAAGTGGTGCTAAGGTACGGTGGCCGTGAAGTGCAAAAAAATTACAAAAACCGAAAACAAAATAATAAATCAAAAAACAAATTAACAAATGAGAAAATAAATTAACAAAACCAAAAACGCAACGACAATTCTGACAAATCAGAAAAGGGAGACGGGCTTCTTGGACGAGACAGCGGTCACTCAACATATACAAGAAGTACAGCCTGCTGCAGCAGTAGAAGTTTGTGTATATATGAATGTGCAAACATGCACTGTCCTTATTATGGATATTGTTTGGCATCAGGGCATATGAATATCCTGCCTCAAAGAAGCGCTGAATGATGTCCATTTTCTCCCGGCTTGCTAATGGTAATTCTCTTAGATTGAAAAAGAAATAACTTCCTGTATATATTGAGTGTCAGGTTTCTGGTCCAATCAGCAGTAAGATGTCCGTCCGCAAACAATACCTACCTTTTCCGGTTTGTCTTAATTGTTGTTGTGTTTTCGCTTTTGTTCATTCGTTTTGTGATTTGTTATTTTGTTTGTATTTCACGGCCACCGTACTAAGGGGCCCAAAGTGTTCCAAGAAAATATCCCCCACACAATTACACCACCAGCCTGAACCGTTCATGTTCTTTACACCAAAGTCTGACCCTACCATCTGAAGGTCGCAGCAGACATCGAGACTCAGACCAGGCCTGTGTGAGTTATAGCCTCTGTTTCCTGTTCGAGGCTGACAGGAGTCGTACCGGTGTGGTCTTCTGCTGCTGCAGCTCGTCTGCCTCAGGGTTCGATGTGTTGTGCGTTCAGAGGTGGTATTCTGCAGACCTTGGTTGTAACGAGTGGTTGTTTACATTTAAGCGGCTTGCATTAAGGTTCCATTCACCAGTGTTACAGCTGGAACACCTCTGGAGGCAAGGTGGGTTAAGTGTCTTGCCCAAGGACACAACGACAGTATGAACTGTGGGGAGAACGGGAATCGAACCACCTACCTTCCGGTTGAAGGACGACCGCTCTACCACTGAGCCAATGCGCGTTTGAGTTACTTTATTCCATCGTCTTTAACCCTTCTCCTCTGACCTCTGACATCAACAAGGCAGTTTCGTCCACACAACTGTCGCTCACTGGATATTTTCTCTTTCTCTGTAAACCCTAGAGATGGCTGTGAGCGAAAATCCCAGTAGATCAGCAGTTTTTGAAATCCTCAGACCAGCCCGTCTGGCAACAACAACCATTCCACTTTCAAAGTCACTTATATCCCCCCCATTCTGATGCTCTGACCTTTGGCAAGTCCCCTGCACCACATCGAGACGCCTAAATGCACCGAGTTGCTGCATGTGATTGACTGATTAATAATTTGTGTTACCAAACAGGTGCACATAATAAAGTGGCTGTGAGTGTGTTTTTTGTGAGAATAGATATTTTTGTGTAAACGGACCGGAATGCCCTGCAGCTGAGGTTTGTCCAGGAGATTGTGCAGTTCGTTCTTTGAGGCTTCGATCTTCTCTGGGTCTGCGGCGTCCACCATGTATCTAGAAAAAAACAAAATAATAAAAGATTAGTGGCACAGGTTAAAAAATCCAACTAAAACCTGTTTAAATCCAACTAAGTTTAACTTAAGTTAAAACACACTGAAAGTATCAATGAACTGGAGGCTTCCAACAAGAGAATGTAACATGAGAACAGTACCATGTGGATATGACATTTATGTAGATTAAATCCAAACTGGAAGAGAAATGTTCCATTCAGTTTGGATGACTTTAAAACCTTGGGAGTCTATGGGAACCGTGACACTTTAGAGCTCATATCTCAAATTCTGTTAATCACAGAACCTCAAAAAGTTATATTTAAAATTTGTGAGAGAGAAAAGAGCTGAAAAGTGAAAGTTGAAGTTAAACATTGCTCAAACCGTAGCAACCATGACAACTCATTGTAAAGAGAAAAATGTTCCAAAACGTTTAAAAACTGATATTTCAGAAATGTTTGAAGTTAAGGGAACATTGTGGAATGACCCAGCAGCACGTAGTAAAGGTCTCAGAGGAAATACTCACACAATGGCACTGACTCCTCGACAGTAACGCTCCCACATGGATCTGAACCTGGGCTGGCCCCCGATGTCCCACAGCTGCAGCACAAACACAGACATTACCAATCCTTTAAACTTTAGTGCCTCAGAGCTCCAGACTCGGGCCGCTCTAACAGAACAGCCTTGGCCTCACTATGGTTTATTAATAATAATAATAATAATAGTAATAATAATAATAATGTCATGACGACATGGCTGGCAGCAGCAGACCAATGGCAGTAAGCATCTAAAGACATTTCAATAAGACTAATAATAATAATAATTGTTATATTTATATAGCGCCTTTCCAGAGCTCAAGGACGCTTTACATATCAATTATTCATTCACTCCACAGTCACACACTGGTGGTAGTAAGCTACATCTGTAACTACAGCTGCCCTGGGGCAGACTGACAGAGACGTGGCAGCCATTCCGCGCCTACGGACTCTCCGACCAACACCTTCAACATTCTTACACATTCATACGAGGCAAGGTGGGTTAAGTGTCTTGCCCAAGGACACAACGACAGTATGAACTGTGGGGAGAGCGGGAATCGAACCTACTACCTTCCGGTTGAAGGACGGCCGCTCTACCACTGAGCTACTGCCGCCCCAGTGGCAGACTGGACTTCAGTCTAAATGGCTGAAAAATCATCACCAAGTTTTGTAATGATACGGCAATGCGTTCATAAAATATAGCACTTTTTGACAAAAATTTTGAGATATTGAGTTAGAGACTTCAAATTTGCTATGATCAATGACTGGACTGTCCTTAATGAGTGTGCCAACTTTCATCATTTTCCCGCAAACGGTTCTATGGCCTGCCATAGACTTCCATGGCGGAAGAATAATAATAATAATAATAAAAAAATAAAAAAAGAACCGGAACAGAAACAATAGGTTGCCTACGCACCTTCGGTGCACTTGGCCCCTAATAATAATAATAATAATAATAATGCATTTATAAAGAGCTTTTCAAGGCTCTCAAAGACTTTACAGAATCCTTTATTCATTCACTCCACAGTCACACACTGGAGGTGTTGACAGACACTGGGGGAAGGTGGGTCACGACAGTGTGAACCGGGGCGAGCGGGAATTGAACCTTGATAAAGTTCAGCTGTAAACGGAACATCTCTTTTATTTCGACCCGTCTGGATTTAACGCTCTTCAGAACGCTACAGTGACTCCAGAACCCTCATCTCTTATTTTAACAGGACATTTTCATAACTATATTATTACTATATTATTTATTTACTGATGTCATGAATCTGTGCAGTCTTTATAAAGTCCTGAACGTCAGAGGGACACGAGCCACTGATCCACCTCTTCATTTAAAAAAAAGAGTAAATAATACTTAACCCCTGGAGAAAGTGGGGGCAGGAAAACTGAATGTTTTTCTTGTTCGAAGGGTGCAGACTCAGGGCAGTGTTTAGATTTGACCAAAATCTGTTTCTCCTTCTTTCTGAGAAAGCTTACTCTGTCATGTGGCGTTCCTCGGGGTTTTGTTCTTGATGTAAACCTGGTTCATTATTTAGGGCATATCTGGTGTTATTTTCATTAACACACCTTGATGGTGACGTTTCCTTTGGTGATCTTCCTCATGTTGAAGCCCACTGTGGGGATCATGTCTTCACTGAACTGTCCCGACTGGAAACAAGAGAAACACAGAGAAGACATCACACAATCCACACAAATACAACTGTAAAACTTCCACTGAACAGTCCTGAAGCAAACTGGAGCGACCCAGGACAGACTTATGCTATAGTAGAGAAGGTTTAGGGTTAGTCCAGACCAGTGTTGTGCCTGAACGCGTTCATTGAACGATAGTTCATGAACTCGTTCATATTTTGGGCGAACGTGAACTGAACGTGCTGTATTACTGCCTGATGAACGTTACTGTGAACTCGTTCATTCTGGTGTCTGTGAACGGCACGCTCTCTCAGGTTAACTTCGTTCAATAGGGTGCCAGATTTCTATAGAGCCTTCCAGGCGAAAACCCGGCTAAAACACACCGCAAACGGGTCTTAATATGTAGCGGAAAAACACCAAACCTGGCAACACCAGCCCCGCCGTCAGTGCGCATGCGTGACGCGTCATCAAAAAAAAATAATAATAAAGCATTGAGGCGACAGCAGCATGTAGTAAGGTATGATCATTTAAATTCATTCATGTAACTTGTTTGTTGAACCTGCCTGGTCTATTTTTCCAGGATTCCAATATTCTGTTTTAGCATGTGGACAATGGAAAATTATTAAAATTTAAAAACGTTTTCACCTTAATGATTACTGTCCTGTTTTTCTTTGAATAATTCCTCATTAAAAAGACCATTCAAGCAGCACGTTTGTCCTCATGTTCTTGAGAATGTACTGTAGGGTTGAAAGCTGCAGCTGCTACTAGTGTGGAGTGAATGGACAGCAACAAAGCATTAAAGCAACAATGTCCCCTCAATGCTAATGTAAACCCTGGTTGGATAAGGATTGAAAATTGGATATGAAAATTTAATCTGACGCATAGCTTCATTGTTAAAACTGATAAAATAATTGCTGTCTGTGATTCTACTGTATATGGGCTGTGGCAATAATTTTGAAAAATAATAGCTCGCAGCAACATATGGAAAAAAAGAACTATGAACAAGTTCATTTTTGGAACTGTGAACTTAGTTCAAAATTTTGAAGTTTGAACTGAACTGAACTAGTTCATTTTAAAATTTGTGAACTGAACTTTGAACTAGTTCTTGTAGAAAGTGAACTTTCCCAACACTGGTCCAGACCGGGTTTAGTTCTGGTTTAGACCAGGTTTCAGCTCTAGGTTTAGCCCTGATCTGGTTTTGTTTTAGTCCAGTGTGTTATCTTTGTTTAAAAGTTAGTATTGATTTTATATTGGCTTTATTTTGTCCTTGTCTTTATTTTGTCCTTGTCTTACTTGAGTCCTTGAGTCAGTTCCTGGTCTTTTCTTGTTATACTGTCCCGGATTAGACCTGGTTTTATATTGATTTAGTGCTGACTCGGCTCTGTTCTCGCCCCACTTTAGTCCCTTTCCTTCCCCTTTTCTACACAAACTGACCTCTAAAAACAACCCCCAACAGCTGACACGGTTATATTTAATCAGTCTGGACGGTTTTCAGATAAATCTAGACTTCTCCTCAGCTCTAGTCCCGTGTTTGGTCCCGGTCTGAGGTCAAACCCAGCTCCGACACAAGCTCCAGCTGCAGAAGCACATCTGCTCCAGCCTCTGCCCCTAAAAATAAAGCCCTACGTACCGCGATCACGTTCACGAAGGTGGTCTTCCCGGAGTACTGTAGCCCCACCAGGGTCAGCTCCATCTCCTCCTTCCAGAAGAGCGCCTTGAACCAGTCCAGGAGCTTGTTGATCAGCGCGATCATCTTTGTCTCACACCGAGCGCCTGAAGCTAACGGCTGCGCTAAGTCTCCGCTTTTCGGTCACAAATCCGTCCTTTTTTACCGTTGACAGTCGCTGTAAATAGTGCCAACGCCAAAGGTAAGGTTTACGTAAATGTACTGCTTCAGAAAAATCCAAGGAAGCGTTAAAATGTCGGTTTATTCTTTTGAGAACAACAGGAAAGTGAAGGAATGATGTTTATTAGCCGTTAGCTGTCAGCGGTGTCAAGGCGGAACAATATATAGAGTGCACATCCGGTCCGGATTTCAACGTAAACCACGGATTAAAACATTAAAAACACCGATTTACAGCATATTAACCCAACAATATAAACGTTTATTAACTGACTCAAATTATATGTTGTTGTTTAAGGTATGATAAGGTTTTAGTGCTGTTTTTATTCGTTTTGTTAAAAGAGTAAGTCGTTTCCGGTTTGGGTGGGGCTCGTAAAGGAAACAGAGAAACGCATAAAAACAGCCAAATCTTATCAGTTCGAATTAAACACTGCTCTCTGCTGGTAACAGATGGTACTGTGCGGATTTATTCCATTTAATAATATTTACAGAGTTTTGTATTTTTTTATAGTTCAGCCCTGTCTCCCTCCAGTGCCGCTCTAGTGGTGAACCGATGAACTCCAAGGAACCATCTCAAAGCTCTGAACTGAGTTATATTCTGGGGCATTATAAAAACCCCATGCCCCGCAGCATACAACAAACCAGATCCAACGATTGAGTCGTGCAGTTGTGTAAACGCAGAGGAACTTGGGTTCTTAGGTTAGACCTCATCTTATTTACTACAGCTCCAAGTGCCCTCCTGCAGCCAGTACTCTTCTACCTTTAGAAAAAAAATCATATTCTCGTGTCTGCGAAGGTTCTCAGTCATCCAGGACATCTTAAAAAGAAGTAAAAGCATCTGGACTCAGTTTTATAAATTCTCTTGGAATTAGAGATGAAACGTCTTCACCTTGAGTCCAGATGCTTTTACTTCAACCTTTCTTTCATATTCTCGTGGAAAACGAAAACAAGATATTTAGCAACAGAATACATCAACTGTGTTTGGCCAACACAAAAAACATAATCATAGAAACTATTCCTAACCGTCAAACTTCAGTTTGAACAAAAGTGAAGTCTTGTTTTGTCCAACTTTTACTTGTTTCTCAGTTTTTAGTGTCTCTGTGGAACTGACTCTGAAAGGTTTTCCCAGAAATATAATTATGTAAATTCATTTTTTATACGTTTGTCTGTAGTGTTCTTTCTGAAACAGCAGAGGGCGCAAGAGCTTCAACAACAACAGCAGCCCACACTGACCTTTGAACTTTTCAGAAAAAAATCCAACTAAAACTTGTTTAAATCCAACTAAAACTTCTTCAAATCCAACTAAAACATGTTCAAATCCATCTAAACCTGTTCAAATCCAACGAAAACCCTTTCAAATCCATCTAAAACCTGTTCAAATCAAGTTCTTTTTTGACTGAATACTAATGATTTTACTAACATTTGTTTATTCAGTTGTGTTTGTTCAACATTGTTTTGTCTCCTTTAGTCCTTTTTGGTCCGTGTATCATCCGATCATTCAATTATTCAATTTAATCTGGCAAACCAAAAACGAAATAACGAATCAAGATTTTGTTTTTCTGTTTTTCTGTATGAACCAAATATAAAAAACTGACGTTTGTTTCATTGCTTTCAGCTCGAAACGGGAAATATAATAAACAAGGAAACCAAAACGAAATAATGGATCAAATTTACGTTGTCTCAATTTTTCTTTATTTGTTGTAGCAGGTTTAACTATTTCCCACGTTGCCGTCCTGCTTGCTTTGCACATGCGCAGTGGATAGTTTCAAAGGAAAGGAGTAGGTCGCTGAGCGCCAGTGGGTATACCACTAGTAACGGTCAGAGATTTCCGTATAACGTTAACGTTACCCACTTTAAACAGCGAGATGATACTTAACCACATTGTTTTGTGACAGAACGTTTTCGGCTTCCTTGGCCTGTGTGTGTGTGTGTGTGTGTGTGTGTGTGTGTGTGTGTGTGTGTGTGTGTGTGTGTGTGTGTGTGTGTGTGTGTGTGTGTGTGTGTGTGTGTGTGTGTGTGCACAGTAGTAGAAGTGTATGCAGTGTTGACAGCACCACTACACTCACTACTTACAGTATGCATGTAACGTTACATGTAATACAGAGCATTCTGAAGGACTGCTTAGGCTGTGTGTTGTCAATCAGAAGTGTGTCCTTTTCTACATATTATGCTTGGCAAGTATAGTCTCTGAATGCTGATCTCAGAGCTTCCATTCTGGACACCCATTTCTCGCATCTTTACTGAGATCTCATGATATGGCATTCCATTAATAATCATGGCCTCAATGAAAGACATGTATGGTTCGAGTGCCATTTGAACTGGAAAATTTGATCAACTGGGACCGGACCCTCCGCTTTTGGCGCTCAGCGACACCGCGGTGAAGTTAGATGGACGTTGGACATTCGGTTCCGCACTTTCAACGGGAGGCTTAGTTGTCTGTGTCCGACTAGTCATTATTGCGGGAACTCACTCTCGAAACACCGCCCTTAGCACGGAGTAATGAGACTTAAGGACCGTCAATAAATGACGACCACTGGAACGAAGTAAATAAATAAATTCAATAGCTTCAAGATAAACAAATTTATTTTCACTACTTTAAAATAATAGATCTAATCTAGTGGCACAATGCACACTTCTTTTTTTCACTTTTATGTTTTTTTGGATTTTATATGAATTTTATATATACAAATATGGATTTTTCAATAGCTTTCAGGTTATGTGACCTAGATTCTTCAATCCACTTCATATTCATAGTACTAGCCTAGTATTATCATGCACACCACTTATTTTCCAATTTTCTCTTTTTTTGAATTTTATATGAATTTTTTATATACAAAATCAAGGATTTTTTTCAATAGCTTTCAGGTCATGTGAGCTAGTCACTTCAATCTACCTTATATTCATAGGACCATGCACACCTCTTTTTTTCCACTTTTGTCTATTTTATGATTTTTGATATAAAACTATATTTTCTTTTCAATAGCTTCCATGGCACTCACCTCAAATAACTTGATTACTTTAATATATTAGTCTGGCATAATTATTTCAACATGTCATCTTACAAAAATGAAATACAATATGCAAACTGTGTAAATACATATCCAGGGAATACCTACAGGCGCAACAAAAGCAAGATGGTAATAAAGACTGGATAGACATGAAGTGGAAAGGAGGAGTAATGACTCATCCTTTTCAACAGGATCAAAACAGCTGCGGGGTCATAGTTGTAAAGGTTGTGTCCTCTAATATTTGATAATATTGTGACAAAACACCTTTTATTAAAGATATGTTTGTTTAGATGGCCAGAGCAATAATGGAGAACTTTCCATTGATCTCCCAAATCCTGTTTAACAAAAAAAAAAGTTGCATGGCAAGAGAGCGCATAGAAATGGCTCTTAAAATCCTTCAATGCATCGAACAGGCCAAATAAATCTGCAGGTGCAAGTGGGAACAAGAATAACACTGACTGGGTAAGATAGAAAGACTGATAAAGTGATTAAATTTCCAGATTTACAGTGTTTCTTTATCATACAACAGATGGAGTGTTACAACTGTGACAGATGGTTCCATGTAGAGTGTATTGGGATGGATGATGAAGAAGAGACAATGAAAAATGAATGGAATTGTGCTTTGTGCAAATGAATGTTTACTTTATATGTACATAGCTATTAGTAGTAGTAGTAGTTAAATTACACTTTCGTGTTTATTTCATAAATGGATATAGCTAAGCAAGAAGAAATCTTTGCAAACTGCTAAAAGACTTATCTTGTAAATACTGTGTTGGTTATATAAAAGGTTATATAAAAAGTGTAAATAGTAAAACCCTCAAATGTGTGTGTGTGATTCTAATACAGTGGCATGAAAAAGTATCTGATGCCTTTGGAATTTCTCACATTTCTGCATTAAATCACCATCAAATGTGATCTGATCTTTGTCAAAATGACACAAATGAAAAAAACAGTGTCTGCTTTAACTAAAACCACCAAAACATTTATAGGTTTTCATATTTTTAATGAGGATAACATGCAAACAATGACAGAAGGGTGAGGAATAAGTAACTGAACCATCACATTTAATATCTGGTTGCCCCCCCTTCGGCAGCAATAACTTCAACCAGACGTTTCCTGTAGTTGCAGATCAGCCTGGCACATCGATCAGGATCAATCTTGGACCATTCCTCTTTAAGAAAACTGCTGCAGTTCAGTCAGATTCCTGGGATCTCTGGCATGAATCACTGTCTTGAGGTCATGCCACAGCATCTCAGTGGGGTTCAAGTCTGGACTTTGACTTGGCCACTCCAGAACGTGTATTTTGTTCTTCTGAAACCATTCTGAAGTTGATTACTTCTGTGTTTTGGGTCTTTGTCCTGTTGCAGCATCCATCCTCTTTTTAGCTTCAACTGTCTGACAGACAGCCTGAGCTTTTCCTGCAAAACATCCTGATAAACTTTTGAATTCATTTTTCCATTAATGATTGTAAGTTGTCCAGGCCCTGAGGCAGCCAAACAGCCCCAAACCATGATGCTCCCTCCACCATGCTTCACGGTGGGTGTGAGCTGTTCCATTTTCCTCCACACATGATGTTGTGTGTTCCTCCTAAACAGTTCTACTTTTGTTTCATCAGTCCACAAAATATTTTGCCAGAAGTTCTGTGGACTGTCCAAGTGCCTTGCGAACATTAAACCTGCAGCAATGTTTTTAGACGGCAGTGGCTTCCTCCGAGGAGTCCTCCCATTAACACCATTCTTGGCCAGTGTTATACATAAAGTTGATGTAAGCACAGAGATATTGGACTGTGCCAGTGATTTCTGTAAGTATGAGTATTCTGCGCTGAACTCTTGTCATTTTTGATGGATGGTCACTCTTTGGGAGAGAAGCAACAGTGCCAAACTCTCTCCATTTGTAGACAAATTCTCTAACTTGTAACCTTTCCCGGCTTTAGACAAATCAACAATTCTTAATCGCAGGTCTTCAGAGTGCTCTTTTGAGTGAGCCATGGTGCACATCAGACAAATGTCCTTGAAATTCCTTGATTTTGTACATAAAAATTGATAGAAAATTCAAAAAAAGACAAAAGTAGAAAAAAAAGTGGTGTGCATGGTACTACTAGGCTAGTGCTATGAATATGAAGTGGATTGAAGAAACTAGGTCACATGACCTGAAAGCTATTGAAAAAAATCCATATTTGTATATATAAAATTCATATAAAATCCAAAAAAAAACATAAAAGTGAAAAAAAAAGAGCTGTGCATGGTGCCACTAGATTAGATCTATTATTTTTAAGTAGTTTGGTGAACAAAAAATTTTTTTATCTTGAAGCTATTGAGTTTATTTATTTACTTCGTTCCCGTGATCATCATTTATTGACGGTCCCTAAGTCTCATTGCTCCGTGCTAAGGGCGGTGTTTCGAGAGTGAGTTCCCCGCAATAATGACGCACTAGTTGGACACAGACATCTAAGCCTCCCGGTGAAAGTGCGGAACCGAATATCCAACGTCCAACGTCAATCTAACTTCACCGCGGTCTCAGCGACCTACTCCTTTAAAACTATCCACTGCACATGCGCAAAGCAAGCAGGACGGCACCGTGGGAAATAGTTAGACCTACTACAACAAATAAAGAAAAATTGAAACAACGTAAATTTGATCCATTATTTCTTTTTGGTTTTCTTGTTTATTATGTTTCCCGTTTTGAGCTGAAAGCGATGAAACAAACGTCAGTTTTTCATATTTGGTTCATACAGAAAAACAGAAAAACAAAATATTGATTCGTTATTTCGTTTTTGGTTTGCCAGATTAAATTGAATAATTGAATGATCGGATGATACACGGACCCTTTTTAGTCCTGTTCTAGTCTCTTCTTGGGCTCTGGTTTAGTTTGTTTGCAGCAGGTTCACTCTTTACTGAAGGTTCAGGTTTTTCTCAGACTTTAGTCAAAGCACTTTCCACTCGTTTCTCTCTGTGTGTTTTGTTTTTTTCTTTTCCCGAGCCTGTACTTTGTGGGGGTTTTTTTCTCCCGAAGCTGCGGCCCGGGGTCGGTCTTGTTTTCTCGGGACAAAGCCGTTTCCTGAGGCTCGGTCCTGTTTCCGCGGCGACGAGAACAGAGCAGTCTTTGTGTGAACTCACTGTCATTCATCTGGCGTCTGCTTCAGAAAAACCAGAGAGAACAGAGAACAGAGACTGGGACTGGACTAAAACCAGGTCTGAACCACAGTTAAACCAGATCTAAAACAAGAACTCTGGTCTAAATTACCCAAAGTCCTAATCTGGATTACATTTATAATACATTTAAAATAACCCAATTATTGTTTGTATAAAAAATTATAACAATTTATAACCGTGAGCCAAACTCTAACCCTGAAGTGCAGATTTAGTTTAGTTAATTTACACAAATAAAAACAATAATTTAAAGTACATATATTTTTCACAAAACATGGGTGATCCCCCTGGGGGCTAGCTTTCACTACTTTATTATTTTTTCTTATTGGGACAGTGCATGTTTATGAACACACATGAGACACAGCCACATGAATGAAAACATGCCAGATTGTAATCGGACGCATTCATACACCAGAGCAGCAATCGCACGCATTCATACACCAGAGTAGCAATCGCACGCATTCATACACCAGCGCAACAATCGCACGCATTCATACACCAGAGTAGCAATCGCACGCATTCATACACCAGCGCAACAATCGCACGCATTCATACACCAGAGTAGCAATCGACGCATTCATACACCAGCGCAACAATCGCACGCATTCATACACCAGCGCAACAATCGCACGCATTCATACACCAGAGTAGCAATCGCACGCATTCATACACCAGAGTAGCAATCGCACGCATTCATACACCAGCGCAACAATCGCACGCATTCATACACCAGCGCAACAATCGCACGCATTCATACACCAGAGCAGCAATCGCACGCATTCATACACCAGAGTAGCAATCGCACGCATTCATACACCAGAGTAGCAATCGCACGCATTCATACACCAGCGCAACAATCGCACGCATTCATACACCAGCGCAACAATCGCACGCATTCATACACCAGCGCAACAATCGCACGCATTCATACACCAGAGTAGCAATCGCACGCATTCATACACCAGCGCAACAATCGCACGCATTCATACAGCAGAGTAGCAATCGCACGCATTCATACACCAGCGCAACAATTGCACGCATTCATACACCAGAGCAGCAATCGTGCGCATTCATACACCAGAGTAGCAATCGCGCGCATTCATACACCAGCGCAACAATCGCACGCATTCATACACCAGCGCAACAATCGCACGCATTCATACACCAGCGCAACAATCGCACGCATTCATACACCAGCGCAACAATCGCACGATTCATACACCAGGTAGCAATCGCACGCATTCATACACCAGCGCAACAATCGCGCATTCATACACCAGCGCAACAATCGCGCATTCATACACCAGGTAGCAATCGCACGCATTCATACACCAGCGCAACAATCGCACGCATTCATACACCAGAGCAGCAATCGGACGCATTCATACACCAGAGTAGCAATCGCACGCATTCATACACCAGAGTAGCAATCGCACGCATTCATACACCAGCGCAACAATCGCGCATTCATACACCAGAGTAGCAATCGCGCGATTCATACACCAGCGCAACAATCGCGCGCATTCATACTCCAGCGCTACAATCGACGCATTCATACACCAGCGCAACAATCGCGCGCATTCATACACCAGCGCAACAATCGCGCGCATTCATACACCAGAGTAGCAATCGCGCATTCATACACCAGAGCAACAATCGCGCATTCATACACCAGCGCAACAATCGCGCGCATTCATACAACAGAGTAGCAATCGACGCATTCATACACCAGAGCAACAATGTACGCATTCATACACCAGCGCAACAATCGCGCATTCATACACCAGAGCAGCAATCGCGCATTCATACACCAGCGCAACAATCGACGCATTCATACACCAGAGTAGCAATCGCGCGATTCATACACCAGCGCAACAATCGCACGCATTCATACACCAGCGCAACAATCGCGACGATTCATACACCAGCGCAACAATCGCGCGCATTCATACACCAGAGCAACAATCACGCATTCATACACCAGAGTAGCAATCGCGCATTCATACACCAGCGCAACAATCGCGCGCATTCATACACCAGAGCAGCAATCGCGCATTCATACACCAGAGTAGCAATCGCGCATTCATACACCAGCGCAACAATCGCGCGCATTCATACACCAGGTAGCAATGCGCATTCATACACCAGCGCAACAATCGCGCGCATTCATACACCAGAGTAGCAATCGACGCATTCATACACCAGCGCAACAATCGCGCACGCATTCATACACCAGCGCAACAATCGCGCATTCATACACCAGCGCAACAATCGCACGCATTCATACACCAGAGCAACAATCGCACGCATTCATACACCAGAGTAGCAATCGCACGCATTCATACACCAGAGCAACAATCGCACGCATTCATACACCAGAGCAGCAATCGCACGCATTCATACACCAGCGCAACAATCGCACGCATTCATACACCAGCGCAACAATCGCACGCATTCATACACCAGAGCAACAATCGCACGCATTCATACACCAGAGCAGCAATCGCACGCATTCATACACCAGCGCAACAATCGCACGCATTCATACACCAGCGCAACAATCGCACGCATTCATACACCAGCGCAACAATCGCACGCATTCATACACCAGAGTAGCAATCGCACGCATTCATACACCAGCGCAACAATTGCACGCATTCATACACCAGAGTAGCAATCGCACGCATTCATACACCAGCGCAACAATCGCGCATTCATACACCAGAGTAGCAATCATGCGCATTCATACACCAGAGTAGCAATCGCGCATTCATACACCAGCGCAACAATCGCGCGCATTCATACACCAGAGCAACAATCGACGCATTCATACACCAGCGCAACAATCGCGCATTCATACACCAGAGTAGCAATCGCACGCATTCATACACCAGCGCAACAATCGCACGCATTCATACACCAGAGTAGCAATCGCACGCATTCATACACCAGAGTAGCAATCGCACGCATTCATACACCAGCGCAACAATCGTACGCATTCATACACCAGCACAACAATCGCACACATTCATACACCAGCGCAACAATCGCACGCATTCATACACCAGCGCAACAATCGTACGCATTCATACACCAGCACAACAATCGCACGCATTCATACACCAGAGTAGCAATCGCACGCATTCATACACCAGCGCAACAATCGCACGCATTCATACACCAGAGTAGCAATCGCGCATTCATACACCAGAGTAGCAATCGCACGCATTCATACACCAGCGCAACAATCGTACGCATTCATACACCAGCACAACAATCGCACACATTCATACACCAGAGCAGCAATCGCACGCATTCATACACCAGCGCAACAATCGCACGCATTCATACACCAGCACAACAATCGCACACATTCATACACCAGAGTAGCAATCGCACGCATTCATACACCAGCGCAACAATCGTACGCATTCATACACCCGAGCAGCAATCGCACGCATTCATACACCAGCGCAACAATCGCACGCATTCATACACCAGCACAACAATCGCACGCATTCATACACCAGCACAACAATCGCACGCATTCATACACCAGTGCAACAATCGTACGCATTCATACACCAGCGCAACAATCGTACGCATTCATACACCCGAGCAGCAATCGCACGCATTCATACACCCGAGCAGCAATCGCACGCATTCATACACCAGCACAACAATCGCACGCATTCATACACCAGAGCAGCAATCGCACGCATTCATACACCAGCACATCAATCGCACGCATTCAGACACCAGCACAACAATCGCACGCATTCATACACCAGAGCAGCAATCACACGCATTCATACACCAGCGCAACAATCGCACGCATTCATACACCAGCGCAACAATCGCACGCATTCATACACCAGAGCAACAATCGCACGCATTCATACACCAGAGCAACAATCGCACGCATTCATACACCAGCGCAACAATCGCACGCATTCATACACCAGAGTAGCAATCGCACGCATTCATACACCAGAGCAACAATCGCACGCATTCATACACCAGAGCAACAATCGCACGCATTCATACACCAGCGCAACAATCGCACGCATTCATACACCAGCGCAACAATCGCACGCATTCATACACCAGAGCAGCAATCGCACGCATTCATACACCAGCGCAACAATCGCGACGCATTCATACACCAGCGCAACAATCGCGCATTCATACACCAGAGCAGCAATCGCACGCATTCATACACCAGCGCAACAATCGCACGCATTCATACACCAGAGCAACAATCGTACGCATTCATACACCAGAGCAACAATCGCACGCATTCATACACCAGCGCAACAATCGTACGCATTCATACACCAGAGCAACAATCACGACATTCATACACCAGCGCAACAATCGCACGCATTCATACACCAGCGCAACAATCGCACGCATTCATACACCAGAGCAGCAATCGCACGCATTCATACACCAGCGCAACAATCGCACGCATTCATACACCAGCGCAACAATCGCACGCATTCATACACCAGCGCAACAATCGCACGCATTCATTCACCAGAGCAGCAATCGCACGCATTCATACACCAGCTCAACAATCGTACGCATTCATACACCAGAGCAGCAATCGCACGCATTCATACACCAGCGCAACAATCGTACGCATTCATACACGAGCAGCAATCGCACGCGCATTCATACACCAGCGCAACAATCGTACGCATTCATACACCCGAGCAGCAATCGCACGCATTCATTCACCAGAGCAGCAATCGCACGCATTCATACACCAGCGCAACAATCGTACGCATTCATACACCCGAGCAGCAATCGCACGCATTCATACACCAGCGCAACAATTGCACGCATTCATACACCAGAGCAGCAATCGCACGCATTCATACACCAGCACATCAATCGCACGCATTCATACACCAGCACAACAATCGCACGCATTCATACACCAGAGCAGCAATCGCACGCATTCATACACCAGAGCAACAATTGCACGCATTCGTACACCAGAGCAGCAATCGCACGCATTCATACACCAGCACAACAATTGCACGCATTCATACACCAGAGCAGCAATCGACGCATTCATACACCAGCACATCAATCGCACGCATTCATACACCAGCACAACAATTGCACGCATTCATACACCAGAGCAGCAATCGCACGCATTCATACACCAGCACATCAATCGCACGCATTCATACACCAGCACAACAATCGCACGCATTCATACACCAGAGCAGCAATCGCACGCATTCATACACCAGAGCAACAATCGCACGCATTCATACACCAGAGCAACAATCGCACGCATTCATACACCAGCGCAACAATCGCACGCATTCATACACCAGAGCAGCAATCGCACGCATTCATACACCAGCACAACAATTGCACGCATTCATACACCAGAGCAGCAATCGCACGCATTCATACACCAGCACATCAATCGCACGCATTCATACACCAGCACAACAATCGCGCGCATTCATACACCAGAGCAACAATCGCGCATTCATACACCAGAGCAACAATCGCGCATTCATACACCAGAGCAACAATCGCGCATTCATACACCAGCGCAACAATCGCACGATTCATACACCAGAGCAGCAATCACGCGTTCGTACACCAGAGCAACAATCGCACTTATTCATACACAAGCGCAGCGATCGCGCGCGTTCGTACACCAGCGCAACAATCGCACGAATTCGTACACCAGAGCAACAATCGCGCGCATTCGTACACCAGCGCAACAATCGCGCGCATTCATACACCAGAGCAGCGATAGCACGCATTCATACACAAGCGCAACAATCACGCGATTCGTACACCAAAGCAACGATAGCACGCATTCATACACCAGAGCAACGATAGCACGCATTCATACACCAGAGCAACAATCGCATTCATACACCAGAGCAACAATCGCACATTCATACACCAGAGCAACAATCGCGCATTCATTCACCAGAGCAACAATCGCACGCATTCATACACCAGAGCAACGATAGCACGCATTCATACACCAGAGCAACGATAGCACGCATTCATACACCAGAGCAACAATCGCACGCATTCATACACCAGAGCAACAATCGCACGCATTCATACACCAGAGCCACAATCGCACGCATTCATTCACCAGAGCAACAATCGCACGCATTCATACACCAGCGCAACAATCGCACGCATTCGTACACCAGAGCAACAATCACACGCATTCGTACACCAAAGCAACGATAGCACGCATTCATACACCAGAGCAACGATAGCACGCATTCATACACCAGAGCAACAATCGCACGCATTCATACACCAGCACATCAATCGCACGCATTCATACACCAGCACAACAATCGCACGCATTCATACACCAGAGCAACAATCGCACGCATTCATACACCAGAGCAACAATCGCACGCATTCATACACCAGAGCAACAATCGCACGCATTCATACACCAGCGCAACAATCGCACGCATTCATACACCAGAGCAGCAATCACACGCATTCGTACACCAGAGCAACAATCGCACTTATTCATACACAAGCGCAACGATCGCACGCATTCGTACACCAGCGCAACAATCGCACGAATTCGTACACCAGAGCAACAATCGCACGCATTCGTACACCAGCGCAACAATCGCACGCATTCATACACCAGAGCAACGATAGCACGCATTCATACACAAGCGCAACAATCACACGCATTCGTACACCAAAGCAACGATAGCACGCATTCATACACCAGAGCAACGATAGCACGCATTCATACACCAGAGCAACAATTGCACGCATTCATACACCAGAGCAACAATCGCACGCATTCATACACCAGAGCAACAATCGCACGCATTCATTCACCAGAGCAACAATCGCACGCATTCATACACCAGAGCAACGATAGCACGCATTCATACACCAGAGCAACGATAGCACGCATTCATACACCAGAGCAACAATCGCACGCATTCATACACCAGAGCAACAATCGCACGCATTCATACACCAGAGCCACAATCGCACGCATTCATTCACCAGAGATTCATACACCAGCGCAACAATCGACGCATTCGTACACCAGAGCAACAATCACACGCATTCGTACACCAAAGCAACGATAGCATTCATACACCAGAGCAACGATAGCACGCATTCATACACCAGAGCAACAATCGCACGCATTCATACACAAGCGCAACAATCACACGCATTCGTACACCAAAGCAACGATAGCACGCATTCATACACCAGAGCAACGATAGCACGCATTCATACACCAGAGCAACAATCGCACGCATTCATACACCAGAGCAACAATCGCGCATTCATACACCAGAGCAACAATCGCATTGTTCATTCACCAGAGCAACAATCGCACGCATTCATACACCAGCGCAACAATCGCACGCATTCGTACACCAGAGCAACAATCACACGCATTCGTACACCAGAGCAACAATCACACGCATTCGTACACCAGAGCAACAATCGCACGCATTCATTCACCAGAGCAACAATCGCACGCATTCATTCACCAGAGCAACAATCGCACGCATTCATTCACCAGAGCAACAATCGCATGCATTCATTCACCAGAGCAACAATCGCAAGCATTCATACACCAGCGCAACAATCGCACGCATTCGTACACCAGAGCAACAATCGCACGCATTCGTACACCAGAGCAACAATCGCACGCATTCGTTCACCAGAGCAACAATCGCACGCATTTATACACCAGCGCAACAATCGCACGCATTCGTACACCAGAGCAACGATAGCACGCATTCATACACAAGCGCAACAATCACACGCATTCGTACACCAAAGCAACAATCGCCAGCATTCATTCACCAGAGCAACGATAGCACGCATTCATACACAAGCGCAACAATCGCACGCATTCGTACACCAAAGCAACAATCGCACGCATTCGTACACAAGCGCAACAATCACACGCATTCGTACACAAGCGCAACAATCGCACGCATTCATACACCAGCGCAACAATCGCATGCATTCATACACCAGCGCAACAATCGCACACATTCATACACTAGAGCAACAATCGCACGCATCCAGAGCAACAATCGGATGTATTTATACACCAGCGCAACAATCGCACGCATTCATTCACCAGAGCAACAATCGCACGCATTCATACACCAGCGCAACAATCGCACGCATTCATTCACCAGAGCAACAATCGCACGCATTCATTCACCAGAGCAACAATCGCACGCATTCATTCACCAGAGCAACAATCGCACGCATTCATTCACCAGAGCAACAATCGCATGCATTCATTCACCAGAGCAACAATCGCAAGCATTCGTACACCAGCGCAACAATCGCACGCATTCGTACACCAGAGCAACAATCGCACGCATTCGTTCACCAGAGCAACAATCGCACGCATTTATACACCAGCGCAACAATCGCACGCATTCGTACACCAGAGCAACGATAGCACGCATTCATACACAAGCGCAACAATCACACGCATTCGTACACCAAAGCAACAATCGCACGCATTCATTCACCAGAGCAACGATAGCACGCATTCATACACAAGCGCAACAATCGCACACATTCGTACACCAAAGCAACAATCGCACGCATTCGTACACAAGCGCAACAATCACACGCATTCGTACACAAGCGCAACAATCGCACGCATTCATACACCAGCGCAACAATCGCATGCATTCATACACCAGAGCAACAATCGCACCCATTCTTACACCAGAGCAACAATCGGATGTATTCATACACCAGCGCAACAATCGCACGCATTCATACACCAGAGCAACAATCGCACGCATTCTTACACCAGCGCAACAATCGCACGCATTCGTACACCACAGCAACATTCGTACACCAGAGCAACAATCGCACGCATTCGTACACCAGCGCAACAATCGCACGCATTCGTACACCAGAGCAACAATCGCACGCATTCATACACCAGCGCAACAATCGCACGCATTCATACACCAGAGCAACAATCGCACGCATTCTTACACCAGCGCGCGATTCGTACACTAAAGCAACAATCGCACGCATTCGTACACCACAGCAACAATCGCACGCATTCGTACACCAGAGCAACAATCGCACGCATTCGTACACCAGCGCAACAATCGCACGCATTCGTACACCAGAGCAACAATCGCACGCATTCGTACACCAGAGCAACAATCGCACGCATTCGTACACCAGAGCTGTGTCAGTGGAGGCAAGGTGGGTTAAGTGTCTGGCCCAAGGACACAACAACAGTATGAACTGTGGGAAGAGCGGGACTCGAACTGCCAACCTTCCGGTTATTGGACAAATTAGTACTTTATTTATTAATTTAATATGAACAACACAAATACATTGGACCAAACCAGATGCACTGTGAGTATTATAGCACATATGCTCATGTTTAACAACTGTCAATATTACAATCATTTCATTAAACGTGTGGGAACAAGACGATACAAGGACAGCTGTAAAGTAGCTCCAAGCGTTAAACCATTTTGAAAATGACAAGGATTCAACAGAAGAGAGTTCAAGGCTTTTTTTAAACTGCTGTGGGGAAAGAATATTTTTCTCACCTGCTCCATCCAGACTCTATTTCCCATTAGCCCCTTCTCTCTGTCTTTGCGGTTGCCAGGTCAGAGGTCAATGTGGTTGCCAGGTCAGAGGTCAATGTGGTTACTGTGGCGATGGAACAGTGTGGAGCTTCAGGTCTTTTTTATTGATTAATAACTTTAATAACCAAAACCTTTTTGTTAAAATAATAAAAGTCGAGTCGTTTCCGTGGTAACATATGCTTTAATTGTGAAAGTTTGTTGTAACATAAATCTGGGGTCAATTCTACAGCTTCATATTCTTCATATTGTTCTGTTAAAGTGCTAGACATTAATATTTCAATAAACAGTCCTCTCTTTAGTGTCATCTGTCCCAGGGCCTGAAATAGAAACACTTTCAGATATAGATACTTATATATTTTTTTTTTGCTAAAGTAAAAGATATGCTGGTTCTAAAGGCAGAGTTTTCCGACTTGCTGTTTCATTTTTTTTTTATTATTAAATGTCTCCTTCACATGAGTTGTTTGTATAAAGTCTCACAGCGTGCCGTGCCTCAGAAGTCAGGAGCATTATGACCTTATTTTCAAAATGCACAGTGAATAAAATATGTTTTAAAGTTAAAGGTCTGTAGGATGAACATATATTTATCTATTTATAATGTCCTGTTGTTTGTGCAAAAGTGGAGTGACATCACTGAACCAATTTAGCCAATTACAAACCAGGGTTTGAACCAATGACAGTATAAACTATGAACAACTCCCGCCATTGGTCCCATATTCATCGATATTGTCATTACAACAGGGCAATAAAATGGCGGTTAGATCCAGGCTTTTCGACTGTTACTCCATAGTAAAACAATAGTTTTCAGATAGCATAAACGGACATATTAATCCCCCGCCCCCCAGAGTTGTCACATAGTAAAAACTTAGCTCTAGAGACCGGAGCCATCTTTTGTACCAGGCTGTAAACATGAGTTTTACACCTGTAAAGTCGCCATTGGGTTTCTCCTTATATTTCTGCTTTTGGAGCCTGCCCTCTGGTGGACGGAGGTATATCGCTGTATGGCGGCGCCCTTACTCGAGGACCTCTCATGAGAGAGGTTTAGTTTGAACAAATACTTGTCATGTGACCAACCCGAGAAAGGACTACCATCAGACTCGCTTCAGTCTGGTCCGGGTCCAGAGTTTATTGTAGTATATCTGAGTTTATCTGAGTTAATCGGAGTTTATCAAAATTTGTTGGAGCGAGCTGCTGCAGAACGACTCAGAAAAAGACAAATGTGTGATTTTAACACCAGAAAATAGTGGAAAACTTACTTAAAAGCCCCAAAGAAACATCCATTTCTCAAGATGTCTGCTGATTCCTGCATTATTAATACATTCTAATTAAATAACAATGAATTTATCACAAACTCCAGTGTTCAATTTGGACTCATATAAACACTCTTTCGCTGTTAAATTTAAATTTAAAGTGTTAAAGCCTTAAAAAAAAGATGAGTGAGTTGGTCTGAACATAAATTGAGACTGTGAACTGTAAAACTCCTACAGGTCATAACAGTGTCTCAAGAGTCTCCAGTAAAAAAGACTGTGACTGTCATGGTCTCAGATCCACTCACTCATCTTTGTTTAAGGCTGGTTTCTAACACTTGGATCTGAAATTTAACACCGGAAGAGTGTTTTTTCCATATAGAGGGTCAAAACTTCAACACCCACAGTGTTGATTTATCACTGGAGATTTTGTTGTGTCTCTCTCTTTTTTGATTTATTTAAAAATCAAGCACCTTTGTTCTCATAATCCTTTCCCTTGAAAAAACTCCAAGACAAGCCTTTTTCTCCTGGAACAGTCACAGTTTGTGCAAAAGTACAGCATTAACTTTGTTAGACTCACTACAGTTAAACACTTTCCACAAATATCGTACAAACTCAGAGTGTCAAAGTTGACCTCACTCTGTCTCAATGTGAACGCTCTGTTTACGTAAACATCAACAAAAGATTCACAGTGTTGTCAGAAAAAAACAGGAATAAATCTATGAAGAAACAGAAAAAACACAGAGAACACCCAAAAGAAAGGATGGCTGTTAAAGGGAACTGTGCGATGGACTTCTTCAGCTAGAGATGGACAAAATGGCCGCCTTCTTCAGCTAGAGATGGACAAAATGGCCGCCTTCTTCAGCTAGAGATGGACAAAATGGCAGAGGTGTCTTTCGCTTTGTCGAAGAAGATAGAGGTCTCATTGGACTTGAGTTTGATGTGGGCGGGGCTTGAGGATCCCTGCGATGTGATTGGCTGACACTCGGTGCAGCAGCAGCAACAGCAGTCCATGAATGCCTGCCCCAAAGACTGGAGGAAATAAAACATAAATATTATCAAACAGAGCCATAAGCTTTAACGGGCCACGCGTCGTTAACGGGTAACGCGTCGTTAATGGGTCAAGCGCCTTTAACAGGTCACATGACATTAGACCGTGACACAGTCTGATGTTTTTGTGTAGGACACAGACCTTGCAGAGGCAGAGCAGCAGCAGAGGAGAAACCGCGGCCTTGAAGAACAACAGGAAGTGATGTAACAGGGCAAGCATGGAGACGGTCTCCACAGCAACAGAGATGCGGGCGGTCGTCACAGTGATGTCGGCGACACGCTCTGGGCCGGTGCAGAGGGCGTACATTATACAGATGCACAGCAGGGCGCCGTTCCTCTGACGCTCCAGCGCTTGCCGGCGATTAGGTACCGCATCATCGTGAAGACGCTGAGGAGACTTTTGTTTGGACGAGGGGTTGACGTTACGACTCGCCACCTGACACAGGATGGTGAAGAGAACGGGCAACAGGAAGTAACACCCGAAACACCACCAGAGGCGCACCTAGGACAGAGGAGACGAGAAGGAGACATCAGAGGAGTTAGGCAAGGACAGGAAGAGTTAGTGATGTGGGAAAAGAAGGCCCTTCAGGAGGATGTACCAACACAGAAGGACCTGAGTCTTAGGTCCACCTCAAAGAGAAAGGACATTTCATTGAAGCCCAGAGAGGTTTGAGAGAGGGGAAGCCATCTGTGAAAATGGAAAAGCCATCACTGAAAAGAGGAGGAGGCCTGAGGCACAACCATACACAGACCATCCGGGATAAGGGACAAACATCTTTACCTTTAAACCTTGTCCTGGATGACTGAGAACCTCCACAGACTTGAGGCACGTGTTAACGTTATTTTATAAGGGACACAGTGGCTCAGTGGCTGCCACGTCTCTGTCAGTCTGCCTCAGGGCAGCTGTGGCTAAAGATGTAGCTTACCACCACCAGTGTGTGACTGTGGAGTCATAATGGATAAAAAAAATCATCTTTGCGTCCCCTGAAAAGCGCTATATTAAGCCTTGGGCAAGACTGCTCATGAGTTCAGTCCAAACAGACTCTCATTATTTTTCTTGTGATCCATGTCAGAGGAACTGTTCACACTCCTCCCTCAGACAGAGAGGCTGTAAGACTGAACCCTGACAAAAACATTAAAATAAAAGCATCTGGACACAGTTTTGACGTTAAGACGTTTTGTCTCTAATTCCAAGAGACTTTATCAATTCTGAGATCAACAGGTAAGAGAGCTGAGCTTTATCTCTAGAGGGAGGGGCTTGACCTGAAACTAACTCTGATTGGACCAGGTTGTTCTGGTCTCATAGTCTTTAGCTCTGAATGGACAGTGTGACTTTGATGTGAGAGTCTTTAAGGCTCTCTCCTCGCTCTGTCCCGATGAACTAAAGAGATTTTACAGCAAGTTTGAATAAAGGGGGAAACCAGTCTCAGACCAGGGTCAGGATCAGTTTATCACATAACTCACCTGGTGATACCTGATGAGCAGCGAGTGTAGAGAGTCCGGGAGGAGGAGTGTCAGCGGCGATGATGTCGTGATGACGCAAGTATCGACCAATCGGTCGCCAACTAGAGTCAGGGGGCGGGACTCCCACAAGAAGAGCTCCGGAGCCGCGAGGGTCAGCGCCGAGAGCCACACGAACACCAGCTTCAGCAGGACGGACTTACAACGCTCCACACGGCCCGCGTCACATGATCCGCCTGCATGCTCACCTGACCTGTCCGTCGACAAATCACAGACTGAGGATGAGGTGGCGGCGTGGAAACGGTCAACGCCCAGAACACAGAGAGTGAAGGTGGTGAGGCCCAGAGACACCATCTGCAGCAGGAACAAGAATAAAGAAGTGAGGCTTTTAAACCAGGTCAGGTTCTGTTGAAAGTTCTTTTTAAAGTAATCTATGTTTTAATGGGTGTTAAACTAAACAACATTAAGAAACAATAGTCTAGAATAATATTTACACAAACTTCCAGCATTTCACCAGAAAAGACCCATGGGAACGACGCTGACCTGGGAATGTTCTGGATTGAGCTTCATGTTACTCATTTATTGTAAATTATGATTATTATTTTTGATCTCCTTCACCTTATTGTGGACCTAGTGTTTTTCCCTCAGAGCCCTGACAATGGAGGTTACAGGCTCCTGGAGGAGGTCTAAGGGAGAAACTCTAAAGGGAGGTACACATGATCAAGCCCAGCCCAAAGTGGGGGTCCTTCCAAAGGGGTTGGGTTTCTGAAGGATTAGCTCAAAAGTCCGTTAGCTTCATGTTAGCTTGGTCCATCCCCCGCTTCTCAGTAAAACCACGATTGTTCATGACAGTACATCCTCAGACTTTGTTTGGTGTGAATGGACAGATGAAGAGAGAGTCTGGAAGACTCTGTATTCTCCTGGAGGAGCTGAAGGAAGTGTCTGGGAAGCAGGAAGTCTGGGTCAGTCCGCTCACACTGCAGCCCTGTGACCCAGCCCCGGATCAGAGGAAGTGTCTGGTGAGAGTCTGGTTTGGGGACCACAGGATCCTGTGCTGTTTGCAGATGAGTGATCTCAGGAGGAAAAGGGCAGGCCTGACATAGACCTGAGATGGATCGTTCTGCTCATTCCCCTTTGAACCCGTCCCTTCTGGATCCGTTGGCCTGTGGACTGTCCGGCTCAGGCTGGACCCAGCTGAGCCTGTAATAAAGGCCTGACCCGAGCCCCTGTTCCAGGTCCTGCTCTGCAGTAGGACCCTGGTGTTTCTGTTCCGAGTGAGGTATCTTTATCAGCTAACCTTTGATGATTAAGAATTGTCAGCGAGAAGAGGAGGTATCTGCGCCCCTTACAATCAAAAATAGATTTTTATCTTTATCTGTATGTGTAAAAGTAAGCCCCACCCACCTCCATATAAGGCACCATGCGGCAGGTGACGTCAGCGAGGATCCTCCGATCAGAGAGCTGGTTCAGGAGCACGACGGGCAAACACAGGACCAGGACCAGGAAGTCCCAGAAGGAGACGCTGGCGAGGAGGCAGTTCCAGGCCGACCTCATGTAGTAGTTGTTCCACACGACACACATCAAGGCCATGTTTCCCATGACCCCCAGCGCCAGCACCAGACCTGCCAGTACCAGCACCGTGTAGCCCAACGCTGAGCGCTCCCCGACCGGGTACAGTGGGTTCTGGAAGCCCGGAGTGGCTCCGAAGCCGTTCACGACGCTCAGGTTTGAGGCCGACACCGTCACTGAGTCATTTTCAAACGACAGACCGAACGTGGACTGATGCTCGTCCTCATCAGCGCCGCGGACCAGACGCCGATGTCCGCCCGAGTCCAGGTCGAGCATCTCAGAAAACGGGTTTACCAGGTTCTCACTGCTCCAGACCTGGTCCGGCTCGACCCGAGACAAGGTTTTAGTGACGTCGGAGTGGCTTCGAGACCCGGAAACAAGAAGCAATGCAAAGAAGAACAGCCATGACACAAAAAATGTTGCCATATTTCAAACCAAAAATATTACTTCACTCAAACCAAAATGTAAAAAAAACTATTTAATAACAAAAAATATTGAAATTGATAAAAGGAAATATCAGAGCAGAAATATTGAGAAATTCTGAAAAATAAAATTATTTCACAGTGTAGTTCCAAGAGTCTGTCCGTGTTTAAAGTGCAAGCCCAGTACATCCAGTTATAGAAATAAAGCCAAAATTAATCCCAAAACGTCAACACATTTCTAAACTTTTGCAAAAATGTGGATTTACTTTCAATTTTGCTCTTGAAGAAAATTACTTCAGGAAGCCTAGTTTTTTACAGTGAACCATCAGGATTTTGTCTTGAACAAAGTTTGTCAAAAGGTATCATGGAACCCTTTAAAAAAATGTTTTTGTTGTTTTTTTTGTTGTTGTTGTTGTTGTTGTTGTTGATGATGTTTTAACCAAATCCAGTAAAATCAGGTCAATGACTCCTTCATAAATCTTTCAGAAAAGAATAAAAAAAAGTTTAAATCTGCTCTGATTCGTCTAAAATCCCATTTTTTTCTTCAGAAAGCGGTGCATTTGGTGAAGGCTGCAGATGCCGGAGCTCCAGACGAGGAGGGGGCGTCCGTGAGAGCTGTGTCCAGAGAGGGCTGTGTCTGTGGGCAGCGGCGGCAGAGACTGGGGTCCCCTCCGGAGGTGGCTCTGGGGAGGGGTCTGTGGGAACCAGGGGCTCTTCAGTGCATGGCTCGATGGACGCTTTGTGAGGGACGTGCACGTGCTCAGGTTGTGCACAGACGCACGCGCAAACACTGAGAGAAGGGTTTGTATTGAACTGAGGGCTCTCTGAGCGAGGTTTTAATGAGGGACCGGGACAGAACTTTCACAAACTGCTTCTGTTTCAAATTATTAAAAAAAAAAAAAGTTGTTTTATTCAATTACTTTTCCTAAAATTCACCTCAATGTGTTTCAAAACATGCTTTAAGAGAATGTTTAATTGAGAAGCGTTTTAGTTAAAACTATTACAGGCCACTTTTAGTTTCAGAAAACACTCACAGCTAAAATAGAATTAAACATAATTAAAATAGAAGTCAGAAACTTAGAAAAGGATTGATGGGAAAAGGAAGTAAAGAAAGGAAAGGAGTGAGAATGTTGTCTTTTGTTCCAGTCCAGAGCTGGGCCTCAGTTTGAAAAAGAAAACTAATGAGAGCTGATTCTAAATGTCTTATTTGGAAACACGCCGTCTGATGGACACTTTACAAACTGCACTCCAACTCAACAAATCCTGAGTAAAGCGACAGTGACCTGAGCACTGCTTAAATAAAGTCTCCTGAGGGTTACCTCCTGAGGGTTACGTCCTGAGGGTTACGTCCTGAGGGTTACCTCCTGAGGGTTACCTCCTGAGGGTTACGTCCTGAGGGTTGCGTCCTGAGGGTTACGTCCTGAGGGTTACCTCCTGAGGGTTACATCCTGAGGGTTACCTCCTGAGGGTTACCTCCTGAGGGTTACGTCCTGAGGGTTACGTCCTGAGGGTTACATCCTGAGGGTTACCTCCTGAGGGTTACGTCCTGATGGTTGCGTCCTGAGGGTTGCGTCCTGAGGGTTATGTCCTGATGGTTGCGTCCTGAGGGTTACGTCCTGAGGGTTACGTCCTGAGGGTTACGTCCTGAGGGTTACCTCCTGATGGTTGCGTCCTGAGGGTTACGTCCTGAGGGTTACGTCCTGAGGGTTACGTCCTGAGGGTTACGTCCTGAGGGTTACCTCCTGATGGTTACGTCCTGAGGGTTTCGTCCTGAGGGTTACCTCCTGATGGTTGCGTCCTGAGGGTTACGTCCTGAGGGTTACCTCCTGAGGGTTACGTCCTGAGGGTTACGTCCTGAGGGTTACGTCCTGAGGGTTACCTCCTGAGGGTTACGTCCTGAGGGTTACCTCCTGAGGGTTACGTCCTGAGGGTTACCTCCTGAGGGTTACGTCCTGAGGGTTACCTCCTGAGGGTTACGTCCTGAGGGTTACATCCTGAGGGTTACCTCCTGAGGGTTACCTCCTGAGGGTTACGTCCTGAGGGTTACCTCCTGAGGGTTACGTCCTGAGGGTTACGTCCTGAGGGTTACCTCCTGAGGGTTACCTCCTGAGGGTTACCTCCTGAGGGTTACGTCCTGAGGGTTACGTCCTGAGGGTTACGTCCTGAGGGTTACCTCCTGAGGGTTACGTCCTGAGGGTTACGTCCTGAGGGTTACGTCCTGAGGGTTACGTCCTGAGGGTTACCTCCTGAGGGTTACCTCCTGAGGGTTACGTCCTGAGGGTTACGTCCTGAGGGTTACCTCCTGAGGGTTACGTCCTGAGGGTTACCTCCTGAGGGTTACGTCCTGAGGGTTACGTCCTGAGGGTTACCTCCTGAGGGTTACATCCTGAGGGTTACGTCCTGAGGGTTACCTCCTGAGGGTTACGCCCTGAGGGTTACGCCCTGAGGGTTACCTCCTGAGGGTTACGCCCTGAGGGTTACGCCCTGAGGGTTACCTCCTGAGGGTTACGCCCTGAGGGTTACCTCCTGAGGGTTACCTCCTGAGGGTTACGCCCTGAGGGTTACCTCCTGAGGGTTACCTCCTGAGGGTTACGCCCTGAGGGTTACCTCCTGAGGGTTACCTCCTGAGGGTTACGCCCTGAGGGTTACGCCCTGAGGGTTACCTCCTGAGGGTTACGTCCTGAGGGTTACCTCCTGAGGGTTACGCCCTGAGGGTTACGCCCTGAGGGTTACGCCCTGAGGGTTACCTCCTGAGGGTTACGCCCTGAGGGTTACCTCCTGAGGGTTACGCCCTGAGGGTTACGCCCTGAGGGTTACGCCCTGAGGGTTACCTCCTGAGGGTTACGCCCTGAGGGTTACATCCTGAGGGTTACCTCCTGAGGGTTACCTCCTGAGGGTTACGCCCTGAGGGTTACGCCCTGAGGGTTACCTCCTGAGGCTTCGCCCTGAGGGTTACGCCCTGAGGGTTACCTCCTGAGTTACCTCCTGATTACGCCCTGAGGGTTACGCCCTGAGGGTTACGCCCTGAGGGTTCGCCCCTGAGGGTTACCTCCTGAGGGTTACGCCCTGAGGGTTACCTCCTGAGGGTTACCTCCTGAGGGTTACCTCCTGAGGGTTACGCCCTGAGGGTTACGTCCCTGAGGGTTACCTCCTGAGGGTTACGCCCTGAGGGTTACCTCCTGAGGGTTACGTCCTGAGGGTTACCTCCTGAGGGTTACGCCCTGAGGGTTACCTCCTGAGGGTTACCCCTGAGGGTTACCTCCTGAGGGTTACGCCCTGAGGGTTACGTCCTGAGGGTTACCTCCTGAGGGTTACGTCCTGAGGGTTACGTCCTGAGGGTTACCTCCTGAGGGTTACGTCCTGAGGGTTACGTCCTGAGGTTACGCCCTGAGGGTTACGTCCTGAGGGTTACGTCCTGAGGGTTACCTCCTGAGGGTTACGTCCTGAGGGTTACGTCCTGAGGGTTACCTCCTGAGGGTTACGTCCTGAGGGTTACGTCCTGAGGGTTACCTCCTGAGGGTTACCTCCTGAGGGTTACGTCCTGATGGTTGCGTCCTGAGGGTTGCGTCCTGAGGGTTACGTCCTGAGGGTTACATCCTGAGGGTTACCTCCTGAGGGTTACGTCCTGAGGGTTACGTCCTGAGGGTTACGTCCTGAGGGTTACGTCCTGAGGGTTACGTCCTGAGGGTTACCTCCTGAGGGTTACCTCCTAAGGGTTACGTCCTGAGGGTTACGTCCTGAGGGTTACGTCCTGAGGGTTACCTCCTGAGGGTTACGTCCTGAGGGTTACGTCCCACAGAGACAGGGCAGGCACGAGCTGAGACTCTTACTCAGCATCAGTAGAGCTCGTGCTGCTGTAACATAAGGCCTTGTGGATTTTTTCTGTGGAGTATTTTTCACTTTATGAAACACAAACAGTTGAGTTTGGACAAACACTTTGTTCCTGAACCTTGGACACATGAAAACCAGCCTGGTGTAGAAACATATGCAGCCAGTTTATATTATGATATGCTCTCGGTATATGCTCTCGGTCACGGCCGTGTGTAGAGTCAGAGCAGCAGCAGCAGGGTCTGAGGTCCAGGAGCTTTGATAAAAACACCTCTTCTGCAGCGTGCCTGTCGTCTCTGGAGCTGTGTTTCCCAAACTGTGTGCATCAGGTGCATTACGCAGCATTTTTAAATGATCCCACAGTCAACAGCTTCACAGACTAAAAAACACTCTTTTCTTCTCCTCAGGTGTAGCTCCACTTTCAGCCAACAGAGGCCGCTGTTGGACAGTATTTAGTGGGTCTTGGTTTTGTCCTGGGGCCGACACATTTGTTCTCAAACACACATCATAATAATATTACCTCAGAGTCAACAAAGCTACTGTTAACTTTCCCAAAATCAAATATTCATCATCTATTTTTGGAAAGATCAAGAACTTTAACAATATTTATTAAGAGACAATAGTTATAAGATAAGATCACAGAAAAGGCAACAAATTATAAATAGTGATACAATAAAAATAAATACAGTCTTAACAAAACTTTTAAAATAGACTAACAAGCAAAAGATTAAAAAGCAGCAGGAACAAATCTTATATTTACTTTAGACCAGATTTTGTCTCAATCTTTATTTCATCATTTGGTTTAATCTTTATTTGTCTGTTTTTAGTTTTTAGTTCTGTAATAGTTTCATCTCAGGTCTTTGTCTGTGTTTCTCTTTTTAAAACATCCATAAACTAAAACTAAAAAGATAAAAAGGCACCGGTTCAGAGGACGATGCGACTAAATTTAACCTGAGCCAGAGGTGAGGCCTTAAAAGGGACGGAATCTCAGAAAGACTCAGTGGAGCGTCAAATCCTCCTTTAGACCTGACTCTGATCCTCTGGAGCCGTGCCAAGAACCGAGAAACACAACATTAAACTCAATATTCTGCACCAGACATGAGTCGGAAAGAGTCTGTGTCCATATCCAGCTCCAGGACGTCACACAGGCCACATCAGAACATCTGTATTAAATCATTCTCTGGAGAAAAGCATTGAGACCATTTCCACAGTTTCCAGGTTTTGACCAGGTTTTAGTTGGATTTGAACAGGTTTTAGTTGGATTTGAACAGGTTCTAGTTCAGACATGCCCAAAGTCCGGCCCGGGGGCCATTCATGGCACTAGGTGAGATTTCATGTGGCCTTCAGCTTCAGAGATAAAATGTACTGTTTATGTCCCCAACAGCAGCAGCTTTATATTCAAATCCAACAAAAACCTGGACAAATCCAACTAAAACCTGTTCAAATCCAACTAAAACCTGTTCAAATCCAACTAAAACCTGTTCAAATTTATCTAAAACCTGTTCAAATCCAACTAAAACCTGTTCAAATCCATCTAAAACCTGTTCAAATCCAACTAAAACCTGTTCAAATCCATCTAAAACCTGTTCAAATCCAACTAAAACCTGTTCAAATCCATCTAAAACCTGTTCAAATCCAACTAAAACCTGTTTAAATCAAACTAAAACCTGTTTAAATCCATCTAAAACCTGTTCAAATCCAACTAAAAGCTGTTCAAATCCAACTAAAACCTGTTCAAATCCAACTAAAACCGGAACGGCACCAGAAATTACCTTAAATAAACCCCTGGATCCTGTAGAGGGCTCTGGCCGGGTCGTGAATAATCGTCATCCTGACATGACCAGGAATAGTGACCCGGGGACGGAACTGTAGATTGTACCCCTGAGACAGTGTGGCCAACACCCAAGCGTCTGAAGTGTGGACAGCCCACTCAGTTTTCCGGCCTAGTCACAACACTTGCAAAATGGGGCGTTGCCAGATTCCATAGCCCAGGGAGGATGAGAGAACTGACCTCGAGTCCGTTCCCTCTGGGTCTGTCCTTGGGCCGGTTGCCGAGGCTCTCTAAAAGAAGCGGTTGGCATAGAATACTGCCGTAAAGGAGCTGCCGCCAACCCCATGCCTGCATGCCGAGGGGCGCGTCCACAAAGCTAAACCAGATGCCTCCAAGTGCAGGTAGCCTGGGCCGTGCGCTCCAAGGCTTTGAGTGGAACAAACAGAAGGCCCCTCAGAGTTCTCCTACTAGTCTCTGAGAAGGGTGACTGTGCCAACCAACCAGCTCCTTTGACATAAACGCAAAAGGCTGTAACTGTGCATCCACCAGGCCTTGTTTTGGTACATCGAGCTTGACTCGAGGAAGGTGGACAGCTCTAGCAGCAAACACAACAAACAACACCAAAGTAATTCCAATACGACTTATGCGAGCTCCTGAGTCATAAGCTCTACAAAGTAGGTCATCTGTGACACAACCCTGCGGTCGTGGCATTTGTCCTAAGAGCCGTCTCAGGGAGGACGAGGAGCGAAGCTATGGTTGGCTCAATCACCGGCATACATCCCGAGCAAACCCTATCAGGACTGGTCCAGGTCCAGAACCGAGTCTGAGCCCGGTCCAGAACAAAGTCTGGTCCAGGTCCAGAACCAAGCCTTAGTTTGGTCCAGGTCCAGAACTGAGTCTGTTCCAGGACCAGAACCAAGTCTGAGCCCGGTCCAGGTCTAGGTCCAGGCAGAGCCTCACAAAGTCTTAGCAGGGTTTTATTTCAGCTCAGATCTGTGTTTGTGCTGCTGCAGTGTCAAGAACCAAACCTCCAGAACAACACCAGAGTCTTTTGTTTTTAACGAGGAGTCCGACGGAGGCTGGGACTGGTGTCTGTATCTTTATAAACTAATTTTCTCTGCGTTTGTGTGTCTCACCAGAAACAGCCAAAGTCATCAGAAAATATAGACGAGTAGCACCAGTGCCGAGTCCCTGGTTTTAGAGTCCAAGTCCAAGTCCAGCTCAGAGTCCAGTCACTAGAGTTAGTTATTTTCTGAAAACCTTTAATGATGTTGCCTTTTTCTCACAATAAAATAGACTCTAAATGTTTTTGGAAGCGTATTTATTTATATCAAACCCAGTCACAGAAAGGTTTAATGTAAAGTGAAAATGATAAAACCATTAGAGCTCAGAGAAGACACTGGTCCTTTAACCGAGAGTGCTTTATGTTTGCATTCCTTCGTCCTTCATTTGTCTCAATAATAGAACATATTTCAGGCTTGAGCCGTCTGTTGTCAGACTTCAGTCTGCTCGTTTGTTCTATGTTGTGTTGCTTGTGTTGATTGTCACAAACCACTGACTCTGATGGTGTCTTCAGATGTTGTGTTCTGTTCATAAAACACCTCCGACATTTCCTAAAGACTACATAAACCCTTCGTCCTGCGCGGTTCTGAGGGAGTGGTTTCTATGGCGACAAGCAGCCGTTAACAGCTGAGTGGTAACCGCGGCTACGCAGAGGAACCGGCCAATCACGCGTCTCCACAAAGAGCGAGACAAATATACAGGAAGGAAAGGACTGCTGGAGACCTGCTGCTGGAGCTGTCAGCCACAACATCATCATCTGACCTTTACCCTTTCTCAGTTCAAGGTCACACTACTCCTGAATGTTTCTCTGTAAAAAGACAGATCGAGTACTGAGTACTTTCTCTGTTTCATTTACAGCCATTACTTCCTTATTGACATCAGTGTTGACCAATGGGAGGGCTCCTTTTCCAGAAGCCAGTTGTGATTGGACTCTTTACAGGTGAAAACTCTAGTTTAACTCTGCAGCTGAGAAGCCCAGATGTAACCGCCATTTTATTGCCCTGTGGTAACAACATTATCAGAAAATGAGGGAGCAACAGGCACACAACATACATGTTTATTTACATATTTCTATGGAGCAGAGCCTGAACATCTTCCTCCACAAACCAAGTCTTCCTCTGCAGAAACTATTTATTCACTCTGTTTTTACTCATGTGTCTGCGTTTTCACCTTTTTCTTCTGTTTTAAACTCTGTGCAGCAGCTGCTTTACAAAGTGTGTTTCTTTCCACAAACCTCAGTGAACCAAACCGAAGCTACCCTCGTGACAGCAGAGGGAGTTTATTTTTTACTGATGCAGTGATATTCTTTGAGAGCAGCTCCTGAAACACGGCCCTGAGCTGAACAGACTGGTCTGGTCCAGGAGGGTTTTCAGGTTTTACTGAAGTCACTGAACCTGTTCTTATCACAGATCAACACCACAGCCCTGTTCACACTAATTATATTTCAGTCAAATTATAAATAAACAGATAGAGTAAATCAGGACTAAACCAGGACTAAACCTGGTCTAAACCAGGTCTAAACCGGGACTAAACCAGGACTAAACCTGGTCTAAACCAGGACTAAACCAGGTCTGAACCAGGTCTAAACCGGGACTAAATCAGGTCTAAACCTGGTCTAAACCAGGACTAAACCAGGTCTGAACCAGGTCTAAACCGGGACTAAACCAGGACTAAACCAGGTCTAAACCAGGACTAAACCGGGACTAAACCAGGACTAAACCAGGACTAAATCAGGACTAAACCAGGACTAAACCAGGACTAAACCAGGTCTAAACCAGGACTAAACCAGGTCTGAACCAGGTCTAAACCAGGACTAAACCAGGTCTAAACCAGGACTAAACCAGGTCTAAACCAGGACTAAACCAGGTCTGAACCAGGTCTAAACCAGGACTAAACCAGGTCTAAACCAGGACTAAACCAGGTCTAAACCAGGTCTAAACCAGGACTAAACCAGGTCTAAACCAGGACTAAACCGGGACTAAACCAGGACTAAATCAGGACTAAACCAGGACTAAACCAGGACTAAACCAGGTCTAAACCGGGTCTAAACCGGGACTAAACCGGGACTAAACCGGGACTAAACCAGGACTAAACCAGGACTAAATCAGGACTAAACCAGGACTAAACCAGGACTAAACCAGGACTAAACCGGGTCTAAACCGGGACTAAACCAGGACTAAACCTGGTCTAAACCAGGTCTAAACCGGGACTAAACCAGGACTAAACCAGGTCTGAACCAGGTCTAAACCGGGACTAAACCAGGACTAAACCAGGTCTGAACCAGGACTAAACCTGGTCTAAACCAGGTCTAAACCGGGACTAAACCAGGACTAAACCAGGTCTGAACCAGGACTAAACCTGGTCTAAACCAGGACTAAACCAGGTCTGAACCAGGTCTAAAGCAGGACTAAACCGGGACTAAACCAGGACTAAACCAGGTCTGAACCAGGTCTAAACCAGGACTAAACCTGGTCTAAACCAGGACTAAACCAGGTCTAAACCAGGACTAAACCAGGTCTGAACCAGGTCTAAACCAGGACTAAACCAGGTCTAAACCAGGACTAAACCGGGACTAAACCAGGTCTAAACCAGGTCTAAACCAGGACTAAACCAGGACTAAACCAGGTCTAAACCAGGTCTAAACCAGGACTAAACCAGGTCTAAACCAGGACTAAACCAGGACTAAATCAGGACTAAACCAGGTCTAAACCTGGACTAAACCAGGACTAAACCTGGTCTAAACCAGGTCTAAACCGGGACTAAACCAGGACTAAACCAGGTCTAAACCAGGACTAAACCGGGACTAAACCAGGACTAAACCAGGACTAAATCAGGACTAAACCAGGACTAAACCAGGACTAAACCAGGACTAAACCAGGTCTAAACCGGGACTAAACCAGGACTAAACCTGGTCTAAACCAGGTCTAAACCGGGACTAAACCAGGACTAAACCAGGTCTGAACCAGGTCTAAACCAGGACTAAACCAGGTCTGAACCAGGACTAAACCTGGTCTAAACCAGGACTAAACCAGGTCTAAAGCAGGACTAAACCGGGACTAAACCAGGACTAAACCAGGTCTGAACCAGGTCTAACCCAGGACTAAACCTGGTCTAAACCAGGACTAAACCAGGTCTAAACCAGGACTAAACCAGGTCTGAACCAGGTCTAAACCAGGACTAAACCAGGTCTAAACCAGGACTAAACCGGGACTAAACCAGGTCTAAACCAGGTCTAAACCAGGACTAAACCAGGTCTAAACCAGGTCTAAACCAGGACTAAACCAGGTCTAAACCAGGACTAAACCAGGACTAAATCAGGACTAAACCAGGACTAAACCAGGCCTAAACCAGGTCTAAACCAGGACTAAACCGGGACTAAACCAGGACTAAACCAGGACTAAATCAGGACTAAACCAGGACTAAACCAGGTCTAAACCAGGACTAAACCGGGACTAAACCAGGACTAAACCAGGACTAAATCAGGACTAAACCAGGACTAAACCAGGTCTAAACCAGGACTAAACCAGGACTAAACCAGGACTAAACCGGGCCTAAACCAGGTCTAAACCAGGTCTAAACCGGGACTAAACAAGGTCTAAACCAGGACTAAACCAGGTCTAAACCAGGACTAAACCGGGACTAAACCAGGACTAAACCTGGTCTAAACCAGGACTAAACCAGGTCTGAACCAGGTCTAAACCGGGACTAAACCAGGACTAAACCAGGTCTGAACCAGGTCTAAACCAGGACTAAACCAGGTCTGAACCAGGACTAAACCTGGTCTAAACCAGGACTAAACCAGGTCTGAACCAGGTCTAAACCAGGTCTAAACCAGGTCTGAACCAGGTCTAAACCAGGACTAAACCAGGTCTAAACCAGGACTAAACCAGGTCTAAACCAGGTCTGAACCAGGTCTAAAGCAGGACTAAACCGGGACTAAACCAGGACTAAACCAGGTCTGAACCAGGTCTAAACCAGGACTAAACCAGGTCTAAACCAGGACTAAACCAGGTCTAAACCAGGACTAAACCAGGTCTGAACCAGGTCTAAACCAGGACTAAACCAGGTCTAAACCAGGTCTAAACCGGGACTAAACCAGGTCTGAACCAGGTCTAAACCAGGACTAAACCAGGTCTGAACCAGGACTAAACCTGGTCTAAACCAGGACTAAACCAGGTCTGAACCAGGTCTAAACCAGGTCTGAACCAGGTCTAAACCAGGACTAAACCAGGTCTGAACCAGGTCTAAAGCAGGACTAAACCGGGACTAAACCAGGACTAAACCAGGTCTGAACCAGGTCTAAACCAGGACTAAACCAGGTCTGAACCAGGTCTAAAGCAGGACTAAACCGGGACTAAACCAGGACTAAACCAGGTCTAAACCAGGACTAAACCAGGTCTGAACCAGGTCTAAACCAGGACTAAACCAGGTCTAAACCAGGACTAAACTGGGACTAAACCAGGTCTAAACCAGGACTAAACCAGGTCTAAACCAGGTCTAAACCAGGACTAAACCAGGACTAAACCAGGACTAAATCAGGACTAAACCAGGTCTAAACCGGGACTAAACCGGGACTAAACCAGGACTAAACCAGGACTAAATCAGGACTAAACCAGGACTAAACCAGGACTAAACCAGGTCTAAACCAGGACTAAACCAGGACTAAATCAGGACTAAACCAGGACTGAACCAGGACTAAACCGGGACTAAACCAGGTCTAAACCAGGACTAAACCAGGACTGAACCAGGTCTAAACCAGGACTAAACCTGGTCTAAACCAGGACTAAACCAGGTCTGAACCAGGTCTAAAGCAGGACTAAACCGGGACTAAACCAGGACTAAACCAGGTCTAAACCAGGACTAAACCAGGTCTGAACCAGGTCTAAACCAGGACTAAACCAGGTCTAAACCAGGACTAAACCGGGACTAAACCAGGTCTAAACCAGGACTAAACCAGGTCTAAACCAGGACTAAACCGGGACTAAACCAGGACTAAACCAGGACTAAACCAGGACTAAACCGGGACTAAACCAGGTCTAAACCAGGACTAAACCAGGTCTAAACCGGGCCTAAACCAGGTCTAAACCAGGACTAAACCGGGACTAAACCGGGTCTAAACCAGGACTAAACCAGGACTAAACCAGGTCTAAACCAGGACTAAACCAGGACTAAATCAGGACTAAACCAGGACTAAACCAGGTCTAAACCAGGACTAAACCGGGACTAAACCGGGTCTAAACCAGGACTAAACCAGGACTAAACCAGGTCTAAACCAGGACTAAACCAGGACTAAACCAGGTCTAAACCTGGACTAAACCGGGACTAAACCTGGTCTAAACCAGGTCTAAACCTGGTCTAAACCAGGACTAAACCAGGACTAAACCGGGTCTAAACCAGGTCTAAACCAGGACTAAACCAGGTCTAAACCAGGACTAAACCAGGTCTAAACCTGGACTAAACCAGGTCTAAACCAGGACTAAACCAGGTCTAAACCAGGTCTAAACCAGGTCTAAACCAGGACTAAACCAGGTCTGAACCAGAACTGGCCCGGTTTTGTGCAGGTCTAACCCGGTTTTGTGCCGGTCTAACCCGGTTTTGCGCTGGTCTAACCTGGTTTTGCGCAGGTCTAACTCGGTTTTGCGCTGGTCTAACCCGGTTTTACGCAGGTCTAACCTGGTTTTGCGCAGGTCTAACCTGGTTTTGTGCAGGTCTAACTCGGTTTTGCGCAGGTCTAACCCGGTTTTGCGCTGGTCTAACCCGGTTTTACGCAGGTCTAACCTGGTCTGCGCAGGTCTAACCCGGTTTTGCGCTGGTCTAACCCGGTTTTACGCAGGTCTAACCTGGTTTTGTGTAGGTCTAACTCGGTTTTGTGCCGGTCTAACCTGGTCTGCGCAGGTCTAACCCGGTTTTGCGCTGGTCTAACCCGGTTTTGCGCAGGTCTAACCTGGTTTTGTGTAGGTCTAACTCGGTTTTGTGCCGGTCTAACCTGGTCTGCAGGTCTAACCCGGTTTTGCGCAGGTCTAGCCTGGTTTTGTGCAGGTCTAACCCGGTTTTGTGCAGGTCTAGCCTGGTCTGCGCAGGTCTAACCCGGTTTTGCGCAGGTCTAGCCTGGTTTTGTGCAGGTCTAACCCGGTTTTGTGCAGGTCTAGCCTGGTCTGCGCAGGTCTAACCCGGTTTTGCGCAGGTCTAGCCTGGTTTTGTGCAGGTCTAACCCGGTTTTGTGCAGGTCTAACCCGGTTTTGTGCAGGTCTAGCCTGGTTTTGTGCAGGTCTAACCCGGTTTTGTGCAGGTCTAGCCTGGTTTTGCGCAGGTCTAACGCGGTCTGACACAGGTCCAGACCTGTTCCAGACTAGGACCTGCAGCTCTCTCTCTCTTGTGAACTTCCTCATGTTGTTTCTTGAGACGCGTGAAGACCCGCCTTTTCTCCGACACTTCCGGCTTTTCTCTTAAACTCTGTGCGTTCTTTAACTCCGTCTTTTACCTGGACTCTACCTCTGCACGGGGGCGCGCACAGAGCACGGCACGACGCCGACAGGACCCGAGAGTCTCTGACAGTTTTCAGACGGAACTACAACCCGCGCTGTAAAGGACTACACACCGCTCTTCCTCGCGTGTTTGTACTTTTGAAGCGTGCAGCGGTATGTCCCGGACCTGAGGAGCACCTGAGGAGCACCTGAGGAGCACCTGAGGAGCACCTGAGGAGCACCTGAGGAGCACCTGAGGAGCACCTGAGGAGCACCTGAGGAGCACCTGCCCAGGTCACAGGGATGTCTGAGGCCGCCTCCAGCTTCCTCCACATCGGGGACATTGTGTCTCTGTTCGCGGAGGGATCCGTCAATGGCTTCATCAGTACTTTAGGGTAAGTGCTGGAGCTGGGTTAGACCTGGTTTAGGCCTGGTTTAGACCTGGTTTAGTCCTGGTTTAGGCCTGGTTTAGACCTGGTTTAGTCCTGGTTTAGGCCTGGTTTAGACCTGGTTTAGGCCTGGTTTAGACCTGGTTTAGTCCTGGTTTAGGCTTGGTTTAGACCAGGTTTAGTCTTGGTTTAGACCTGGTTTAGGCCTGGTTTAGACCTGGTTTAGTCCTGGTTTAGTCCTGGTTTAGACCTGGTTTAGACCTGGTTTAGACCTGGTTTAGACCCGGTTTAGTCCCGGTTTAGACCTGGTTTAGACCTGGTTTAGTCCTGGTTTAGACCTGGTTTAGACCTGGTTTAGACCTGGTTTAGACGTGGTTTAGTCCTGGTTTAGTCCTGGTTTAGACCTGGTTTAGACCTGGTTTAGACCTGGTTTAGACCTGGTTTAGACCTGGTTTAGTCCTGGTTTAGACCTGGTTTAGATGTGGTTTAGTCCTGGTTTAGTCCTGGTTTAGACCTGGTTTAGACCTGGTTTAGACCTGGTTTAGACCCGGTTTAGTCCCGGTTTAGTCCCGGTTTAGTCCCGGTTTAGACCCGGTTTAGACCCGGTTTAGTCCCGGTTTAGTCCCGGTTTAGACCCGGTTTAGACCCGGTTTAGACCCGGTTTAGTCCCGGTTTAGTCCCGGTTTAGACCTGGTTTAGACCCGGTTTAGTCCTGGTTTAGACGCTTTAGTCTGGTTTAGTCCTGGTTTAGTCCCGGTTTAGACCCGGTTTAGACCCGGTTTAGACCCGGTTTAGTCCCGGTTTAGACCCGGTTCAGTCCCGGTTTAGACCCGGTTTAGACTTGGTTTAGACCTGGTTTAGACCTGGTTTAGTCTTGGTTTAGACCTGGTTTAGTCCTGGTTTAGACGTGGTTTAGTCCTGGTTTAGTCCTGGTTTAGACCTGGTTTAGACCTGGTTTAGACCTGGTTTAGTCCCGGTTTAGTCCCGGTTTAGACCCGGTTTAGACCTGGTTTAGTCCCGGTTTAGTCCTGGTTTAGACCTGGTTTAGACCCGGTTTAGACCCGGTTTAGTCCTGGTTTAGTCCTGGTTTAGTCCTGGTTTAGTCCTGGTTTTAGACCGGTTTAGTCCCGGTTTAGTCCCGGTTTAGTCCCGGTTTAGACCCGGTTTAGTCCCGGTTTAGTCCCGGTTTAGACCCGGTTCAGTCCCGGTTTAGACCCGGTTTAGACTTGGTTTAGACCTGGTTTAGTCTTGGTTTAGACCTGGTTTAGACCTGGTTTAGTCTTGGTTTAGACCTGGTTTAGACCTGGTTTAGACCTGGTTTAGTCCTGGTTTAGACCTGGTTTAGACCTGGTTTAGACCTGGTTTAGTCTTGGTTTAGTCTTGGTTTAGTCCTGGTTTAGACCTGGTTTAGTCTTGGTTTAGTCCTGGTTTAGACCTGGTTTAGTCCTGGTTTAGTCTTGGTTTAGTCCTGGTTTAGTCTTGGTTTAGTCCTGGTTTAGTCCTGGTTTAGTCCTGGTTTAGACCTGGTTTAGACCTGGTTTAGACCTGGTTTAGTCCCGGTTTAGACCCGGTTTAGACCCGGTTTAGGCCTGGTTTAGTCCTGGTTTAGTCCTGGTTTAGACCTGGTTTAGACCCGGTTTAGACCCGGTTTAGTCTTGGTTTAGTCCTGGTTTAGACTTGGTTTAGTCCTGGTTTAGACCTGGTTTAGTCCTGGTTTAGTCCTGGTTTAGTCCTGGTTTAGTCCTGGTTTAGACCTGGTTTAGACCTGGTTTAGACCTGGTTTAGTCCTGGTTTAGACCTGGTTTAGACCTGGTTTAGACCTGGTTTAGACCTGGTTTAGACCTGGTTTAGTCCTGGTTTAGTCCTGGTTTAGACCTGGTTCAGACCTGGTTCAGTCCTGGTTTAGTCCTGGTTTAGACCTGGTTTAGACCGGGTTTAGTCCTGGTTTAGACCTGCTTCAGACCTGGTTTAGTCCTGGTTTAGACCTGGTTTAGACCTGGTTTAGTCCTGGTTTAGTTCTGGTTTAGACCTGGTTTAGACCTGGTTCAGACCTGGTTCAGACCTGGTTCAGACCTGGTTTAGTCCTGGTTTAGTCCTGGTTTAGTCCTGGTTTAGACCTGGTTTAGTCCCGGTTCAGACCCGGTTCAGACCCGGTTTAGACCCGGTTTAGACCCGGTTTAGACCTGGTTTAGGCCTGGTTTAGTCCCGGTTTAGACCTGGTTTAGACCCGGTTTAGACCCGGTTTAGGCCTGGTTTAGTCCCGGTTTAGACCTGGTTTAGACCCGGTTTAGACCCGGTTTAGGCCTGGTTTAGTCCCGGTTTAGACCTGGTTTAGACCCGGTTTAGTCGGTTTAGACCGGTTTAGACCCGGTTTAGACCCGGTTTAGGCCTGGTTTAGACCCGGTTTAGGCCTGGTTTAGTCCCGGTTTAGACCCGGTTTAGTCCCGGTTTAGACCCGGTTTAGACCCGGTTTAGACCCGGTTTAGGCCTGGTTTAGACCCGGTTTAGGCCTGGTTTAGACCCGGTTTAGGCCTGGTTTAGGCTCAGTGGAACTTAAGTTAACAATGTTGTCTGTCACTAAGATATGTATTGAAAGATCTTCACTGTCAGACCTGGAACCTGCTCAGTCTTTGTCCAAATGACTGAAAGCAACAACAGCTGACACTAAATGGAGTAAACCATGACTGAGTCAAAACTGTTTCTCTGTTGAACTCTTCAGCTGTTTTTCAGTTTCAGAAAAAACAATAACCTCAGTCCGTATTGTGCTTTCTTTGTTTTGTGTCGCTTCAATGAAACGTCTTTGTGGAGTTTATCTCTGTCTCTTATCTTCACTTCACCGCTTTAATCTGGAACACTTTAGCATTAGTTAACCACAGACTCACAAAAACCAGGTCTGAACCAGGTCTGAACCAGGTCTAAACCAGGCCTGAACCAGGTCTAAACCAGGTCTGAACCAGGTCTAAACCAGGTCTGAACCAGGTCTGAACCAGGTCTGAACCAGGTCTAAACCAGGTCTAAACCAGGTCTAAACCAGGTCTAAACCAGGTCTAAACCAGGACTAAACCAGGTCTGAACCAGGTCTGAACCAGGTCTGAACCAGGACTAAACCAGGACTAAACCCGGTCTAAACCAGGTCTGAACCAGGACTAAACCAGGTCTAAACCAGGTCTAAACCAGGTCTGAACCAGGTCTGAACCAGGTCTGAACCAGGTCTAAACCAGGTCTAAACCAGGTCTGAACCAGGTCTGAACCAGGTCTGAACCAGGTCTAAACCAGGTCTAAACCAGGTCTAAACCAGGTCTAAACCAGAACTAAACCAGGACTAAACCAGGTCTGAACCAGGTCTAAACCAGGACTAAACCAGGACTAAACCCGGTCTAAACCAGGTCTGAACCAGGACTAAACCAGGTCTAAACCAGGTCTGAACCAGGTCTGAACCAGGTCTGAACCAGGTCTAAACCAGGTCTAAACCAGGTCTAAACCAGGTCTAAACCAGGACTAAACCAGGACTAAACCAGGTCTGAACCAGGTCTGAACCAGGTCTGAACCAGGTCTAAACCAGGACTAAACCAGGACTAAACCAGGTCTGAACCAGGTCTGAACCCGGTCTGAACCAGGTCTAAACCAGGACTAAACCAGGTCTAAACCAGGTCTAAACCAGGTCTGAACCCGGTCTGAACCAGGTCTGAACCAGGTCTGAACCAGGACTAAACCAGGACTAAACCAGGTCTGAACCCGGTCTGAACCAGGTCTGAACCAGGTCTGAACCCGGTCTGAACCAGGTCTGAACCAGGACTAAACCAGGACTAAACCAGGTCTAAACCAGGTCTGAACCAGGTCTGAACCAGGTCTGAACCAGGTCTGAACCCGGTCTGAACCAGGACTAAACCAGGTCTAAACCAGGTCTAAACCAGGTCTGAACCCGGTCTGAACCAGGACTAAACCAGGTCTAAACCAGGTCTGAACCAGGTCTGAACCAGGTCTGAACCAGGTCTGAACCAGGTCTGAACCAGGACTAAACCAGGTCTGAACCAGGTCTGAACCAGGTCTGAACCCGGTCTGAACCCGGTCTGAACCAGGACTAAACCAGGTCTAAACCAGGTCTGAACCAGGACTAAACCAGGACTAAACCAGGTCTGAACCAGGACTAAACCAGGTCTAAACCAGGTCTGAACCAGGTCTGAACCAGGTCTGAACCAGGTCTGAACCAGGTCTGAACCCGGTCTGAACCAGGACTAAACCAGGTCTAAACCAGGTCTAAACCAGGTCTGAACCCGGTCTGAACCAGGACTAAACCAGGTCTAAACCAGGTCTGAACCCGGTCTGAACCAGGACTAAACCAGGTCTAAACCAGGTCTAAACCAGGTCTGAACCCGGTCTGAACCAGGTCTGAACCAGGTCTGAACCAGGTCTAAACCAGGTCTGAACTTTGGTGAATGATATATAAATAAAGTTTAAACCACATTTACCTGAATTGTTGACGATGCAGATGAAATAGATCCCAGTTCATTTTTATAACTTTATAGACATTTTTTTTCCGAACAGTTTTATTATAATTGTCAGAGCAGTGTCAGTTTCCTTTTCTTCTGGATCAGGTCTAATCTGTTCAGAGCAGACTTCCTCAGAGCTGACCTTTCACTCTCACTTCACTTTATTCTCTCTAAGACCTGGTTTTTGTCCTGGTTTAGACCCGGTTTAGTCCTGGTTTAGACCTGGTTTTTGTCCTGGTTTAGACCCGGTTTAGTCCTGGTTCAAACTGAGCCTCAGGGAACAGCAGTAGAGGCAAATAAGATCAGGTCTGACTGGTCCAGGCTAGACCAGAGTCAGGTCAGATCACTTTTCAAACCCACAGTCTGGATTTGGATAAAAAGGACACCACTGACTAAAAACACAGGTCATTACATTTTTCTGTTTTAAGAAGTCACATTTTAAGAATTCCACTGAATGTACAGGCCTGACCTCAGTGCTGCACATACACACGTGGACAAAAATGTTGGTACCCTTCGGTCAATGAAAGAAAAACTCACAATGGTCACAGAAAAAACTTTATTCTGACAAAAGTAATAATAAATAACAATTCTATGAATGTTAACCAATGAAAGTCAGACATTGCTTTTCAACCATGCTTCAACGGAATTATTTTAAAAAATAAACTCCTGGAACAGGCCTAGACAAAATATTTGGTACCCCTAACTTAATATTTTGTTGCACAACCTTTTGAGGCTATCACTGCAATCAGACGATTCCTGTAACTGTCAATGAGACTTCTGCACCTCTCAGCAGGTATTTTGGCTCACTGCTCATGAGCAAACTGCTCCAGTTGTTTCCGGTTTGAAGGGTGTCTTTTCCAGACGCTATGTTTCAGCTCCTTCCAAAGATGCTCAATAGGATTGAGGTCAGGGCTCATAGAAGGCCACTTTAGAATAGTCCAATGTTTTCCTCTTAACCATTCTTGGGTGTTTTTTGTTGTGTTTTGGGTCATTGTCCTGTTGCAAGACCCATGACCTGCGACTGAGACCAAGCTGTCTGACACTGGCCAGCACATTTCTCTCTAGAATCCCTTGATAGTCTTCAGATTTCATTGTACCCTGCACAGATTCAAGACACCCTGTGCCAGATGCAGCAAAGCAGCCCCAGAACATAACAGAGCCTCCTCCATGTTTGACAGTAGGGACAGTGTTCTTTTCTTGATATGCTTCATTTTTTCCGTCTGTGAACATAGAGCTGATGTGCCTTGGCAAAAAGTTCCATTTTTGTCTCATCTGTCCATAGGACATTCTCCCAGAAGCTTTGTGGCTTGTCAACATGTAGTTTGGCATATTCCAGTCTAGCTTTTTTATGATTTGTTTTCAACAATGGTGTCCTCCTTGGTCGTCTCCCATGTAGTCCACTTTGGCTCAAACAACGACGGATGGTGCGATCTGACACTGATGTTCCTTGAGCATGGAGTTCACCTTGGATCTCTTTAGAAGTCTTTCTGGGCTCTTTTGTTACCATTCGGATTATCCGTCTCTTTGATTTGTCATCAATTTTCCTCCTGCTGCCACGTCCAGGGAGGTTGGCTACAGTCCCATGGATCTTAAATTTCTGAATAACATGTACAACTGTAGTCACAGGAACATCTAGCAGCTTGGAGATGGTCTTATAGCCTTTACCTTTATCATGCTTGTCTATAATTTTCTTTCTATTCTCCTGCGACAACTCTTTCCTTCTCTTCCTCTGGTCCATGTTGAGTGTGGTACACACCATGTCACCAGACAACACAGTGACTACCTGAAGCCCTACAAATAGGCCCACTGACTGATTACAAGATTGTACACACCTGTGATGCTAATTAGTGCACACACCTTGAATTAACATGTCCATTTGGTCACATTATTTACCGTCTTTTCTAGGGGTACCATCAATTTGGTCCAGGCCTGTTCCATGAGTTTATTTTTTTAAATAATTCTGTTGAAGCATGGTTGAAAAGCAATGTGTGACTTTCATTGGTTAACATTCATAGAATTTTTATTTATTATTACTTTTGTCAGAATAAAGTTTTTTCTGTGACCATTGTGAGTTTTTCTTTCATTGACCGAAGGGTACCAACAATTTTGTCCACGTGTATATAGTTCACAGTGGGTCTAGTCTGGTCTCAGTGGGTCTAGTCTGGTCTCGGTGGGTCTAGTCTGGTCTTGGTGGGTCCAGTCTGGTCTCGTGGTTCAGGTCGGCTCAGGTCAGATTGGTTCAGGTCGGCTCAGGTAACCCCTGAGAGCCTGATGTTTCCTCTGAGCTGTTTCCAGCTGTTTCAGATAAAACGTCTTTGCTGCAGACTTTCAGAAACTGTAGAACCTTTTTAAAGAAGAAGAAGAGGGTCCTTTGGCTCTGAACCCTGCTCCAGAGTCTGACAGAACAGGAGAGAAACAAATCACAAATAGTCGGAGACTATTGTGGTTTCCTGACCAGTTCAATTAACCTGTAGACCCCTCCCCCTCCTCTTTACCTGTAAACTCCTCCCCTCCTCCTCTTTGCTTTAGGTGAGTCTAGGCGAGAGTTGGAGCTGATTCCTCATTTATTCTCTGTTTTTGTTTGAACATGTTCAGCCCCTGTCTCCAACAAAAGCACCTCATTCTTTAGGCTCGGACTCCGAGGCTCGGACTCCGAGGCTCGGACTCCGCGGCTCGGACTCTGAACAGGTCACGATGATGTTTTTAAGCCTGTGTGAAGTTAGCAATAGAAGATCAATAAAATGATGTCAGCCGCTAGTGCACGTTTATGAACACACACACAGTTGGTGTGGTGTTTTTATTATAGTCACAGCAATTTTTTTTTGTCTGGTTTCAAACTGTTGTGCCGTGTCTTTGGACTGAGGAGAAAAGCTCTTTTCTAGTGTGGCGGTGAATCCGTCACCGGGACGAGGGGGAGGACACCATCTTGGGGCAGCTCATATATGTTATCAGTAGTAACAAATGAAATCATAACTATTATGTCAACAGAGGACTTGATTATGCAGATGCTAACGAAATCTGTTGTACGGCACTGTATAGGCCTATATTAAGAGCCTATTTCATAGGAATGGGCCAATTTGGATTTTTTTCCACCGATGCTGATATACAATATTTATCTGGCTGTTGTGGCCAATAACCAATATTGGTTATGTCAATGTCAATATTCATAAAGATTCCTCTAGGGTACTAAATAAAAAATAATCATTATATGCACATTTGCCCTTAAACTGTGCAATCACATTGTATCCCAGTCATTTCTATTTTCTTACTAGTTATAGATTTGGCTTTCACAGAATCTCTGCTCTCTTTCTCCTTCTCTTCTTTCTCAATGGCTTGTTGTGGGGCTTCCTTTAGCAGTTCTTGTTTTTTGTGTTAGAGATTGCCGCATGCTAATGCTAGCTTGCTAATGCTAGCTTGTTGTTTTCAAACAAGTTATTCAATTGGTGGTATTGATTGACTTGATGCAGGATCTTTATATAACTTAACCATTGCATGCCTTTTTATATTTCAATCCGTCTGTCTTCTTTTGACTCCGCAATACGTCCTGAGGCGACGGCTCCGGCATTGAACTTACAAGCCTTTTATAATAATAATAATAATAATGGATTTGATTTGTATTGCGCTTTTCTACCAAGGGACTCAAAGCGCTTACAGTCTGTCCATTATTCATTCATACACAGTCACACTGGTGATGGTGAGCTACAACTGTAGCCACAGATGCCCTGGGGCAGACTGACAGAGACGTGGCAGCCATTTTGCGCCTACGGCCTCTTCGACCAACACCACATACATTTACTAAACATTCTTACACATTCATACGAGGCAAGGTGGGTTAAGTGTCTGCATTTATACTGCTTTAACCGCTAAGGCAAACTGCAGCATAGTTTAACGCCAAAGCGCAGAACTCAAGTTCCTCTCCAGCGTGTCTACGCCCATTCCATGTCATCCCACTGTGAGTGAAAGGCAACTCCGCTCTTCTTTCGTCTCCCTCGCTCACTTTGGGTCTGCGCTAATATAGACTAAACTAAAGTAAACTAACTACAGTGGCAAGAAAAAGTATGTGAACCTTTTTGAAATTTCATGGTTTTCTGAATAAATAATAAAATGTAATCTAATCTTCATCTAAGTTCTGATCTTTTATGTCTTTATTGAACACATTCACTCAACATTAAAAATGGCAGTAGAAAAACTGAATCCTTGAGTCAGTGACCTCAAAAAAGCTAATTGGAGTCAGGTTTTAACACACCTGGAGTCTCTTTAAGATAATACGTTTGGAGGTGTGGACTACAGCTACTTTGACTGATTAAAACCCCTCAAACTTTTAGAGTTTGCTCTGCACAAGTAGAACACGCTTATGTGAGCCATGCCTCATTAAAAAGAGCTTTCAGAAAAGCTACAATCAAGAATTGTTGCTTTACATAAAGCTGGAAAGGGTTACAAAGTTATTTCAAGGACTTTAGAAATTTACCAGTCTACAGGTAAACAATCTACAAATGTAGAAACTTTGGGATTGTGGCTGCTCTACCAAGAAGTGGGCGCCCAGTCAAAATGACGCCAAGAGCAGAACAAAGACTCATTAATGAGGTATAGACACAACCCCAAATGACAGTCAAAGATTTGAAGGCATCATTAAAACTTGCTAACATTTCTGTTCATGAATCTACAATACGTCAAACACTGAACAAGCAGGGTATCCACAGCAGGACACCACGAAGGAAGACACTGCTTACTAAAAAGAATATTGCTGCACACTTGAAGTTTGCTAAAGAGCACATTGACACTCTACAGAGGTATTGGCAAAATGTTTTGTGGACTGATAAAACTAAGATTGAACTATTATTTTTTTTTAAACACACAGCGCTACATCTGGCATAGAAAAGGCACAGCATATCATCATGAAAACATCATCCCAACTGTAAAGGTGCACAAGTAGGTGCTGCGTTGAAGTTGCTACATTTTTGTGCTAAGCTTTTTGTTGACGTGGTTCACCCTGAGCCTCTAAATGCACCTGGTAGGGTCCCTGTGCTAAATCACTTCATCTCACTGAGATGGTTTAGGTAGGTACATAACAACATTTTGGAGCAATTATCTGTAGGCCTACTTTCAACTCCTGTACATTTTTAATTGGATTGAAATACAAATACATTTTAGTTTAAAACAATGTATTTTTGCATTAGGCCTATTGTTTTGGCCACTTAAAATAAACACCTGAAAAATAAGGTCAGTCTCTTCTGTTGACCTCTAGATCATGATAAAAACCAGTGAGTCCCTTCCTCAGCGATTTCCGGACGGACCAATTACAGCTGTTTGTTTGCAGCAGAGCGTGGTTTGCTGGCCAGGTCCTACACAAGTAACTCGGCTCACACGGCTCGTCCAAAAGGCGCGCCGCTGCACGGTTTTGAATAACCAGCAAAGTATAAAACGATGAAGCCGCTCTGGTGTCCGCTCTACTGTTGGACATGTTAACTAGCGACGCTAACGTGGCTTCCTTGTTGACAAACGGCTGTGTAGTGTGCCTTTTTGATGATTGTTTAACATTTATATGACCTTTTTATAAATCAATAACTCCTACATGGACTGTGTACTAACGATCTGACATCATTTTATGGATTTTCTATCATAACACAGGCTGTTAGAAAAAGAGTTTTCTGGAGTTAAACTCTGAGGTCTGAAACCTCTGGATTTCACTTCAGCCTGAACCCTGAATCATTTTTATAATAACCCCGTAATGTTTTCTTTATGTACACCTCTTTCAATAATTTTTCTTAATGTTTTTTGATAAATTCACACGTTTGTTTTTGCTCTGGCTTCTTTTTTGTGAATGTTTTAGATTTTTCCTTTTTTTTATTACTTTGTGCAGGAACACCCTTTATTGCTTCCTTCAATAAAATAACTTGTTCTTTACCTTCTTTCTGCTTTGTGACTTCATGTTTGTTTCAGTGCCATTGATTAAACTATTAACTCTTATAAACCGCCACAAATAAAAACCCTCTGCAGTTTTAATAAATGACAGAACATTTGAAAGTCTCTGTTTCAGAAGCAAAGCCACAGTTTGCTCTAAACTCCTCCTTTAAACCAAAGTTAGGTCCATAATCAGGCTCTGGTTCCTGGTGGTTTGACTCTATTTGACTTTATTCAAATCAAATGACTCCAGTCAAATCAGAGGAAAATCTCTGCCTCCAGCTAAACTCCAACCAGAGACGAGCTCGAGAGACACTCACGAACACGTTTCTAACTTTACACGAAGACTGGGTCGGGACGCACGTTTCTAACTTTACACGAAGACTGGGTCGGGGCGCACGTTTCTAACTTTACACGAAGACTGGGTCGGGGCGCACGTTTCTAACTTTACACGAAGACTGGGTCGGGACGCACGCTTCTAACTTTACACGAAGACTGGGTCGGGACGCACGCTTCTAACTTTACACGAAGACTGGGTCGGGACGCACGTTTCTAACTTTACACGAAGACTGGGTCGGGACGCACGTTTCTAACTTTACACGAAGACTGGGTCGGACGACGCTTTCTAACTTTACACGAAGACTGGGTCGGACGCACGTTTCTAACTTTACACGAAGACTGGGTCGACGACGCTTTCTAACTTTACACGAAGACTGGGTCGGGACGCACGTTTCTAACTTTACACGAAGACTGGGTCGGGACTCACGTTTCTAACTTTAAACGACGACTGGGTCGGGACGCACGCTTCTAACTTTACACGAAGACTGGGTCGGGACGCACGTTTCTAACTTTACACCAACACTGGGTCGGGACTCACGCTTCTAACTTTACACGAAGACTGGGTCGGGACTCACGCTTCTAACTTTACACGAAGACTGGGTCGGGACGCACGCTTCTAACTTTACACGAAGACTGGGTCGGGACTCACGTTTCTAACTTTAAACAAAGACTGGGTCGGGACGCACGCTTCTAACTTTAAACGAAGACTGGGTCGGGACGCACGCTTCTAACTTTACACGAAGACTGGGTCGGGACACACATTTCTAACTTTACACGAAGACTGGGTCGGGACGCACGTTTCTAACTTTAAACAAAGACTGGGTCGGGACACACATTTCTAACTTTACACGAAGACTGGGTCGGGACGCACGCTTCTAACTTTACACGAAGACTGGGTCGGACGACGCTTTCTAACTTTACACGAAGACTGGGTCGGACGACGCTTTCTAACTTTACACGAAGACTGGGTCGGGACGCACGCTTCTAACTTTACACGAAGACTGGGTCGGGACGCACCTTTCTAACTTTACACGAAGACTGGGTCGGGACGCACGCTTTCTAACTTTACACGAAGACTGGGTCGGGACGCACGTTTCTAACTTTACACGAAGACTGGGTCGGGACGCACGTTTCTAACTTTACACCAACACTGGGTCGGGACTCACGCTTCTAACTTTACACGAAGACTGGGTCGGGACTCACGCTTCTAACTTTACACGAAGACTGGGTCGGACGACGCGTTCTAACTTTACACGAAGACTGGGTGGGGACGCACGCTTCTAACTTTACACGAAGACTGGGTGGACGCTTGCGCTTCTAACTTTACGAAGACTGGGTCGGACGACGTTTCTAACTTTACACCAACACTGGGTCGGGACGCACGTTTCTAACTTTACACGAAGACTGGGTCGGGACGCACGCTTCTAACTTTACACGAAGACTGGGTCGGACGCACGCTTTCTAACTTTAAACGAAGACTGGGTCGACGCACGCTTTCTAACTTTACACGGCGACTGGGTCGACGACGCTTTCTAACTTTACACGAAGACTGGGTCGGACTCACGCTTCTAACTTTACACGAAGACTGGGTCGGACGCACGCTTCTAACTTTACACGAAGACTGGGTGGACGCACCTTTCTAACTTTACACGAAGACTGGGTCGGACGCACCTTTCTAACTTTACACGAAGACTGGGTCGGACGACGTTTCTAACTTTACACGAAGACTGGGTGGGGACACGCTTTCTAACTTTACACGAAGACTGGGTCGGGACTCACGCTTCTAACTTTACACGAAGACTGGGTCGGGACGCACGTTTCTAACTTTACACCAACACTGGGTCGGGACGCACGCTTCTAACTTTACACGAAGACTGGGTCGACGCACGTCTTCTAACTTTACACGAAGACTGGGTCGGGACGCACGCTTTCTAACTTTACACGAAGACTGGGTCCGGACGACGCGTTTCTAACTTTACACGAAGACTGGGTCGACGCACGTTTCTAACTTTACACGAAGACTGGGTCGGGACGCACGCTTCTAACTTTACACGAAGACTGGGTCGGGACGCACGTTTCTAACTTTACACGAAGACTGGGTCGGGACGCACGTTTCTAACTTTACACGAAGACTGGGTCGGGACGCACGCTTTCTAACTTTACACGAAGACTGGGTCGGACGCACGTTTCTAACTTTACACGAAGACTGGGTCGGGACGCACCTTTCTAACTTTACACGAAGACTGGGTCGGGACGCACGCTTCTAACTTTACACGAAGACTGGGTCGGGACGCACGTTTCTAACTTTACACGAAGACTGGGCCGGACGCACCTTTCTAACTTTACACAAAGACTGGCCGACGACGCTTCTAACTTTACACGAAGACTGGGTCGGGACGCACGCTTCTAACTTTACACCAACACTGGGTCGGGACGCACGTTTCTAACTTTACACGAAGACTGGGTCGGGATGCACGTTTCTAACTTTACACGAAGACTGGGTCGGACGACGCGTTTCTAACTTTACACGAAGACTGGGTCGGGACTCACGCTTCTAACTTTACACGAAGACTGGGTCGGGACGCACGTTTCTAACTTTACACGAAGACTGGGTCGGGACTCACGCTTCTAACTTTACACGAAGACTGGGTCTTATAATAATAATAGAACTGGGTCATAATTGTTGTTTCTAATTAATATGGGTTAGACCAGGTTCAAATGTCAGACGCTGAATTAAATAAATGACATTAATGTCATTTTAATGAGGATTCTTCTCAGGTTCAGAGTCTCTTTAAACAGAGTCAGAAATGAACCAAAAAGAGCTCAGTCACTGGTTTAAAGATTAAAAGGAGACTCTTTTATTTTCTTAAACTGTGCGTTCACTGAAGTGAGGAGCAGGATCTGGTCTGGTCTAAACCAGGTCCAGGTTGGGTCTTTATTTTTACAAAAACACGGCTCGGAGCAGTTTTGTCCTTTTTCAGATGCTCTTCATCCTTCATTAATTCCTCACTTTTTCCACCAGCAGGGTTTGGAAGAGAGAACACTTTTACTGTCGATAATAAATATAAATATTATAATTCTATTGGTTAGATCTTTTTACATGTTTCTGAATTCAGTGGCTGTGGTTCACTCACTTTTTTTTCTGTAAGAATAGGATTTATTTGTCACTGGTATCCACAAAATGTAACTTTTATAAAGTGACGAATCCATTAAACACTTTAATGATGACGGGATTCTTTCATCCACGGCCGTACACAGGGCTTTAGATTTTCTCCAGTCTCAAAGATTTAATCTAACAGCTGTTCTCGTTTCTTCTTGTTACAGTTTAGTAGACGACCGCTGCGTCGTGGAGCCCAACGCTGGAGACTTAGACAACCCGCCGAAGAAGTTCAGAGGTAAACCGGGTCTAAACCGGGTCTAAACCAGGTCTTTCTCAGGTCCAGTCTCTTCAGTTAAAATCTGTCAGTAGCTTATTTATTGATTAAATATTGATGCAGTTTATTCCTGTTTTCCCTGAAGAGGTCACATGACCTGCTCCGTAATAATAACTCGACTGAAGCTGGTCCAGGCCTGTCTGCTCGGTCCAGACCTGGTTTAGAACCGGTCCGGACCTTGTTTAGAACCGGTCCAGACCTGGTTTAGAAGTGGGGCAGACTATAACCTGCAGGGATTAAAAACTAAACTCTGAGTCAGTCCCAGAAGCAGCTTCGGGAAAAGACAACATGATTAATTTATAATAAGTTCTGTAGAAACTAAGGTCGGAGGTCAAGCATTGTTTAGTTTTCTACAAACACAGATATGAAAAAAACTAAATGAAACTGAGGTGCTACTGATGCAAACACATATTCAACATATTTTATTAACAGCTGATCTCTTTTGTTCTTTTTTTACCCGTGTTGTCTCTGAGCAGAGCTTTAAAACCGACCACAGCCTGCGTTTGAGAGAGGTTTAAAGAGAAACTACAAAGACCAGTGCTTTTATTCCTGAAAACAGACGTTCCTCAGCAGCACAGACGACACGACTCCCCTTCATTTAATTTATCATTAGTTCAACTAGAAAAGGCTGTGTTATAAAGGTGTTATAATCATTGCTTCCTGATTAATCCTGCAGTTCCAGCTCGTTCATTAACGACAGTGAACTGTTTGCTTTGAACAAACCGGATCTGAACCAGAGCCAATATTTACCTCCTGCTCCTGTCGCCTCCTCCGAACAATCCTACCGCTCTGTTCACTCCAGTGTTTGTGATGAAACAGGAAATATTTCTGAATTTAGAAGAAGTTGCAGAATCTGTTGTTTTAAAATAAGGGCTGTTTAATACATAAAATGTTTAATAATGAATTATGGCCAAATAAACAAGGACAAGAAAAATGAAAACTACGGTTTGTTCCGGATGGAAGCCGTGGTAGAGTCCTGTTGTGTTGTGGCTGCAGCTGATGCCTTATGTTTAATGAAAATGAGTTAAAAGTCTATTTCTATACGACCACAAAAACATACAAACATACTACAGTAACATTAATGTTAGTTGTTGACTTTCCACAGACTGCCTGTTCAAAGTATGTCCCATGAGCCGGTACTCGGCCCAGAAACAGTTCTGGAAAGCCAAGCAGGCCAAACACGAGAAGGACAAGATCGGAGACGTGGTGCTGCTCCAGAAACTTCAGGTGACATAACGCTTTATGGCATTAAAATACTACGACATTTATTTATGATTCCTTGTTTACTCAGCTAACAGTGTTTTTTTTGACTCGGATCATTTCATCTGGACTATGAGCTCATATTGCAGCTGTTGTTTCCTCTGCTGGACACGTTTAAAGATGAATGTCCAAATGATTAGAACAGTAGAAGAAAAATACGTAATGCTTACTTGAATCTTGGCGTCTTTAGACAAGTTTGGTTCAGAGCAAAAGTGATGAATAAATGGGCCTTTCTGTTTCCTCCCATCGTCCAGACACCTGCACCTCAGGTGAACTGCTCAATGTGAGAGGGTTGTCTGTCTTTAAGTGTTAACACTACAACTGTCCGAGGCCCAAAGCTCACCCACGACCCCTGACCCGACTAAGCAGCAGCAGAATAACACAAATAAAAACCTTAAACTCTTTTCATTTATTGCAGCATGCGGCAAATCTGGAGCAGAAACAGAACGAGACGGAAAACAAGAAAGTTCACGGAGACGTTGTTAAATATGGCACCGTTATCCAGGTAAATACTCAATACTCATTACAGGTAAATACTCATATTACAGGTAAATACTCAATACTCATATTACAGGTAAATACTCAATACTCATTACAGGTAAATACTCATATTACAGGTACATACTCAATACTTATATTACAGGTAAATACTCAATACTCATTACAGGTAAATACTCATATTACAGGTAAAAACTCAATACTCATTACAGGTAAGTACTCATATTACAGGTACATACTCAATACTCATATTACAGCTAAATACTCAATACTCATATTACAGGTAAATATTCATATTACAGGTAAATACTCAATACTCATTACCATCCCTGAGATGTTAACTCCTAAACTTCTGGACAGACGGTCTGACTGTGTCTGATAAATGTTTTTCAGATTCTTGTTTGATTTAAAACCGGCCGCTCCTTTAACCTCGGCTCTAAAAAAAAAAAAAAAACAGACTGAAGGCAGTAATTATGTCTGGCTTAGAGATCAGACAAATATTATAATACCTACTTTTACTTATTCACTGTCTGTAGCAGCTGATTGTTTTTTTACTCTAAATTGAATTAAACACAGAAATAATCTGCAGATGGAGCTGAGACTGGGACACATTAATGCAGTGTTCACCTTTAGGCTCTAGAGTGTTTCTTCAGCTTCAGTCGAGAACCAGCTGGACCAGTCTCACTCAGTGGAGCCGGATCTGTGAGAAAAAACAGAACGGCTCGTAGCCTAACTGCGACTCCCATCGTTCGTCTTAAAGAGAGTTCAATAGATTTGGTTTGTTTGTGACCGTCATGGCGTCCTCCTCTAAACACAGCCAAGTTTGTCAAAGTCAAAGTCTGCTTTATTGTCAATTTCCACATGTACAGTACATACATACAGAGAATCGAAATTGCGTTACTCTCAGTCCCCGGTGCATACAGATAACATTAACATTAAAGCCTAAAAAATAACTCAAATTTAAAAATGTAGATACAACTATACAATAAGGGAGTGATAAAAAAAAGACATAATAAAATTAAAAAATAAAGCTAAAAATCAAGTTAAATAAAGCAGCGCAAGGTGAGTGACAGATATTGTGCAAATCAATAAAGTGAACAACAGTGCAGTTAAAAGATTCTTTTAGTGCAAAAAAATCACTTATTAAAATATCTTGTCTGGTTAAAGTGACAAGTGTCCAAGAGCAGTTATTTACTGACTGATGAGGTAGTGGAGTGACATCAGTTCCATGCCGAATGAGGTAGTGTGCGGTGAGTGGGCAGACCAATGCTGCACAAGTGACTAGTGCATGTCATCATATAATTAGTGTGGGGGGGTCATAGTTCAGGGTCATAGTTCAGTGGTGCCTGGGGAAGAAGAGGGGAGGGGTGGGCAGGTTCGGGAGGGAGTTCAGCTTCCTGACAGCCTGGTGGATGAAGCTGTCCTTCAGTCTGCTGGTCCTGGCCTGGAGACTCCGCAGTCTCTCCCTGATGGTAGCAGGCTGAAAAAGCTGTGTGATGGGTGAGTGGGATCACCTGTGATGCAGAGGGCTTTGCGGGTGAGACGTGTTCCATAAATGTCCTGGAGGGAGGGGAGAGAGACACCAATGATCTTCTCAGCTGTTCTCACTATGCGTTGCAGAGTCTTTCGGCAGGTCGCTTTGCAGGCGCCATACCACACAGTGATGCAGCTCGACAGGATGCTCTCGATGGTGCCTCTGTAGAAGGTGTACATGGGGGGTGGGGCTCTGGCTCTTCTCAGTTTGCGGAGGAAGTAGAGACGCTGATTTGATTTCTTGGCCAGTGCTGTGGTGTTTTCAGTCCAGGAGAGGTCCTCTGTGATGTGCACACCCAGGAACTTGGTGCTGTTCACTCTCTCCACAGTTGCACCGTTGATGGTCAGAGGAACGTGCTGAGTGTGTGCTCCTGAAGTCTACAACAATCTCCTTCGTCTTCTCCACGTTCAGAGAGAGATTGTTGTCACTGCACCACCCAGCCAGGCGGCTCACCTCACTCCTGTAGTTTGTCTCATCTTTGTTGCTAATGAGACCCACCACAGTCGTGTCATCTGCAAACTTAATAAAGAGGTTAGAGCTGTGTGACGGTGTGCAGTCATGGGTCAGCAGAGTGAAGAGGAGGGGGCTCAGCACACATCCTTGGGGGGCCCCAGTGTTCAGTGTGATGGTGCTGGATGTGTTGCTGCCGACCCGTACTGCCTGAGGTCTTCCAGTCAGGAAGTCCAACAGCCAGTTGCACAGCGACGTGTTGAGCCCCAGCTGACTCAGCTTGTAGATGAGCTGTTGAGGGATGATTGTGTTGAATGCTGAACTGAAGTCTATGAACAGCATTCTGACATATGAGTCCTTTTTGTCCAGATGGGTGAGTGCTGAGTGGACGGCAGTGGAGATGGCATCATCGGTCGACCGGTTGGACCGATATGCAAACTGGAAGGGGTCCAGGGAGGGGGGGAGGGCAGACTTGATGTGGTGCATGACTAGCCGTTCAAAGCACTTCATGAGGATGGGGGTAAATGCAACAGGACGGTAGTCATTGAAGCAGGATGGAGATGGCTTCTTCGGGACTGGGATGATGGTGGTAGTTTTAAAGCATGTGGGAACAACAGCCTGACTCAGTGAGATGTTAAAAATGTCTGTGAAGACATCAGTGAGTTCTGCTGCACAGACTTTCAGTACACGCCCAGGGATGTTGTCAAGACCTGGAGCTTTGCGGGCATTGATCCTACTGAAGGATCTCCTCACGCTGTCTGGGGTCAGCGTCATCACCTGGTCGCCGGGAGGAGGTGGAGTCTTCTGTGCAGTGGTGTTGTTTTGTTGCTCAAAGCGAGCGAAGAAGGTGTTCAGCTCGTTCAGCAGAGAGATGCTGTTGTCACAGGTCCGTGGTGGGGGCTTGTAGTCCGTAATGGTCTGTATCCCCTGCCACAGGTTCCTAGTGTCTCTGCTGTCGCTGAATTGTTGAGCTATCCTCCTGGAGTGCTGTCTCTTAGCCTCTTTGATGCCACGGGACAGGTTGGCCCTAGCTGTTCTCAGGCCCACCTCATCTCCAGCTCTGAAGGCAGCGTTCCGTATCTTCAGGAGTCTGTAGACCTCCCCTGTCATCCATGGCTTCTGGTTGGCCCGGACAGTGATGTTTTTTGTGACTGTTACATCATCAATACACTTATTGATGTAGGCAGTAACAGTCTCTGAGTACTCCTGGAGGTCAGTGGTGTTATTGCTTGTGGCAGCCTGTTTAAACATGTCCCAGTCAGTTGTGTTGAAGCAGTCCTGAAGAATCTCTGATGATCCTTCTGGCCACACTTTAATCTGTTTGTAAACTGGTTTGGCGACTTTAATGAGTGGTCTGTATGCAGGCATTAGCATGACAGTGATGTGGTCTGAGGCTCCGAGGTGGGGGAGGGCTTTGTAAGCTCTTCTCTGTGTGGTGTAAACAAAGTCCAAAATGTTATTACCTCGTGTTGGAAAGTTGATGTGCTGGTGTATTTTTGAAACACACTCTTTAGGTCAGCATGGTTGAAATCCCCAGCTATGATGAGAAAAGCATCGGGGTGTGCTGTCTGCTGCTCACTGATGTGCTGGTACAGTTCATTTAGGCGCGTCGTTCCTGTTGCTGATGATGTTGGACGGGAATGTAAACTGAAATGAGCAGTATAGCAGTATATTCCTCGGCAGATAGAACGGCCGGCACTTAATAATCATAAACTCCACCAGGGGTGAGCAGTGTTTGCTGATCACAACAGTATCGCGGCACCACGCGTCATTGATGTAAACACAAAGCCCGCCACCGCGGGTTTTTCCTCCCGCGACGAGGGCTCTGTCCGCTCGATAGCATGTCAGCTGGTCGAGCTGAATGGCGCCGTCCGGAACGCTGTTGCTGAGCCATGTTTCCGTGAACACAAAAACACAACAGTCTCTTACAGTCCTCTGGGTTGAGCGTAGTAAACGAATGTAGTCCAGTTTATTGTCCAACGAGCGTACGTTTGCCAGTACGATGGTGGGGATAGATGGCTTGTGTGTTTAGCCGTTAGCCTAGCCAGGATACCTCCGCGCTTACCCTCTTCTGCTTCCTCTCACGCCGCTTGCGGCGCCTCCATGCGGCGAGATGCAGTGGTGGGGGTCGATGATGGTGAAGGTCTCCGTAGCAGATCGAGATCCCGCAGCTGTTCCGCGTATGCGGAGTTTAACTGTAAAAATGCGGTTCTGCCGACATCGAGCAGAAACTCGCGACTGTATTTGCGCTAATAGTGCCCCCTTTTCATTTGTTTCTTCATCAAATGTTTTTTATAAAGATTCCAATCTCATTAAAAAAAACGTAACTGGCTACAAATCAAGAAGTCTGCCCTGGCCTTACTCCAGCTCACCAACAGAGCACAAGGAAGTGTTTGAATAAGTCTTTATTAAATGGCTAAATATTATAATATTATAATGAGGCTGCAAATGATGCAAGCAATAAAACAAACAGACAGGGGCATTTGTCTTTGAACTAAAGGAACCTGAATGGGTTTTAGTTATATTCAATTTTATTTAAAAAATAAATACTGTCAAACTTTTTATAGACTTATTTTTTCCATTGATTTCAAACCATTAAAAGTGCACATGTTACACTTTAGATATATCAAGCCAAATGTTTGAAAAAACAAATCTAACTAAGCAGGTCCGCCCAGACTTCTCTCCAGTGTGACTGGACACAGGTGATTTTACTCTGACACCTGTGAGAACAGTGTAAGTCTTTACTCTGAGTGGGACTGGACACAGGTGATTTTACTCTGACACCTGTGAGAACAGTTTAAGTCTTTACTCTGAGTGTGACTGGACACAGGTGATTTTACTCTGACACCTGTGAGAACAGTGTAAGTCTTTACTCTGAGTGGGACTGGACACAGGTGATTTTACTCTGACACCTGTGAGAACAGTGTAAGTCTTTACTCTGAGTGTGACTGGACACAGGTGATTTTACTCTGAAGCTGGATAAAGACAGTGTAGAGAGTAAACAGTGAAAGGTGCAGCTCCGCCTTAAACACACTGTGTTATCAGTGTGTCTCAGGTGAGCCACACCTCAGACCTGTTGCTGTCAGGCCTCTTTAAAGACGACAGTGCTGTGTTTGTTCAGCGAGAACAGGATTCCAGCTTTTATCACCGTCTGTCATTATCCAGCGGCGTTTCTGAGGGTCTGCAGCAAAACAGCGTTTTAAGAGTTTATGAGACAATAAACATGCATTTATTTTAATATTCAAACAATCCAACGTGTAAAAATTTAGGGACATTATGGCCAGGGCTTGACATTAACGTTTTTGCTCAGCGGCCACAGTGGCTAGTGGTTTTAAAAGGTTATGAGCCACAATAGTCGACAGTTGTATGTGATTAAACTGGACTATACTAATATTTTCAAGATATCACATGTGCCTCACCTCACAGTTAATGTGTAGGCTACAGGTAAACGTCACAGAGGCTAAAGGAAGTTACTGCCACAGATGAAATCCACCTGCATTTGGTTAATGTCAAGACCTCATCATGGCTTTATCAATTTATCAATAATAAAAAAGGCTATTACTTTTGGTATTGATGCCATTTCATTTTTTCATATATATATATATATATATATATATATATATATATATATATATATTTTACATTTTACATTTTTATTCATTTAGCTGACGCTTTTATCCAAAGCGACTTACATTGTTCTAATGTAATTACCAGTGTTACAGTCACTGGAGGCAAGGTGGGTTAAGTGTCTTGCCCAAGGACACAACAACAGTATGAACTGTGGGATAGCGGGAATTGAACCGCCTACCTTCCGGTTGAAAGACAACCACTCTACCACTGAGCTTCTGCCGCCCCATATATATATATATATATATTATATATATTATATATAATATATATATATATATATATATATATTATATATATTATATATAATATATAATATATATAAATTTTTTTTTAATGTAATTCTTTCCCTCGTTTATTAAAATTATTTTTATGGAATTTCAAAATTTTTTACAAAATCCGTCTCATATAAATGCTGGTTTATAAATGTTGTGCCTGGATGTTAATGTTTTTTGAAGCTGTGCAATAACAAAAGAGGTATATGATAATATAAATAATCATAATAATCAGACCCTACTGCAGGAGATATTGTAAGTGCAACCCAGTCTCACCTTGATGCACAGAATGTTGATAAGCTTATGTTTTCACAGAAGAACCTTAATACACAGGAATAGTTTAAATCTTTTTTAGTTTGATCTACTTTAAAGTACTACTGCACACGACTTTTGATTTATGTTTACAGGCATCAATTCACTTCAAATGTTAAATGCACATTTCTCAAAGTTTTTTTGTGCACATTAAAGTTATATGCGGCAGTAGCTCAGTGGTAGAGCGGCCGTCCTTCAACCGGAAGGTAGTAGGTTCGATTCCCGCTCAGTTCATACTGTCGTTGTGTCCTTGGGCAAGACACTTAACCCACCTTGCCTCGTATGAATGTGTTAGAATGTTGATGGTGTTGGTCGGAGAGGCCGTAGGCGCGGAATGGCTGCCACGTCTCTGTCAGTCTGCCCCAGGGCAGCTGTGGCTACAGATGTAGCTTACTACCACCAGTGTGTGACTGTGGAGTGAATGAATAATTGATATGTAAAGCGTCATTGAGCTCTGGAAAGGCGCTATATAAATATAACTATAATAAATATATAATATAACTATAATAATAATATGCTTTATCAGTAAAATGAAGACCCTTTTGAAACAGCCTTTGTTTCTATAAAATCCACCTGCAATAACTAAACCTAGTTTAATTAATATAAAATAAACAATTTAATAAATAAATTCTACTGGACCGAACCAAAACCTTGGTACGTATTGAACCTGGCTACTGCTGTTGTTGCATCTCGAGTTACTCTGCTTCTGTATCAGGTCTGTTTACCCTTTTCTCTCTCACTAGTCTTAGTTACATAAACAAATGATATATTAAAAGTAGAAAATATCACTTTTAAACTTATTTGATTTACGGGATTTGAGTTATGAGCAGTGTTGGTCGTCTTACTTAAAAAAAGTAATTAGTTACAGTTACAAATTACTTCAACCAAAAATTAATTGAGTTAGTAACTCAGTTACCATATATATATATAGATAGATAGATAGATAGATAGATAGATAGATAGATATAGTATTTATTTGAACTCAATAGATTGAACAAAAACATAAAAATAAATATTGAAAATAAAATAAAATGGCAGATTTAAGTCACACAAATGTAAACTTGTGCAAAAAGAAACAAAGGGAGACCTGTCCATTAAGTCTGTACCTGTAAATGATTGCACAGTAAACAGAACACAATCCAACTCTCTGTAGATTAACATGTTGTTCATTCTCAAAGAAAATGAACAATACATTAATCTATTCTAAAATACTCCTCTCATCTAACAACTAAACCAGTGGTTGTTGCTGACTCGTAAAATCGAGCGTTGCTTGTTTTAACCATAGATAGTATAAATATGGATGATATCCGCCCATTGGTCCCCTATTCACCAATATTGTCATTACGAATGGGCAATAAAATGGCCGTTACATCCGGGCTTTTTCCAGAGTAAAACAATAGTTTTTAGACAGCATAAACAAACATATTAATCAAAAATTCACCCCCAGAGTTGTCATGTAGTAAAAACTTAGCTCTAGAGACCGGAGCCATCTTTTGTACCAGGCTGTAAACATGAGTTTTACTCTTGTAAAGTCGCCATTGGGTTTCTCCTTATATTTCTGCTTTTGGAGCCTGCCCTCTGGTGGACAGAGGTATAACGCTGTATTTCGCTGTAAAATCACCGTATGGCGGCGCCCTTACACGAGGACCATTTTAGAGGTTCCATGGGAGAGGCTTGGTTTTAACAGTGGCTCTGTCTCCTTCACTGGAACTCACGCAGCTGCCTTTGGGGTTAGCAGCAGCAACAAGTGTCGTGTTAGCATGTGTTGATGTGAGGGGCTTCAGAAGATTTGAGTTACTTGAGGCAGACGTGGATAAAGTCTTTTTCCTGGACATAGCATGTTACAGAAACATTCTTGCCTTTAATTTCATTTAACGAGAAGTAGTGCCGGTACTTCCAGTTCGAGAACGGCACCTTTGAATTTCCCCGGCTTGTTGCCTTTGTCGCTGACACTGTCTTGTGTTTAGTGGAAGTCAGCGCGCACAGTGAGACCGCGTCAGACAATCATTGGAGCAGTGTCATCACCCCATTTATTATCCACATTTATTTAACATTTATTATCCACACGTTCAGCAGAAACCCCTGTCTCTCACGCTGTTTTGTGTTAGACCTTCTTGTTTGAGGCCTTGTATTTTTACTTTTAACTTATTATTATTCTGAGACGATTAAAATAAACCCTTATGAAACTTAGCTCTAAACTGTTTCCATATTAGAGAAAGAGATGCATCTGTAATTCATTGATCACAGAATAGAATAGATAAATGTAGATTATAATAACTGTGCAGTACAGTGCTACAGATTAAAATAATGTAAAATTCAGCAAAAGCTAAACCCACTTAAACACAGGATAAGTAATGGCCTCAGGAATTTCATGCATCACCAGCTTCCATTAATTTTAACAGAGTTATGCCTCATCAACTGAACTGACATATTGTTGACTCTGTTCCAGCTGCTGCACATGAAGAGTAACAAATACCTGACGGTGAACAAGCGACTGCCTGCTCTGTTGGAGAAGAACGCCATGAGAGTGACTCTGGATGGCACCGGGAATGAGGGCTCCTGGCTCTTCATTCAGCCGTTCTGGAAGCTCCGGGCCAACGGCGACAACGTAAAAACACTCGCACAACTCACCCCAGATTCGTTAGGGACCCTTTTTTAAATTAGCTTTTATTTAATTTTTCTTATGCACTTTTTGCCGGTTATTATAATCCATTCACAAAGACACTTCATATTCATTAATGTGAGAAGAACAGCCAAAACATATTTTTTATCTTTTAATTTGTAGAGTTTATTACAGAAGTCCACATTCAAGGACCTGACCTTGACCTACAAATGGACTAAAATATGTATAAACATATCCAGGGAATGTTTAAAAAATGGTATATGGTGCAAGAGTGTCATTCCAATATTATATTTCCTGTTTTTGATGAGGGTTGTCTGTTGCAGGTGGTGGTTGGAGACAAAGTGATTCTGAATCCGGTAAACGCTGGTCAACCTCTGCACGCCTCCAACTACGAACTGACCGACCACCCGGGCTGCAAAGAGGTGAAATATACTAATACACACAAACATTCATAAATGCTGTTGTAGCTTTAATCATCTACGCTGTTTACTAATATTTGAGCAACTAGATCTAGTTAAATGTTTTTTTTCCATTTCTCTCAAATGGTTATTGTGTCTCTGGTTTAGGCTCTGGTTTAGGCCCCCGGTTAAGGCTCCGGTTTAGGCCCCGGTTTAGGCCCCGGTTTAGGCCCCGGTTAAGGCTCCGGTTAAGGCTCCGGTTTAGGCCCCCGGTTTAGGCTCCGGTTTAGGCCCCGGTTAAGGCCCCGGTTTAGGCTCCGGTGAAGGCCCCGGTTTAGGCCCCGGTTTAGGCCCCGGTTTAGGCCCCGGTTTAGGCTCCGGTTAAGGCTCCGGTTTAAGGCTCCGGTTTAAGGCCCCGGTGAAGGCCCCGGTTTAGGCCCCGGTTTAGGCCCCGGTTTAGGCCCCGGTTTAGGCCCCGGTTTAGGCCCCGGTTTAGGCTCCGGTTAAGGCTCCGGTTTAAGGCCCTGGTGAAGGCTCTGGTTTAGAGGGTCTGTAGTATTTCTCGCTGAACAAAACTGACTGATGTTGGGTCTCGGTATTAAAATCTAAAATGTTATATTTAATGTAAACCCAATCTTTGATCCTCAACATAAGCATAAAGACCCACAACATGTGTAGATGATTATTAAATGAAAACATGTGTTTGTGGCGCCCCCTGCAGGTGAACTCTGTGAACTGTAACACCAGCTGGAAGATCAACCTGTTCATGATGTTCAGCGATCACCGAGAGGAAGTGCTCAAAGGAGTCAGTGCTCACGTTATTTCCATACGTATTGTAATTATTGAGTTTGGTTAAAGTCTTAAATATTGTTCTGTATTATTTCTTTTCAGGGTGACGTGGTGCGTCTGTTCCACGCTGAGCAGGAAAAGTTTCTGACCTGTGACGAATACAAAAGTAAACTCCATGTATTTCTGCGAACAACGCTGCGTCAGTCGGCTACGTCTGCCACCAGCTCCAACGCTCTCTGGGAGGTCGAGGTACAGACGCTGTTTCTGCTCTGAACCTCAGCTTCATGTCTTGTCCTTGTGTCTGTAGCTGACGAGTGTGTCTGTGAGCTGACGAATTACGAGCGTGTCTGTGAGCTGACGAATTACGAGCGCGTCTGTGAGCTGACGAATTACGAGCGCGTCTGTGAGCTGACGAATTACGAGCGTGTCTGTGAGCTGACGAGCGTGTCTGTGAGCTGACGAATGACGAGTGTGTCTGTGAGCTGACGAATGTGTCTGTGAGCTGACGAATGACGAGTGTGTCTGTGAGCTGACGAATGACGAGTGTGTCTGTGTGCTGACGAATGTGTCTGTGAGCTGACGAATGACGAGTGTGTCTGTGAGCTGACGAATGACGAGCGTGTCTGTGAGCTGACGAAGGACGAGCGGGTCTGTGAGCTGATGAATGACGAACGTGTCTGTGAGCTGACGAATGTGTCTGTGAGCTGATGAATGTGTCTGTGAGCTGATGAATGACGAGCGTGTCTGTGAGCTGACGAATGATGAGCGTGTCTGAGCTGACGAATGACGAGTGGTGTGTCTGTGAGCTGACGAATGACGAGCGTGTCTGTGAGCTGACGAATGACGAGCGTGTCTGTGAGCTGACGAATGACGAGCGTGTCTGTGAGCTGACGAGCGTGTCTGTGAGCTGACGAATGACGAGCGTGTCTGTTAGCTGACGAATGACGAGCGTGTCTGTTAGCTGACGAGCGTGTCTGTGAGCTGACGAATGACGAGCGTGTCTGTTAGCTGACGAGCGTGTCTGTGAGCTGACGAATGACGAGCGTGTCTGAGCTGAAGAATGACGGGTATGTCTGTGAGCTGACGAATGACGAGCGTGTCTGTGAGCTGACGAATGACAAGCGTGTCTGTGAGCTGACGAATGACAAGCGTGTCTGCGAGCTGACGAGCGTGTCTGCGAGCTGACGAGCGTGTCTGCGAGCTGACGAGCGTGTCTGCGAGCTGACGAGCGTGTCTGTGAGCTGACGAATGACGAGTGTGTCTGTGAGCTGACGAATGACGAGTGTGTCTGTGAGCTGATGAATGAAGAGCGTGTCTGTGAGCTGACGAGCGTGGTCTGTGAGCTGATGAATGACGAGTGTGTCTGTGAGCTGACGAATGACGAGCGTGTCTGTGAGCTGATGAATGACGAGCGTGTCTGTGAGCTGACGAATGACGAGTGGTGTGTCTGTGAGCTGATGAATGACGAGTGTGTCTGTGAGCTGACGAATGACGAGTGTGTCTGTGAGCTGATGAATGAAGAGCGTGTCTGTGAGCTGATGAATGAAGAGCGTGTCTGTGAGCTGACGAGCGTGTCTGTGAGCTGACGAATGACGAGCGTGTCTTAGCTGACGAATGACGAGCGTGTCTGAGCTGACGAATGACGGGCATGTCTGTGAGCTGGCGAATGACGAGCGTGTCTGTGAGTTGACGAATGACGAGCGTGTCTGTGAGCTGACGAATGACGGGTGTGTCTGTGAGCTGACGAATGACGAGCGTGTCTGTGAGTTGACGAATGACGAGCGTGTCTGAGCTGAGGAATGACGGGTGTGTCTGTGAGCTGGCGAATGACGAGCGTGTCTGTGAGCTGGCGAATGACGAGAGTGTCTGTGAGTTGGACGAATGACGGCGTGTCTGTGAGCTGGCCGAATGGCGGGTATGTCTGTGAGCTGGCGAATGGCAGCGTGTCTGTGAGTTGACGAATGACGAGCGTGTCTGCGAGCTGACGAGCGTGTCTGTGAACTGACGAATGACGAGTGTGTCTGTGAGTTGACGAATGACGAGTGTGTCTGTGAGCTGACGAATGACGAGCGTGTCTGTGAGCTGACGAGCGTGTCTGTGAGCTGATGAATGTAGCTGGAAGTGTGTCTGTGAGCTGGCCAGAATGGCGTGTCTGTGAGCTGATGAATGGCAGTGTGTCTGTGAGCTGGCCGAAGGGCGAGTGGTGTGTCTGTGAGCTGGCGAATGGCGAGTGTGTCTGTGAGCTGACGAATGACGTCTGTGAGCTGGCGAATGGCGGCGTGTCTGTGAGCTGGCGAATGAGCGCGTGTCTGTGAGCTGATGAATGGCGGCGTGTCTGTGAGCTGGCGAATGATGGCGTGTCTGAGCTGGCGAATGGCCAGCGAGTGTGTCTGTGAGCTGGCGAATGACGGCGTGTCTGTGAGCTGGCGAATGGCGAGCGTGTCTGTGAGCTGGCGAATGAGCGTGTCTGTGAGCTGACGGCGTGTCTGTGAGCTGGCGAATGACAAGCGTGTCTGTTAGCTGGCGAATAGCGGCGTGTCTGTTAGCTGGCGGCGTGTCTGTGAGCTGGCCGAATGACGGCGTGTCTGTTAGCTGGCTGGCGTGTCTGTGAGCTGACGAATGACGAGCGTGTCTGTTAGCTGACGGCGTGTCTGTGAGCTGACGAATGACGGCGTGTCTGAGCTGAAGAATGGCGGGTATGTCTGTGAGCTGGCGAATGACGGCGTGTCTGAGCTGGCGAATGACAAGCGTGTCTGTGAGCTGACGAATGACAAGCGTGTCTGCGAGCTGGCAGCGTGTCTGCGAGCTGACGGCGTGTCTGCGAGCTGGCAGCGTGTCTGTGAGCTGACGAATGGCGAGTGTGTCTGTGAGTTGGCGAATGGCGAGTGTGTCTGTGAGCTGAGAATGGCGAGTGTGTCTGTGAGCTGATGAATGAAGAGCGTGTCTGTGAGCTGACGAAGCGAGCGGCGTGTCTGTGAGCTGATGAATGACGAGCGTGTCTGTGAGCTGATGAATGACGAGCGTGTCTGTGAGCTGACGAATGACGCGGCGTGTCTGTGAGCTGACATGAATGGCGGTGTGTCTGTGAGCTGATGAATGACGAGTGTGTCTGTGAGCTGACGAATGAGAGCGGAGCTGATGAATGAAGAGCGTGTCGTGAGCTGACGTGAGAGCGTGTCTGAGCTGGCGAATGACGAGCGTGTCTTAGCTACGAATGACGGCGTGTCTGAGCTGACGAATGACGAGCGTGGCATGTCTGTGAGCTGGACGAATGACGAGCGTGTCTGTGAGTTGACGAATGACGGCGTGTCTGTGAGCTGACGAATGACGGCGTGTCTGTGAGCTGGCCGAATGAGCAGCGTGTCTGTGAGTTGACGAATGACGGCGTGTCTGAGCTGAGGAATGACGGGTATGTCTGTGAGCTGGCGAATGACGAGCGTGTCTGTGAGCTGGCGAATGACGAGAGTGTCTGTGAGTTGACGAATGACGAGCGTGTCTGTGAGCTGACGAATGACGGGTATGTCTGTGAGCTGACGAATGACGAGCGTGTCTGTGAGCTGACGAATGACGAGCGTGTCTGTGAGCTGACGAGCGTGTCTGTGAGCTGACGAATGACGAGTGTGTCTGTGAGCTGACGAATGACGAGCGTGTCTGTGAGCTGACGAATGACGAGCGTGTCTGTGAGCTGACGAATGACGAGTGGTGTGTCTGTGAGCTGACGAATGACGAGTGTGTCTGTGAGCTGATGAATGAAGAGCGTGTCTGTGAGCTGATGAATGACGAGCGTGTCTGTGAGCTGACGAATGGACGAGTGGTGTGTCTGTGAGCTGACGAATGACGAGTGTGTCTGTGAGCTGACGAATGAAGAGCGTGTCTGTGAGCTGATGATTGAAGAGCGTGTCTGAGCTGACGAATGACGAGCGTGTCTTTGAGCTGACGAATGACAAGCGTGTCTGTGAGCTGACGAATGACGAGCGTGTCTGTGAGCTGACGAATGACGAGCGTGTCTGTGAGCTGACGAGCGTGTCTGTGAGCTGACGAATGACGAGCGTGTCTGTGAGTTGACGAATGACGGTGTCGTGAGCTGACGAATGGCGGCGTGTCTGTGAGCTGACGAATGGCGTGTTCGTGAGTTGACGAATGACGAGTGTGTCTGTGAGTTGACGAATGACGAGTGTGTCTGTGAGCTGACGAATGACGAGCGTGTCTGTGAGCTGACGAGCGTGGTCTGTGAGCTGATGAATGACGAGTGTGTCTGTGAGTTGACGAATGACGAGTGTGTCTGTGAGCTGATGAATGCGGCGTGTCTGTGAGCTGACGAATGACGAGTGGTGTGTCTGTGAGCTGACGAATGACGAGTGTGTCTGTGAGCTGATGAATGAAGAGCGTGTCTGTGAGCTGACGAGCGTGTCTGTGAGCTGACGAATGACCGCGTGTCTTGAGCTGGAATGACGGCGTGTCTGAGCTGACTGGCGAATGACAAGCGTGTCTGTGACTGAGCGTGTCTGGCGATTGTAAAAATGGCGTGTCTGTGAGCTGACGAATGACGGCGTATGTCTGTGAGCTGACATGATTTATCGTGTCTGAGTTGGCAGCCATGGCGTGTCTGTGAGCTGGCAGAAATACTGTCTGTGAGCTGTGAGCGGCGTGTCTGTGAGCTGGCGAATGATCAGCGTGTCTGTGAGCTGAATGACTCATGGCGTGTCTGTGAGCTGACAGATGCGTGTCTGTGAGCTAATGCGTGTCTGTGAGCTGGCGAATGTTGAGCTGAAAGCGGCGTGTCTGTGAGCTGGCGAATGGATAGCGTGTCAAATGTGAGCTGGCAGATGCGAGCGTGTCTGTGAGCGCTGGCAGCGTGTCTGTGAGCTGGCCGAATGGCGTGTCTGAGGAGCTGATGAATGACGGCGTGTCTGTGAGCTGGCGAATGCGAGCGTGTCTGTGAGCTGACGAATGACGGCGTGTCTTAGCTGACGAATGACGGCGTGTCTGAGCTGACGAATGGCGAGCGTGTCTGTGAGCTGGCGAATGACAAGCGTGTCTGTGAGCTGTGGCGAATGGCGTGTCTGTGAGTTGACGAATGGCGAGCGTGTCTGTGAGCTGGCGAATGGCGGGTATGTCTGTGAGCTGACGAATGACAGCGTGTCTGTGAGCTGACGGCGTGTCTGTGAGCTGACGAATGGCGAGTGTGTCTGTGAGTTGGCGAATGGCGAGTGTGTCTGTGAGCTGGCGAATGCGGCGTGTCTGCGAGCTGGCAGCGTGTCTGTGACCTGGCGAATAGCGAGTGTGTCTGTGAGTTGGCGAATGACGAGTGTGTCTGTGAGCTGGCGAATGACGAGCGTGTCTGTGAGCTGGCGGCGTGTCTGTGAGCTGATGAATGACGAGTGTGTCTGTGAGTTGGCGAATGGCGAGCGTGTCTGTGAGCTGTGGCGTGTCTGTGAGCTGCTGACAGATGGCGGCGTGTCTGTAGCTGGCGAATGACAGCGTGTCTGAGCTGGCGAATGGCGGGCATGTCTGTGAGCTGGCGAATGGCGGCGTGTCTGTGAGTTGGCCGAATGGCAGCGTGTCTGTGAGCTGGCGAATGGGGTGTGTCTGTGAGCTGGCCGAATGAGCGTGTCTGTGAGTTGGCGAATTGTCTGTGAGCTGGCGAATGTGTCTGTGAGCTGGCGAATGGCGAGTGTCTGTGAGTTGGCGAATGGCAGCGTGTCTGTGAGCTGGCGAATGGCGGGTATGTCTGTGAGCTGGCGAATGACGGCGTGTCTGTGAGTTGGCGAATGACGGCGTGTCTGCGAGCTGGCCAGCGTGTCTGTGAACTGGCGAATGGCGAGTGTGTCTGTGAGTTGGCCAGAATGGCGAGTGTGTCTGTGAGCTGGCGAATGTGGCGTGTCTGTGAGCTGGCGAGTGTGTCTGTGAGCTGGCGAATGACGGCGTGTCTGTGAGCTGTAATATTTTGAGCCAATTTATTTCACCTACCAATCATATGAGAGGAAGATTTAACTAACGTTACAAGCCTATCAGAAGTAGAGAAGGGCGGGTCCTTGTAACACAGTATGATTGACACAAAAAAATGGAGCGCAAGTTTATGAAGCCTGGGTATGATGTCCTAGCAGTAGATAAAGGACTCAAAAATAATAAGTAGAGATGGCGAGCCTTTTGGCAGTTGGTGCAAGAAACTGAGAGAGCCCGGGGCTTGTTTCTGCACGATTTGCTCGAGGAAGCTACTGTATGCCAGCAGCGGTAAGAAAGTGCTTGCTCGTCATGATTTAGACCCCGGTCATAGAGCCGCTGCCGTGCACTTAAACTTACCACGGCGTTGCCGGGAGCAACTGTTACAGCTGACACACCGTTGTCTATGACTGACCGTGTCTGCGATTTAAAAATACGTTTGTGCATATTTATAGCAGAACATGATTTATCATTCAGAATTTCGCAGCCACTGGTCACCCTGTGTAGAAAACTGGCAGAAGACAAAAAAGCGTTAACTAGCCTGTCGGTTTCAAATCAACATGCGAGTTACATGAACACTCATGGCATTGCACTACAGTTCAAAAAATGTTTGTCTGAGAAGCTAAAAAAATGCATGTTCTCACTCAATGTTGATAAAGCAACAAGCTTGAATATGGATAAAATACTCAAATAATTTGACAGATGTTCACTTGTTGAAGCACTTTAAGCTCTTGTTACTGTATTTTTGTTATTATCGTCAATATTTGAAGTAAGTCCGTCTGTGCAGTTTCTCTCCAACCCCCCCAAAAATAAGTTCAGGCTCAGGATTTTTTTCCTCTTTAACCCCTGCGAGCGTGTCTGTGAGCTGACGAATGACGAGCGTGTCTGTGAGCTGATGAATGACGAGTGTGTCTGTGAGCTGACGAATGACGAGTGGTGTGTCTGTGAGCTGACGAATGACGAGTGTGTCTGTGAGCTGACGAATGACGAGTGGTGTGTCTGTGAGCTGACGAATGACGAGTGTGTCTGTGAACTGATGAATGAAGAGCGTGTCTGTGAGCTGATGAATGAAGAGCGTGTCTGTGAGCTGACGAGCGTGTCTGTGAGCTGACGAATGACAAGCGTGTCTGTGAGCTGACGAATGACGAGTGTGTCTGAGCTGATGAATGACGAGCTTGTCTGTGAGCTGACGAATGTGTCTGTGAGCTGACGAATGTGTCTGTGAGCTGATGAATGACGAATGTGTCTGTGAGTTGATGAATGACGAGCGTGTCTGTGAGCTGACAAATGTGTCTGTGAGCTGACGATTGACAAGCGTGTCTGTGAGCTGACGAATGACGAGCGTGTCTGTGAGCTGACGAATGACGAGCGTGTCTGTGAGCTGACGATTGACAAATGTGTCTGTGAGCTGACGCGATGTGAGCTGCAGCGTGTCTGTGAGCTGACGAATGACGAGCGCGTGTCTGAGAGCTGACGACGAGCGAGTGTCTGTGAGCTGACGAATGACGAGCGTGTCTGTGAGCTGACGAATGACGAGCGTGTCTGAGCTGACGAATGACGAGTGTGTCTGTGAGCTGATGAATGACGGGTGTGTCTGTGAGCTGACGAATGACGAGCGTGTCTGTGAGCTGATGAATGACGAGTGTGTCTGTGAGCTGACGAATGACGAGTGGTGTGTCTGTGAGCTGACGAATGACGAGTGTGTCTGTGAGCTGACGAATGAAGAGCGTGTCTGTGAGCTGACGAATGAAGAGCGTGTCTGTGAGCTGACGAATGACGAGTGTGTCTGTGAACTGATGAATGAAGAGCGTGTCTGTGAGCTGATGAATGAAGAGCGTGTCTGTGAGCTGACGAATGACAAGCGTGTCTGTGAGCTGACGAATGACGAGTGTGTCTGAGCTGATGAATGACGAGCTTGTCTGTGAGCTGACGAATGTGTCTGTGAGCTGACGAATGTGTCTGTGAGCTGATGAATGACGAATGTGTCTGTGAGTTGATGAATGACGAGCGTGTCTGTGAGCTGACAAATGTGTCTGACGAGCGTGTCTGTGAGCTGACGAATGACGAGCGTGTCTGTGAGCTGACGATTGACAAATGTGTCTGTGAGCTGACGAATGACGAGCGTGTCTGTGAGCTGACGAATGTGGCGTGTCTGTGAGCTGACGAATGGCAGCGTGTCTGTGAGCTGGCGAATGACAGCGTGTCTGAGCTGACGAATGACGAGCGTGTCTGTGAGCTGATGAATGACGGGTGTGTCTGTGAGCTGACGAATGACGGGTGTGTCTGTGAGCTGACGAATGACGAGCGTGTCTGTGAGCTGACGAATGACGAGCGTGTCTGTGAGCTGATGAATGACGGGTGTGTCTGTGAGCTGACGAATGACGGGTGTGTCTGACGGCGTGTCTGTGAGCTGGCGAATGACGAGCGTGTCTGTGAGCTGACGAATGACGAGCGTGTCTGTGAGCTGACGAATGACGGGTGTGTCTGTGAGCTGACGAATGACGAGCATGTCTGTGAGCTGACGAATGACGAGCGCGTCTGTGAGCTGACGAGTGTGTCTGTGATAGGGTTGTGCCGATGGCCGATATCATGGCTGACCAACATCACAATGGAGAAACACCATCGTGATGCCCCACCCCCGCCCCGCTGCGAGTATGTGAGCGGAGCGGCGGCAATTTCCCCTCCGCTCTATGCATTCAAGAATCACTCCGCTCCAGCTCCAGCTCCGGGTTTACCATCTCCCGCTCCCCGCTTCACTCCCCGCTCACTGATATCAAAAACACCGCTCCATCTTCGCTCCAGTCTAGTGATCCATCTGTATCAAGCTGGTTGTTTACTGTGCTGTGTGAGTTCTGAACACTGCACTATGTTTATTTAAATCTTTTCGTCTCTACACATATTAGGCTACATATTTCTCATGTCTGTAAGGCAAACCTGCTGAGTTTCAGTTTATTTGAGACGCGCTCCAGTTAATGAGCAATTAAAGCGATCGCGTCCACGACCTCATAGTCTACTTATTTGCTTCTTATTTATTAAATAAATGCAATTGGCCGAAGAACCCTTTATTAAAATTAAGAGACAATTTGTACAAAACGAAAGAAAGGCTTTTTACAAAACAAAACTTAATATTAAACTAAATATAACCACCAAAATCATTTCTGACCCACTCGCATCTTTGCACTTATAGTGCATATATATATATATAATGACAAGCGTGTCTGTGAGCTGACGAATGACGAGCGCGTCTGTGTGAGCTGACGAATGACGAACGTGTCTGTGAGCTGACGAGTGTGTCTGTGAGCTGACGAATTTTTCTTTTCTGCAGGTGGTGCATCACGATCCGTGTCGAGGAGGAGCTGGACACTGGAACAGTCTTTACAGGTTTAAACACCTGGCCACAGGGAACTACCTGGCAGCAGAGGTGAGATTATTATATTTAATATTGATCCAAAAGACAGAGAACTACAGCTGCAGAGGTGATCACCGTTTCTCAAACATTTTTCTACATAATTAATTATTCTTATTTAAAACGGAGTCCGCACTAAGACATTAATAACAATGTTTTATAACTGAATGGTGATCTTACAGTATTGTTCAAAATAATAGCAGTGACTAACCAGGTTTTTAGTATATTTTTTATTGCTAAGTGGCAAGTTACCAGTAGGTGCAGTAGATTCTCCATTTTCTTTAGGAATTCAAATACATGTTCAACAAGTGCTGTATGCTTCATCCTTAAAAAGGGGCCACCTGATTCACACCTGTTTTTTCACAAAATCTATGACATCAGTGATTGAATGCCACACACCTATGTTTTTGAACACACCTGAACAACTAATTTCCCAGTTGCACAGCCTTAAGAGCGTGCACATCATGAATGCTGGGTCTTGTTTGTTTTCTGACAATCTACTGCACCTACTGGGAACTTGTTTGCCACTTAGCAAAAAAATATATACTAAAAACCTGGATTATTCTGGTTAGTCACATTGTACATATGTAGGAGTATTGCCTTTTATGTAATGTGTGACTGTATACAGTCTATAGAGGTGAGTTTGGTGGTGGTTGGAGAAGGCTGTGAATGCCATGTGTATGGCAGCCCCCTTCTCTATCTGCCCCCTCTCTGTCTGCCCCAGGTGTGACTGTGGTTGAATGGGATGAATAGGAGCATCAGGTTAAGTGCTTTGGGTGCCTGAGAAGGGCACAGAAAAGAGCTATATAAATGCACACCATTTACCCTTTTATTATGTTCATTTGTCCTTTTGTTGTGTTTTTAGGAAAATCCTGGATATAAGGGAGACCTGGAGCTCTCGTCCTCTGTGAGTTCATTGCTACATCCTTTAATCATTGGGTTTATTTGTCAAACTTCCCAGGAGTCCCATCCATTATATGCTGCCTCTGCTGCCACCTTGTGGTTAAAGAATGACTTACCATTAACTCTACAAACATATTCAGGCTTTGGTTTCTCAATAAGTCATTTAAAACCTGAAATTTAATATAGACTCAATAAACTTTCTTTATTATTTAGATTTTAAAATGAGTGCCATTTTAATGCTCAAATTATATGTATTATTCAAAAAACTAATTTTAATTATGTTTTGATTGGCAGCACAGTGGCAAAGTGGTTAGCGCTCCTGCCTCACAGCAAGAAGGTCCTGGGTTCGATTCCCATCCAGGGCAGGGCCTTTTTGTGTGGAGTTTGCGTGTTCTCCTGTGTCTGCGTAGGTTT
>CM044555.2:1111829-1250348 GCA_024416835.2 Perccottus glenii | reverse complement strand
CTACTTCAGCACAACTTTGGCCTAACCTAACCTAGCTAACTTCTTCTTCCTAACCTAACTTACTAACAACTAACCTAACCTAACTCCTTCTAACCTAACCTCCTAACCTAACCTAACCTAACTTCTTCAACCTAACCTAACCTAACTTTAACCTAACCTAACCTAACCTAACTAACCTCTTTGCCTAACCTTTCTTCTACCTAACCTAACTAACTAACCTTCTTCTTCTTAACCTAACCTAACCTAGCCTAACTAACCTAACCTTTCTAACCTACCTAACCTTCTTTTCTTTCCTAACCTAACTTCTAACCTAACCTAACTACAACCTTTCTTCTTCTTCACAACCCCTTTCTTCTTCAACCTTTCTCAACCTTCTCTAACCTACCTAACCTAACCTAACCTAACTTCTTCTCTCTCTTCTTCTTCTTCTTAACCTAACCTTCTTTAACTCTTCTTCTTCTTCTTCTTCTTAACTTCTTCTAACCTAACCTAACTTCTAACCTAACCTAACCTAACTAACTAACCTAACCTAGCACAACCTAACCTAACCTAACAACCTAACCTTCTAGCACAACCTAACAACACAACCTAACCTACACTTAGCCTGCCTAACTGCCTTCCTAGCACAGCACAGCACAACCTAGCACAACTTAACTAGCACAACCTAACCTAGCCTAACCTAACTTCTTCTAACTTCTTAACCTAACCTAACCTAACCTTTCTTCTAACCTAACCTAACCTAACTTCTTCTTCTAACTTCTTCTTAACCTACTAACCTACTAACTTCTTCTTTAACCTAACTTCTTAACCTAACCTAACCTAACTACCTAACCTAACTTCTTCTAGCCTAACCTAACCTAACCTAACCACCTAACCTAACAACCTAGCACAACCTAACCTAACTTCTTCTTCTTTAACCTAACCTGGCACACCCTAGCACAGCACAGCACAGCCTGGCCACAACCTAACCTGGCCTACCTAACTGGCCTAACCTACCTATTCTTCTTCTTCTTCTTTAACCTAACCTTCTTCTTCTTCTTCTTCTTCTAACCTAACCTAACCTAACCTAACCTAACCTAACTTCTTTAACCTAACCTAACCTAACCTAACCTAACCTAACCTAACTTCTTCTTTAACCTAACCTAACTAACCTAACCTAACACAACCTAGCCTAGCACAACCTAACCTATAACCTAGCCTAACTGGCCTAACTAACTTCTTCTTCTAACACTAGCCACAACACAACCTCTAACCTGGCACTTAACCTAGCTTCTTCCTTCTTCCTAACCTAACCTAACAACCTTCTTCTTCTTCTTCTTCTTCTTCTTCTTCTTCTTTAACTTCTTCTTCTTAACCTAACCTAACCTAACCTAACCTACCTAACTTCTTCTTCTTCTAACTCTAACCTAACTTCTTCTTAACCTAACCTAACCTAACTTCTTCTTCTAACCTAACTAACTAACCCTAGCACAACCTAACTACTAACCTTCTAACTAACACAACCTAGCACAACCTTCTTAACCTAACCCAGCTCCTAGCACAACTAACTAACCTACTTCTGCCTAACCTAACCTTAACCTAGCTAACAACTAACCTAACCTACTTCTTCTTTAACCTAACCTAACTTCTAACCTAACCTAACTTCTTCTTCTTCTTCTTCTTCTTTAACCTAACCTAACCTAACCTAACCTAACCTAACCTAACTAACTTCTTCTTAACCTAACCTAACTTCTTCAACCTAGCCTACTTCTTCTTTACCTAACCTAACCTAACCTAGCACAACTACTAACCTAGCACAACCCTAACCTAACTTCTTCTTAACCTAACCTAACACAACCTAGCCTAACACAACCTAACTACACAACCTAGCCTAACCTAACTTCTTCTAACCTAACTTCTTCTTCCTTCTTCTTCTTCTTCTTCTTCTAACACCTAACTTCTTCTTCTTCTTAACCCCTAACCTAACCTAACCTTCTTCTTCTTCTTCTAACCTAACTTCTTCTTAACCTAACCTTCTTCTTTCCCTAACCTAACACAACCTAACCTAACTTCTTCTTCTACAACACACTTCTAACCACAACACAACCTACAGCCTAGCCTAACCTTCTTCTTCCTAACCTAACCTAGCCTAACCTAACCTAACCTAACCTACCTAACTTCTTCTTCTTAACCTAACCTAACAACCTAACCTAACTTCTTCTTCTTCTTCTTTAACCTAACCTAACCTAACCTAACCTAGCCTAACCTAACAACCTTTCTTCTCTAACCTAACCTAACCTAACTTCTAACTTTAACCTAACCTTCTTCTTCTCAACCTTCCCTACTACCTCACAACACAACTGCCTAACCTAACACAACCACAACCTAGCCTAACACCTAACCTAACCTACTAACTTCTTCTAGTAACCTAACCTGCCTAACTTCAGCCTAACCTAACCTAACTTTTCTTTTCTTCTTCTTCTTCTTCTAACCTAACCTAACTTCTAACCTAACCTAACCTAACCTAACCTAACCTAACCTAACCTAACTAACCTAACCTAACCTAACTTCTTTAACTTCTTCTAACCTAACCTAACCTAACCTAACCTAACCCCTAACCTAACCTAACCTAACCTAACCTAACCTGGCCTAGCACAACCTAACCCCTAACCTAACCTAGCCTAACAACCACAACCAACACAACCTAACCTAACCCTAACCTAACCTAACTTCTTCTTCTTCTTCTTCTAACCTAACCTAACCTAACCTAACCTAACCTCTTCTTCTTTAACCTAACTAACCTAACCTAACCTAACTTCTTCTTCTTCTTCTTCTTCTTCTAACCTAACCTAACCTAACCTAACCTAACTTCTTCTTCTTTAACCTAGCACAACTTCTTCTTTAACCTAGCACAACACAACCTAACCACAACTAACCTAGCCTCTTCTTACTACTTCTTTAACCACAACTAACCTAGCCTAACAGCACAGCCTACTGCCTTCCCTAACCTAACCTAACCTAACCTAACTTCTTCTTTACTTCTTCTTCTTCTTCTTCTTCTACTTCTTTAACCTAACCTAACCTAACTAACCTAACCTAACCTTCTTCTTCTTCTAACCTAACTAACTTCTTCTAACTAACTAACCTTCTTCTTCTTCTTCTTTAACCTAACCAACCTAGCACAACCTAAACTTCCTTCTTCTTAGCACAACTTCTTCTAGCACAACCAGCATTAACTCTACCTAACCAACCTGGCCTAACTTCTTCTTCTAACCTAACCTAACCTAACAGCACAACCTTCTTCTTAACCTTCTTCCTTCTTCTAACCTAACCTAACTTCTTCTTCTTCTTCTTCTTCTTCTTCTTCTTCTTCTTCTTCTTCTTCCCTAACCTAACCTAACCTAACTAACCAACCTTCTTCCCTAACCTAACCTACCTAACTTCTAACCTAGCACAACCAACTTCTTCTTCTAACTGCTTCTAGCACAACTAACCTAACCTAACCTAACCTAACCTAGCCTAACCTAACCTAACCTAACCTACCTAACTTCGCTTCTTCTTCTTCTTCTTTAACCTAACTAACTAACTTCTTCTTCTTCTTCCTAACCTAACCTACCTAACCCTAACTTCTAACCTAACCTAACCTAACCTAGCACAAACTAACCTAACCTAACACAACCTAGCCTAACCTAACCTAACCTAGCTAACCTAACTAACCTAGCCTAACCTAACTAACCTAACTTCCCTACCTAACCTAACCTAACCTAACCTAACCTAACCTAACCAGCCAGTGCCTCCTTCAGTACCTGGGATACCTAATTTTTGATAACCCGATGGATCCCTGGCCTAACCTTAACCTGAGTGGGACCCTAACCTTAACCAGAGACCGTAGAACAAAATGCTTCTCGTGAGTTGGATATTGGTCTTCGCAGGACAAAATGCTTCTGCCACAATTTGAGCACTGCAGGACAAAATGCTTCTGCCACAAAATTAAAATTAATATAAGACCACAAGTAGAACAAAATGCTTCTACCAATAAATTAAAAATCATGGATAAGGGCATTTTATTTCATGGGGCAACATGTCACGTTAACAAAAACTCTCAAAAGCGAAAGCCCGCATCATGTGACCAAATAGGCTCCGCCTGCCAGTGAGGGTATAAAAGCAGCTCCACTGAGCAAGTCCTCTCAGTCCCCATCAGACAGTAGGCAAGACCTGATGAAGACAAAAAGAAAGGTCGAAAAGTTGTCAAAGCCACTGTCTATCTGCATGCAACCTAAAAAAAAGGGGAGAAAAGATAAAATTAAAAAACTAAAAAAATAGTAAAACAAAAAACTTCAAAAAAAGAAAAATATACAAAAGCAAAACCTTGCTCTTGGGACCCAGGGACTGTTGACGAGGCCCGTGCACTTTGTCTAGTCCTTTACGGGGACTGACTACTTACCTTCAAACCTAACCAGCCAGTGCCTCCTTCAGTACCTGGGATACCTAATTTTTGATAACCCGATATGGATCCCTAACCTTAACCTGAGTGGGACCTGGCCTAACCTTAACCAGAGACCGTAGAACAAAATGCTTCTACGTGAGTTGGATATTGGTCTTCGCAGGACAAAATGCTTCTGCCACAATTTGAGCACTGCAGGACAAAATGCTTCTGCCACAAAATTAAAATTAATATAAGACCACAAGTAGAACAAAATGCTTCTACCAATAAATTAAAAATCATGGATAAGGGCATTTTATTTCATGGGGCAACATGTCACGTTAACAAAAACTCTCAAAAGCGAAAGCCCGCATCATGTGACCAAATAGGCTCCGCCTGCCAGTGAGGGTATAAAAGCAGCTCCACTGAGCAAGTCCTCTCAGTCCCCATCAGACAGTAGGCAAGACCTGATGAAGACAAAAGAAAGGTCGAAACGTTGTCAAAGCCACTGTCTATCTGCATGCAACCTAAAAAAAAGGGGAGAAAAGATAAAATTAAAAAACTAAAAAAATAGTAAAACAAAAAACTTCAAAAAAAGAAAAATATACAAAAGCAAAACCTTGCTCTTGGGACCCAGGGACTGTTGACGAGGGCCCGTGCACTTTGTCTAGTCCCTTTACGGGGACTGACTACTTACCTTCAAACCTAACCAGCCAGTGCCTCCTTCAGTACCTGGGATACCTAATTTTTGATAACCCGATATGGAACCCAGGCCCTAACCTTAACCTGAGTGGGACCTGGCCCTAACCTTAACCAGAGACCGTAGAACAAAATGCTTCTCGTGAGTTGGATATTGGTCTTCGCAGGACAAAATGCTTCTGCCACAATTTGAGCACTGCAGGACAAAATGCTTCTGCCACAAAATTAAAATTAATATAAGACCACAAGTAGAACAAAATGCTTCTACCAATAAATTAAAAATCATGGATAAGGGCATTTTATTTCATGGGGCAACATGTCACGTTAACAAAAACTCTCAAAAGCGAAAGCCCGCATCATGTGACCAAATAGGCTCCGCCTGCCAGTGAGGGTATAAAAGCAGCTCCACTGAGCAAGTCCTCTCAGTCCCCATCAGACAGTAGGCAAGACCTGATGAAGACAAAAAGAAAGGTCGAAACGTTGTCAAAGCCACTGTCTATCTGCATGCAACCTAAAAAAGGAGAAAAGATAAAATTAAAAACTAAAAAATAGTAAAACAAAAACTTCAAAAAAAGAAATATATAAAAGCAAAACCTTGCTCTTGGGACCCAGGGACTGTTGACGAGGGCCCGTGCACTTTGTCTAGTCCCTTTACGGGGACTGACTACTTACCTTCAAACCTAACCAGCCAGTGCCTCCTTCAGTACCTGGGATACCTAATTTTTGATAACCCGATATGGATCCCTGGCCCTAACCTTAACCTGAGTGGGACCTGGCCCTAACCTTAACCAGAGACCGTAGAACAAAATGCTTCTACGTGAGTTGGATATTGGTCTTCGCAGGACAAAATGCTTCTGCCACAATTTGAGCACTGCAGGACAAAATGCTTCTGCCACAAAATTAAAATTAATATAAGACCACAAGTAGAACAAAATGCTTCTACCAATAAATTAAAAATCATGGATAAGGGCATTTTATTTCATGGGGCAACATGTCACGTTAACAAAAACTCTCAAAAGCGAAAGCCGCATCATGTGACCAAATAGGCTCCGCCTGCCAGTGAGGGTATAAAAGCAGCTCCACTGAGCAAGTCCTCTCAGTCCCCATCAGACAGTAGGCAAGACCTGATGAAGACAAAAGAAAGGTCGAAACGTTGTCAAAGCCACTGTCTATCTGCATGCAACCTAAAAAAGGAGAAAAGATAAAATTAAAAAACTAAAAAATAGTAAAACAAAAACTTCAAAAAAAGAAAAATATACAAAAGCAAAACCTTGCTCTTGGGACCCAGGGACTGTTGACGAGGGCCCGTGCACTTTGTCTAGTCCCTTTACGGGGACTGACTACTTACCTTCAAACCTAACCAGCCAGTGCCTCCTTCAGTACCTGGGATACCCTAATTTTTGATAACCCGATATGGATCCCTGGCCCTAACCTTAACCTGAGTGGGACCTGGCCCTAACCTTAACCAGAGACCGTAGAACAAAATGCTTCTACGTGAGTTGGATATTGGTCTTCGCAGGACAAAATGCTTCTGCCACAATTTGAGCACTGCAGGACAAAATGCTTCTGCCACAAAATTAAAATTAATATAAGACCACAAGTAGAACAAAATGCTTCTACCAATAAATTAAAAATCATGGATAAGGGCATTTTATTTCATGGGGCAACATGTCACGTTAACAAAAACTCTCAAAAGCGAAAGCCCGCATCATGTGACCAAATAGGCTCCGCCTGCCAGTGAGGGTATAAAAGCAGCTCCACTGAGCAAGTCCTCTCAGTCCCCATCAGACAGTAGGCAAGACCTGATGAAGACAAAAAGAAAGGTCGAAACGTTGTCAAAGCCACTGTCTATCTGCATGCAACCTAAAAAAAAGGGGAGAAAAGATAAAATTAAAAAACTAAAAAAATAGTAAAACAAAAAACTTCAAAAAAAGAAAAATATACAAAAGCAAAACCTTGCTCTTGGGACCCAGGGACTGTTGACGAGGGCCCGTGCACTTGTCTAGTCCCTTTACGGGGACTGACCACTTACCTTACTCCTAACCCCTAACCCTAACCCTAACCCTAACCCTAACCCTAACCTAACCTAACCTAACCCTAACCCTAACCTAACCTAACCTAACCCTAACCCTAACCTAACCCTAACCCTAACCCTAACCCTAACCTAACCTTAACCATTCCTTCCCTCGCCTAACCTTAACCATCCCTCCCTTACCTAACCCTAAACTAACAGACTATAAGACAAATAACTCATGACAGACTTCTAAAAATTTAAATATATTTCACAAACATCATTAAAAAAAATTTTATTCCTAAGGGAGCGAGGGTTAAAAAGTTAAAAATTAAAATTAACAATATACAGTTCATCATACAACAGATAAAAAATATACAGTTCATCATAAAACAATTATAATGTTTAGTTCAACATAAAACAATTCATTATATTGGTTAAAGTTACAAAATACTTACCTCAAATTGGTTCACTTACCTCATTTGTTGTTTCACTTACCTTAAAAGTTAAAAAATTAAAAAATTAACAATATACAGTTCATCATACAACAGATAAAAAAAATATATACAGTTCATCATAAAACAATTATAATGTTTAGTTCAACATAAAACAATTCATTATATTGGTTAAAGTTACAAAAATACTTACCTCAAATTGGTTCACTTACCTCATTTGTTGTTTCACTTACCTTAATTGTTGTTTTACTTAAGTTTCGATTTATTAAAAAATGTAAAACTTCACAAGCTAGATATATAAGCCTCATAAATTAATTTAACATCAAGTTCTGATTTTTTGGAGGCTCTATTTTTGTTAAATCCTTAAGTTTCGTTTTTGGTCTTTGGCAGTATGCTGGAAAGTCCGACATCGGAGTTTAGGGGGCGGAGCTTCGGCGCAGGCTTATAAAGGAGCAGGCAGCTCTGCTTCCCTCATTCTGCTCTCAGACAGCAGCCAGAGAACATCTCTGTGACAACAACCAGCTACTAGCCAGAGCATTCTTAGTGTGCAAGACCTGAAGAAGGCTCCTAAAGAGCCGAAACGTTGTCTTTTTGCACACTTATTTTGAATTCATATTTTTATTTTTTATTTTTTTTATTTTTTAAAAAAAAGTAAAAAAACAATAAAAAAAATTAAAAATAAAAAAACAAACAAAAACATTAATTTTACAAACACAATTCACATACTTACCAACATATCACAGATATGATGAATGACTGGCCCAGAGGCCGCCGGGACTCGCGTCCCTCACGCGGCCCTGGGACACGAAGTTGGGGGGATGGGAGCCGAGGGAGGGCCAGTGCACCACCGATCTCCCCAGGGAGACGGGACTTTTTTCCTCGCCCTAACCAGCCCGTGCCTCGCTCGGCTGCTTTCCCACGCTATCAGGGATCCCGATCGCGGTCCTACGCCAGAGTCACACGCGAGGGTCCTCGACGGGATTACCCTAGACCTCCTAGACAAAATTCACGAGGTCCTCAGGTTACACGTAACCGTTTCTATAGACCTCCGAGACAAAATATACGAGGTCCACAGGTTACACGTAACCAATATCAACCCGCGGATCGCCAATTTGGCCAATTAATCCGCTTACTGTATAAGGTCCTTAAAACTGTCCATCACTTGAACAACGTGGCTCCAGTACCAGGAAAGCCACAACCGTCAATGATTGCACGCATGGTGGACATGTTATCCACAATGATTAAACCTGCCTCACCGACCACACATACCTCGGAATTTATAGTGGGTAATGCCAAAAATTGGGGACACAATACCCTGTTAATTCTGGAGGATCATTATAATGCATTGCTTAATGACTTGATGGACAAACTAAAAACAAACTTACCTACAGACTGGAGAACGGCCTTTCAGGTGGCCACACGTTGGGCCAAAAAGAATTTGCCCCATCTCACGCAGGAGGTCATTAGCTCACGGAGGCCCTACGTCCAGCTGGCCTCCACAGTTCCTCCTTCTCCAGCTCAAGTCTTACCACAGGTCCCACAAGCAATACAAGCACAACAACACACAACAGCACAAGCTGACACACAAACAATACACCAACAACAGTTACCACAATCACATATTTCCATGGTCTCGGTGGGCACTATGACTACGGTGACCCCTCCGACCTCAGTGAGGGGGACTGCGACTGTAGGGGACGGACAGGGACAGTCACCTCCGGTCCAAGGTACACCATTAGAGGCACCCCCGGACCAACTTCCCCAACGTCAGAGACGTACACGGTTGCCCTGTGTCCTTCAAGAGGATCTGTTCAATTGTGAAGGGGTTACTGTAGAACAAAATAGTTCTACACCAAAAACAGCTCAAACTAGAGCTCCACAGGTGTATGATGTACTAGAGGGTGAGGAAATTGGGACATTGGATGGGACCCCTCCCTTAACCCCAATTACAGCACCTTTACAGACCCATGGCAATACTACGCAGACGGTAGCTTTAGTTCACCTACCACAACAATCGCAGGATGACCTTTCTGAAAATACGGGGTTGGTCCACCTTCCACAACTGCCACAGGGAAACTCCTCTTTGGCCTTAATATCAGCTCACCAACCATCTCAGCCACAAGATGAATCCTCGTTGGCTAACTGGGGGTCACCCACGGATGAGGATCTCTTACATTCCATGTCCTCTTCAAGGGTTCACAAATATAAAGTTACGAGACACATCTCCACAAAACGAAAGTTGACTGATTGGGCTTTGAGTGTAACTAATAAATGGCTGATCATTGGGGATTCCAATCTGTCCAGGATCCCACCACATTGTTATCCAGACTTACAGATTGAGAGTTTCCCGGGAGCTACATTTAGACATGCTCAAGTACTCCTATCCAAGGCTACAGTTTTCACACGGGTGGAGAAAATTATTCTAGCCTTTGGATTGAATAGCAGGGGACAAAGGGCCAGAGAAACCTCCATCAAACAGCTCCAGGCTGCAGTATGTATGGCAAAAAAACGGTTTCCATACTCAGAAATCTGGATCCCTGTCATCAACTACTCCTCACTTCTGCTCAGCACAGAACAGGTCACATTACAGACAATCAATAACCACATCATTCGGAATATGCCATATATACCGGCCTTGACTCGACAGGACTTTCACACAGAAAAGGATCACATACACTGGACCAAGGAGACGGCTAAGGCCATGTTTGACCATTGGGCCGCTACTTTAAACTTAAAGGCCCCTTAAGCTCGGCTGAAGCGGGGGGGCAAGTGGGCTCAAAACCACTCTGGGCCCGGACTGTTATTGTATTGGCAAAAGATTTTTTACTGTCACAAACACAATGGGATCTCTTGAATAAAGGGTTAACGTTTGTCCCCACCCTTAATGTGTCTAAGAATCAAAAAATTAAATTGCAATTGGATATCCAGACTTATCATAGAAAATTAAAACTAGCAGCCTACTTCAGACACAATAAGGCTCCCAGGCCTGCTAGACTCTTCACCCTACCCACACACTGGTCACCACCCACTGATATGCTACCACCAGAGGTCCCTTTCCTCATAAGACATGATGAGAAGGACTTCAAGAAGCATTTCAGTCAGTTACAGGAAACATCCAATATGTCACAAGAAGAGCAAGAGGCTCTTCTGGAATTGGCACGGAACAAACACTTAGTAATTAAACCTGCTGACAAAGGCAGTGCAATAGTAATTATGAGTAGAGACCAGTACATACAGGAGGTTAATAGACAATTAGAAGACAAGACATACTATGTTAAACTTAACGGACCCATTTATTTACAGACAGTACCTATAGTTCATAAGATTATTGATAGTTTGTACAAGAAAAAATTCATTAATGGTAAACAAAAAACATATCTAAAAGGGGAGTGTGAGCCGAGACCTAGGAGATTTTACATTCTTCCGAAGATACACAAAGATCCACAGAAATGGACTGTCCCTTTTGAGATTCCCCCGGGACGACCTATTGTCTCAGATTGTGGCAGTGAGACTTATCAGACAGCCGAATATATAGAATATTATTTAAATCCCTTGTCCAAAAAACATCCATCATACATTAAAGACACCTACCATTTTGTCGAACTGATTAGAAACCTAAAAATCCCAGTAAATTCATTTTTCTTTTCTATTGACGTGGACTCATTATACACAAATATTGATATCATAGCAGGACTTCGGACTATCAATAATGCATTCCAGCAAAACCCAGACCCCACCCGACCAGACCAGGAATTACTACAATTATTGGAGATTAATCTGACCAAAAATGACTTTGAATTCAATGGAGAGTTTTTTTTGCAAGTCAAAGGGACTGCTATGGGTAAGAGGTTTGCCCCTTCCTATGCAAATATTTTTATGGCAGATTGGGAAGAAAAAGCTCTAAGAAAATGTGACAAAAAACCCCTTCACTATTATCGTTATTTGGACGACATTTTTGGCATTTGGACTTACTCAAAAGAGGACTTTCTGGAATTCATTAACACCTTGGACTCTTACGACCCATCAATTCGACTAAAACATACATTCACATCGGACTCAGTTGACTTTCTTGACACCACTGTTTACAAAGGACCTAACTTCTCGGTGACCCAGACCTTGGACATCAAAGTTTTCTTCAAAGAGACTGACACTCATGCTTTGCTCTACAAAAACAGTTTTCATCCTAGACATACATTCGGAGGACTAGTTAAATCACAGTTCATGAGGTTCAAAAGAATTTGTACTCAGAGACAGGACTTCATGGTTGCTGTACATATTTTATTTCAAGCCTTACGTACCCGCGGATACTCCAGATCATTTTTGAGAAAGTGTTTGAGGACTTTTGAGGTTCAAAAACCAAAAAATACACACTCATTAATCCCTTTGATAACAACATTTTCAACAATTGGCAAGACACTTAATTCAAAATTTAAAAACAACTTTCAACATTACATACATGAACAAGGCCTACTCCAGAGTCACCAGATCATCTCAGCTTACAGGAGGAATCTCAACCTCCAAGATTATTTGATAAGGGCCAAATTGCCAGCTTTACAACAAGTGAGCAGACCCAATATTTTGTCTGAGAACTTCTTACATTTAAAATATTTGAGAAACAGACGCACTGGGACTATCGTGGAAATCCCACAAAGCCTTAGCCCATATACGTCTAACTGTATTTATATGATACTGTGTTCACACTGTGGGATGCAGTATGTGGGGGAAACAAAAAACTCAATTTTAACACGTATGAATCAACACAGATACAACATTACGCATCAAAAAAACACACAGACACCTTTAGTTAGGCATTTTTTATTACATGGCTTAAAATCAGTCAAGGTGTTGGGCCTGCAAAACAATTCTTCTTGGACAGACAAAGAGAGGAAGAGCAAGGAGAGAAAATGGATATACCTATTGGACACCAAAGAACCACATGGACTTAACATGAAATACAATTAATTATTCTTCAAACTTAACCACCCCTTCCCTTACCAACTTTAAACCTAAACCTAACCTTAACCCTAATCCTAACCTTAACCCCTACCAGGACCATAACCCTAACCTTAACCATTCCTTCCCTTGCCTAACCTTAACCTTAACCCTAACCTTAACCCTAACCTAACCTTAAACCCAACCCCAACCAGGACTATAACCCTAACCTTAACCATCCCTTCCCTTGCCTAACCTTAACCCTAAACCTAACCTTAAACCTAACCCCAACCCTAACCTTAACCATTCCTTCCCTCGCCTAACCTTAACCATCCCTCCCCTTACCTAACCCTAAACTAACAGACTATAAGACAAATAACTCATGACAGACTTCTAAAAATTTAAATATATTTCACAAACATCATTAAAAAAATTTTATTCCTAAGGGAGCGAGGGTTAAAAAGTTAAAAAATTAAAAAATTAACAATATACAGTTCATCATACAACAGATAAAAAAATATACAGTTCATCATAAAACAATTATAATGTTTAGTTCAACATAAAACAATTCATTATATTGGTTAAAGTTACAAAAATACTTACCTCAAATTGGTTCACTTACCTCATTTGTTGTTTCACTTACCTTAAAAGTTAAAAAATTAAAAAATTAACAATATACAGTTCATCATACAACAGATAAAAAAAATATATACAGTTCATCATAAAACAATTATAATGTTTAGTTCAACATAAAACAATTCATTATATTGGTTAAAGTTACAAAAATACTTACCTCAAATTGGTTCACTTACCTCATTTGTTGTTTCACTTACCTTAATTGTTGTTTTACTTAAGTTTCGATTTATTAAAAAATGTAAAACTTCACAAGCTAGATATATAAGCCTCATAAATTAATTTAACATCAAGTTCTGATTTTTTGGAGGCTCTATTTTTGTTAAATCCTTAAGTTTCGTTTTTGGTCTTTGGCAGTATGCTGGAAAGTCCGACATCGGAGTTTAGGGGGCGGAGCTTCGGCGCAGGCTTATAAAGGAGCAGGCAGCTCTGCTTCCTCATTCTGCTCTCAGACAGCAGCCAGAGAACATCTCTGTGACAACAACCAGCTACTAGCCAGAGCATTCTTAGTGTGCAAGACCTGAAGAAGGCTCCTAAAGAGCCGAAACGTTGTCTTTTTGCACACTTATTTTGAATTCATATATTTTTTATTTTTATTTTTTATTTTTTAATTTTTTCTAAAAAAGTAAAAAAACAATAAAAAAAATTAAAAATAAAAAAACAAACAAAAACATTAATTTTACAAACACAATTCACATACTTACCAACATATCACAGATATGATGAATGACTGGCCCAGAGGCCGCCGGGACTCGCGTCCCTCACGCGGCCCTGGGACACGAAGTTGGGGGGATGGGAGCCGAGGGAGGGCCAGTGCACCACCGATCTCCCCAGGGAGACGGGACTTTTTTCCTCGCCCTAACCCTAACCCTAACCCTAACCCTAACAGCAAACAGCTACCAGCCAGAACATTATTTTTTCAGTGTGCATGACCTGAGGAAGGCTCATAACGAGCCGAAACGTTGTCACAGCACACATCATTTTTCACATTTTTGACACAATTTAATTTAAAACACAAACACGTTATATTTTATTTCATTTTATTTAAAAACATTTTTTTCATACACAAAAAAATAAAAAAGAATAAAAAAATAAAAAAATAAAAAAGAATAAAAAAATAATAGATAAAAAATTTGACTTGCGCACCATATCGCTACAATATGGAGAATGACTGGACCGTTGTCCGCTCAGGCAGACGCCGAGAGCGGGTCAGCGGGACACGACCTGTGGGTACCAGCTACTGGGTGAGGGCCAGTGCACCACCGGTCTCCCCACGGAGACGGTTTTTCTTTCCTCGCCCTAACCCTAACCTAACCTAACCCTAACCCTAACCCTATAACCCGATATGGATCCCTGGCCCTAACCTTAACCTGAGTGGGACCTGGCCCTAACCTTAACCAGAGACCGTAGAACAAAATGCTTCTACGTGAGTTGGATATTGGTCTTCGCAGGACAAAATGCTTCTGCCACAATTTGAGCACTGCAGGACAAAATGCTTCTGCCACAAAATTAAAATTAATATAAGACCACAAGTAGAACAAAATGCTTCTACCAATAAATTAAAAATCATGGATAAGGGCATTTTATTTCATGGGGCAACATGTCACGTTAACAAAAACTCTCAAAAGCGAAAGCCCGCATCATGTGACCAAATAGGCTCCGCCTGCCAGTGAGGGTATAAAAGCAGCTCCACTGAGCAAGTCCTCTCAGTCCCCATCAGACAGTAGGCAAGACCTGATGAAGACAAAAGAAAGGTCGAAACGTTGTCAAAGCCACTGTCTATCTGCATGCAACCTAAAAAAGGGAGAAAAGATAAAATTAAAAAACTAAAAAAATTGTAAAACAAAAAACTTCAAAAAAAGAAAAATATACAAAAGCAAAACCTTGCTCTGGGGACCCAGGGACTGTTGACGAGGGCCCGTGCACTTTGTCTAGTCCCTTTACGGGACTGACTACTTACCTTCAAACCTAACCAGCCAGTGCCTCCTTCAGTACCTGGGATACCTAATTTTTGATAACCCGATATGGATCCCTGGCCCTAACCTTAACCTGAGTGGGACCTGGCCCTAACCTTAACCAGAGACCGTAGAACAAAATGCTTCTACGTGAGTTGGATATTGGTCTTCGCAGGACAAAATGCTTCTGCCACAATTTGAGCACTGCAGGACAAAATGCTTCTGCCACAAAATTAAAATGAATATAAGACCACAAGTAGAACAAAATGCTTCTACCAATAAATTAAAAATCATGGATAAGGGGATTTTTATTTCATGGGGCAACATGTCACGTTAACAAAAACTCTCAAAAGCGAAAGCCCGCATCATGTGACCAAATAGGCTCCGCCTGCCAGTGAGGGTATAAAAGCAGCTCCACTGAGCAAGTCCTCTCAGTCCCCATCAGACAGTAGGCAAGACCTGATGAAGACAAAAAGAAAGGTCGAAACGTTGTCAAAGCCACTGTCTATCTGCATGCAACCTAAAAAGGAGAAAAGATAAAATTAAAAACTAAAAAATTGTAAAACAAAAACTTCAAAAAAAGAAAAATATACAAAAGCAAAACCTTGCTCTGGGGACCCAGGGACTGTTGACGAGGGCCCGTGCACTTTGTCTAGTCCCTTTACGGGGACTGACTACTTACCTTCAAACCTAACCAGCCAGTGCCTCCTTCAGTACCTGGGATACCCTAATTTTTTGATAACCCGATATGGATCCCTGGCCCTAACCTTAACCTGAGTGGGACCTGGCCCTAACCTTAACCAGAGACCGTAGAACAAAATGCTTCTACGTGAGTTGGATATTGGTCTTCGCAGGACAAAATGCTTCTGCCACAATTTGAGCACTGCAGGACAAAATGCTTCTGCCACAAAATTAAAATGAATATAAGACCACAAGTAGAACAAAATGCTTCTACCAATAAATTAAAAATCATGGATAAGGGCATTTTATTTCATGGGGCAACATGTCACGTTAACAAAAACTCTCAAAAAGCCCGCATCATGTGACCAAATAGGCTCCGCCTGCCAGTGAGGGTATAAAAGCAGCTCCACTGAGCAAGTCCTCTCAGTCCCCATCAGACAGTAGGCAAGACCTGATGAAGACAAAAGAAAGGTCGAAACGTTGTCAAAGCCACTGTCTATCTGCATGCAACCTAAAAAAAGGAGAAAAGATAAAATTAAAAAACTAAAAAAATTGTAAAACAAAAAACTTCAAAAAAAGAAAAATATACAAAAGCAAAACCTTGCTCTGGGGACCCAGGGACTGTTGACGAGGGCCGTGCACTTTGTCTAGTCCCTTTACGGGGACTGACTACTTACCTTCAAACCTAACCAGCCAGTGCCTCCTTCAGTACCTGGGATACCCTAATTTTTTGATAACCCGATATGGATCCCTGGCCCTAACCTTAACCTGAGTGGGACCTGGCCCTAACCTTAACCAGAGACCGTAGAACAAAATGCTTCTACGTGAGTTGGATATTGGTCTTCAGGACAAAATGCTTCTGCCACAATTTGAGCACTGCAGGACAAAATGCTTCTGCCACAAAATTAAAATGAATATAAGACCACAAGTAGAACAAAATGCTTCTACCAATAAATTAAAAATCATGGATAAGGGCATTTTATTTCATGGGGCAACATGTCACGTTAACAAAAACTCTCAAAAGCGAAAGCCCGCATCATGTGACCAAATAGGCTCCGCCTGCCAGTGAGGGTATAAAAGCAGCTCCACTGAGCAAGTCCTCTCAGTCCCCATCAGACAGTAGGCAAGACCTGATGAAGACAAAAAGAAAGGTCGAAACGTTGTCAAAGCCACTGTCTATCTGCATGCAACCTAAAAAAAGGGGAGAAAAGATAAAATTAAAAAACTAAAAAAATTGTAAAACAAAAAACTTCAAAAAAAGAAAAATATACAAAAGCAAAACCTTGCTCTGGGGACCCAGGGACTGTTGACGAGGGCCCGTGCACTTTGTCTAGTCCCTTTACGGGGACTGACTACTTACCTTCAAACCTAACCCTAACCCGAAGGAGGGCCCGTGCAACCGTCTTCCCAAAGGGGAGACGTCCCTCTGTCTCCTTCGGGAGACAGGGCCATAACCCCCGTCCTAACCCTAACCCCTAACACCTAACCCTAACCCCTAATACTAACCCTAACCTAACCCTAACACTAACCACTCCTACCCACGCCTAACCCTAACGCCTGCAGCTCCACTGTGCAGCTCTCATTCCCCCTCAGTCTGTGTGCCTGTCACAGTGTGCCTGTCACTGTGTGCCTGTCAGACTGTGTGCCTGTCAGACTGTGTGCCTGTCACAGTGTGCCTGTCAGACAGTGTGCCTGTCACTGTGTGCCTGTCAGACAGTGTGCCTGTCAGACTGTGTGCCTGTCAGACTGTGTGCCTGTCACAGTGTGCCTGTCAGACAGTGTGCCTGTCACAGTGTGCCTGTCAGACAGTCAGACTGTGTGCCTGTCAGACTTTGTGCCTGTCAGACTGTGTGCCTGTCAGACTGTGTGCCTGTCACAGTGTGCCTTTCAGACAGTCAGACTGTGTGCCTGTCAGACTTTGTGCCTGTCAGACTGTGTGCCTGTCAGACTGTGTGCCTGTCAGACTGTGTGCCTCTCACAGTGTGCCTGTCAGACTGTGTGCCTGTCACAGTCAGACTGTGTGCCTGTCACAGTGTGCCTGTCAGACAGTGTGCCTGTCACTGTGTGCCTGTCAGACAGTGTGCCTGTCAGACTGTGTGCCTGTCACAGTGTGCCTGTCAGACAGTGTGCCTGTCACTGTGTGCCTGTCAGACAGTGTGCCTGTCAGACTGTGTGCCTGTCACAGTGTGCCTGTCAGACAGTCAGACTGTGTGCCTGTCAGACTTTGTGCCTGTCAGACTGTGTGCCTGTCAGACTGTGTGCCTGTCACAGTGTGCCTGTCAGACAGTCAGACTGTGTGCCTGTCAGACTTTGTGCCTGTCAGACTGTGTGCCTGTCAGACTGTGTGCCTCTCACAGTGTGCCTGTCAGACTGTGTTCCTGTCACAGTGTGCCCGTCAGACTGTGTGCCTGTCAGACTGTGTGCCTGTCACAGTGTGCCTGTCAGACTGTGTGCCTGTCACAGTGTGCCCGTCAGACTGTGTGCCTGTCAGACTGTGTGCCTCTCACAGTGTGCCTGTCAGACTGTGTGCCTGTCACAGTGTGCCCGTCAGACTGTGTGCCTGTCACAGTGTGCCTGTCAGACTGTGTGCCTGTCACAGTGTGCCTGTCAGACTGTGTGCCTGTCACAGTGTGCCTGTCAGACTGTGTGCCTGTCAGACTGTGTGCCTGTCAGACTGTGTGCCTGTCACAGTGTGCCTGTCAGACTGTGTGCCTGTCAGACTGTGTGCCTGTCACAGTGTGCCTGTCAGACAGTGTGCCTGTCAGACTGTGTGCCTGTCAGACTGTGTGCCTGTCACAGTGTGCCTGTCACTGTGTGCCTATCAGACTGTGTGCCTGTCACAGTGTGCCTGTCAGACAGTGTGCCTGTCAATGTGTGCCTGTCACTGTGTGCCTGTCAGACAGTGTGCCTGTCAGACAGTGTGCCTGTCACTGTGTGCCTGTCAGACTGTGCCTGTCAGACAGTGTGCCTGTCACAGTGTGCCTGTCAGACTGTGTGCCTGTCACAGTGTGCCTGTCAGACTGTGCCTGTCAGACAGTGTGCCTGTCACAGTGTGCCTGTCAGACTGTGTGCCTGTCAGACTGTGTGCCTGTCAGACTGTGTGCCTGTCAGACTGTGTGCCTGTCACAGTGTGCCTGTCAGACAGTGTGCCTGTCAGACTGTGTGCCTGTCACAGTGTGCCTGTCAGACAGTGTGCCTGTCACTGTGTGCCTGTCAGACTGTGTGCCTGTCAGACAGTGTGCCTGTCAGACAGTGTGCCTGTCAGACAGTGTGCCTGTCTGAGGGGGGTCGGAATGGTCGAAACGTTGTTGACGTCACTGTATGTTTTTTGTGTTGAATATTGTAGTAATAAAATCTTCACAGACATTAACGTTGAGTTTATTTTTGTAACTTCAGCTTTATTCATGTATTATTATCATTGTTTTATTTACAGAGCAGAAACACATGCAACCTACACTGCCCTTAGAGGCAGAGCACGTTACTACACAAACTGAACCAGATGCAGATTTTTGTTCCGTTTAGTTTCTGTTTAGTTTTACTGACGTTGAACTGTCATTAACCCAGAAAAAAAGATGAATCAGAGTGGCTTTGTACCAGAACCAGGTTTAGGCCATGTCTAAGGCAGGACTCTCTAGACTTAAGTCCTGTCAGGTCTAGAGATAGTTTAGTCCTGGTCTACACCTGGGTTTTGACAGTCAAAATATTCAGGACAGAGATCAAGAGCAAATGTACAGCGCTGTTTGTTAAAGTCCATCCAGACCAGAGTAGTTTTCAGTGAGTCCACAACAGGTCTAGGACTGGTCCAGAGTCCATCAGAGTCAAAAACTCAGCCCAAAGGCAGCTTCTAAAGAAACAGTGAAATCTTAGAATCCACATTTTACCATAAAAAAAGACTCCAGACCATACAAAACCAACCAAAGTCCAAGTCCAGTCTGACTCTGAGTCCAGTCTCATGGGGGTTTAAATCAGAGTCAAAGTCACACATTCACTGTCACAGATAGATACACAACACATAGATCCTGTTCGAGTCTTTGCATCAGAAAATCCTGGTTCAGACATGGTTTTGATTTCCCATAATGCAGAGGGTTTGTGTGAGTAAAGCTGGTTCATGCCGTGGTTTAACCTGGTCCTGACCCTAAACCAGTATTAGTCAGTGTTGTATACAGATAGATCTGATCATTCAGCCTCGAGTCAGAGACGTCATCGAGATTTCACTCAGAGCTAACTGAATATTATTACCGTTCTCGGACTCAGAGAGGGCTCCGTCAAACACAGCCTCTGTTTCTTCTCATGGAAATAGTAAGTGCAGAATAGGGCTAGGTGATAAATCAAATCAATTCAAATAATTCAACAAAATTTTCGATAAGGCAATATTAGCCATAATATTGAATAGAATTTTATAAAAAAATTCTATTAAAAAAATAAATAAAAAACTGTTTCTTGCGCTGTACTGTTGTGTCTGCTTTTGCTTTGGCTCCAGAGCAGTTTAAATAATGTTCACAGACTGCATACAATAAAGATAGCAAAAATACCCAAAGAATTAGTCATATTCCTCTGAGACAGTTTAGAGAAGTGGAAGAAGTTAATCTAGAACAATGCAGCGTCTAAACTTTTTTGATTCAGAAATAAATTAAAGTGTCTTTCAGCAGCCCCCCTCAGCAGAGTGATCCTTTTACCCAGGCTTTGGACAAGCACAAAAGAGTTGCTCCTGAAGAAGATTCAAACACCTAACCTCCTGCACCAAAGGCGGGGCACTAACCACTTCACCAAGGGAGGGTGGAAAAACCAGGAGGCGAGACAAAAGCCAAAAAACAACATTTAAATCAAAAAGTGTGAGAATTTTTAAAGATATTTATATATATATATATATATATATATATATATATATAATTTTATAGCTGCATCGTCCAGGTGTAGTTATTTCTTATTTGTCAAAAGCTGCATTTACCAGTACCTGTGGTTAGGTCAGAAAATCCAGTTTAATACATTTCTGAGTGTGTTCTGTCAGTTCATTTGGACCAAGTTCTATCTGCATTACTCTCTGTATTCGACTTAACAGTTGGGATCTGTCCTGTTCTGACCCAACTCACTCTCCGATAGACCTGTGTGGATCAAGGCCAGTGTGGGTCTGGTCTAGTGTGAGTCAGGACCAGTGTGGGTGAGAGACTGTGTGGGTCAGGGCCAGTGTGGGTGAGAGCCGGTATGGGTCAGGACCAGTGTGGATGAGAGCCGGTATGGGTCAGGGCCAGTGTGGGTGAGAGCCTGTGTGGGTCAGGACCAGTGTGTGTGAGAGCCGGTATGGGTCAGGACCAGTGTGGATGAGAGCCAGTATGGGTCAGGACCAGTGTGGGTGAGAGCCGGTATGGGTCAGGGCCAGTGTGGGTGAGAGCCTGTGTGGGTCAGGGCTGTGTGGGTCAGGGCTCTGTAGGTCAGGACCAGTGTGGGTGAGAGCCTGTGTGGGTCAGGGCCGGTGTGGGTCAGGACCAGTGTGGGTGAGAGCCGGTGTGGGTCAGGGCTGTGTGGGTCAGGGCCAGTGTGGGTGAGAGCCGGTGTGGGTCAGGGCTGTGTGGGTCAGGACCAGTGTGGGTGAGAGCCGGTGTGGGTCAGTGCTGTGTGGGTCAGGGCCAGTGTGGGTGAGAGCCGGTGTGGGTCAGGGCTGTGTGGGTCAGGGCCGGTGTGGGTCAGGACCAGTGTGGGTCAGGGCCAGTGTGGGTCAGGGCCGGTGTGGGTCAGGACCAGTGTGGGTGAGAGCCGGTGTGGGTCAGGACCAGCGTGGGTCAGGGCTGTGTGGGTCAGGGCTGTGTGGGTCAGGGCTGTGTGGGTGAGAGCCGGTGTGGGTCAGGGCTGTGTGGGTCAGGACCAGTGTGGGTGAGAGCCGGTGTGGGTCAGGGCCAGTGTGGGTCAGGGCCGGTGTGGGTCAGGGCCGGTGTGGGTCAGGACCAGTGTGGGTCAGGACCAGTGTGGGTGAGAGCCGGTGTGGGTCAGGGCTGTGTGGGTCAGGGCCAGTGTGGGTCAGGGCCGGTGTGGGTCAGGACCAGTGTGGGTGAGAGCCGGTGTGGGTCAGAGCTGTGTGGGTCAGGGCCAGTGTGGGTCAGGGCCGGTGTGGGTGAGAGCCAGTGTGGGTCAGGGCTGTGTGGGTCAGGACCAGTGTGGGTCAGGACCAGTGTGGGTCAGGGCCAGTGTGGGTCAGGACCAGTGTGGGTGAGAGCCGGTGTGGGTCAGGGCTGTGTGGGTCAGGGCCAGTGTGGGTCAGGGCCGGTGTGGGTCAGGACCAGTGTGGGTGAGAGCCGGTTAGGGTTAGATTGATATAGATATACAGATATAATCACCCAGCCCTAGATATAAATATATTTTCAATTTTAGTTCTGAAGCCCCCTAATTAGTCGCCTGTTGGTTCTGGTCCGGCCTGGTTCGTTCTGACCCAAACCGTTTCAGTTAAACGCTTGTTTTCAGATTCATTATTAAACCACGGTGCTGATGCGACTCTGTTTGTTCTTCGTTGTTGCTGTTGCCAAGGCAGCTGTTGCCACGGCAGCCGACGTCAGAGGGGAGTGAGGGGGCGGGGCCAGGTTAGAGGCCGGGGGCGGGCCGAGGTGCTGGGTGACTAATCGCGCAGATGGAGGATTGAACAGGAAGTGGCCGGGGCTCAGTGGATGAGAGTGGGAGGACCCCAGGGGCAATTTAAACCCGGGGCTGCGAGCTGATAGGCTATTGTTAGAGCTGCGAGCTGATTGGCCGGGCAATGGTGACCTCGGAGAAAGGGGCGTGGACACTGTCCGTTTGGCGGCAGACTGTGATTGGACAAGGTGGTAGGGAGGTGGCGGGGCCACGGGCGGAGAGGGGGCGGGATAATGAGGAGGGGAGGAGATTGGCTGATTTAGAGGGGGCGGAGTCACAGGAGGTGACATCACCAAAGGCACCGGGATCTTCGCTCTGCGTCCGGCGAACGAAGAGTGAGGCGTGGTGTTTGGGGGTTTGGCCGCGCCCCCACAGCGGTAACCGTGGAAACCAAGTGAAGGAGACACAGGTGAGAAGGGAGTGGTCTGGAGGGGACACTGTTCTCTGCACTGAGGACCAGACAAAATGGAGCCCTGCGAGAAAACACACAATAGATGTTTTTTCATTTAGATCAGATCATGTTTAGGGTCAGTTTAAAGAGTTATTCTCACCTCAATGGTGCTGTCCAACGAGCCCACACTGTTTCTGCGACCGCGCCTCCCTGTGGCCAATCAGAGCACAGCACATTAACACACCAGTTTTATTACAGCAGCTGACTGAATGTGAATGATTCAGATGCAAATATTTTCAACGGCTGTCCTTCAATTATTTAAACCACAATCGAGACTAACCTAAAACTCACAATATAAACGAACACAGGAGAAGAGCTAGAGAGCGCAAAAACAGAAACTGAGAGCTCAGAAATGACCTTGTGGCGAGAAAAGCTGTTATCACGAGTGTATAAAATTTTATTTAGCACACATTTTGAAGTCACATCATTGTTTACAACTGCTGCTCTCGATGTCAACTTTGCTGAGCGCTCACTTCTTTATTATTATTATTATTATTATTGTTATATTTATATAGCGCCTTTCCAGAGCTCAAGGACGCTTTACATATCAATTATTCATTCACTCCACAGTCACACACTGGTGGTAGTAAGCTACATCTGTAACCACAGCTGCCCTGGGGCAGACTGACAGAGACGTGGCAGCCAACCTAACCCTAACCTAACCCGACAGTGTTGTGCCTGAACGCGTTCATTGAACGATAGTTCATGAACTCGTTCATATTTTGGGTGAACGTGAACTGATTGGGCTGTATTACTGCCTGATGAACGTTACTGTGAACTCAGTCTGGTGTCTGTGAACGGCACGCTCTCTCAGGTTAACTTCGTTCAATAGGGTGCCAGATTTCTATAGAGCCTTCCAGGCGAAAACCCGGCTAAAACACACCGCAAACCAGCCGCAAACGGGTCTTAATATGTAGCGGAAAAACACCAAACCTGGCAACACCAGCCACCAGTGTCGCACCGTCCGCGCATGCGTGACGTCATCAAAAAAAACAAAACAATAAAGCATGGAGCGACAGCAGCATGTAGTAAGGCGTATGATCATTTAAATTCATTCATGTAACTTGTTTGTTGAACCTGCCTGGTCTATTTTCCCAGGATTCCAATATTCTGTTTTAGCATGTGGACAATGGAAAATTATTAAAATTTAAAAACGTTTTCACCTTAATGATTACTGTCCTGTTTTTCTTTGAATAATTCCTCATTAAAAAGACCATTCAAGCAGCACGTTTGTCCTCATGTTCTTGAGAATGTACTGTAGGGTTGAAAGCTGCAGCTGCTACTAGTGTGGAGTGAATGGACAGCAACAAAGCATTAAAGCAACAATGTCCCCTCAATGCTAATGTAAACCCTGGTTGGATAAGGATTGAAAATTGGATATGAAAATGAAATCTAACGCATAGCTTCATTGTTAAAACTGATAAAATAATTGCTGTCTGTGATTCTACTGTATATGGGCTGTGGCAATAATTTTGAGAAATAATAGCTCGCAGCAACATATGGAAAAAGAACTATGAACTAGTTCATTTTTGGAACTGTGAACTTAGTTCAAAATTTTGAAGTTTGAACTGAACTGAACTAGTTCATTTTAAAATTTGTGAACTGAACTTTGAACTAGTTCTTGTAGAAAGTGAACTTTCCCAACACTGGAGAGCGAGAGAGAGATTAAATTAACATATAAAATCTTACACATTTGTCAACAGAAAAAAGTGTGATAGATCCCCGAATTGACCGTGCTGTTGCTTTATGCAAGAAGATTGTGAGTTCCTTTTCAGGAATACAGGAATAACATTTAAAAAATACATTTAGCAGTTTGGCTTTCCTTAGGATCTATGTAACCTGTTCTGAAATGATTCTATTATAATTTATATATCGCAATATATATCGTTATCGCAAGAGGCTGCAATGTATATCGCAATATGGATTTTTGGCCATATCGCCCATTCCTATTTAAGACTACAGTTTACATTCATGTACATTATTTTGCGATCTAGATTTAATCCCACAATACTCATTTTTTATATTCTATTCTTATTTTTTTTTATTGTTTACTTTTATTTCATTCTTACATAGCTATATTCATGCATATTTTCATCTGTGTGTTTTCCTTAATAATTGCACTGTCCATGGAGCGGACCTGACTCACATTTCACTGCTGGTTATATATGCTGTACATAATTTTGTATGTGACGAATAAAAATCTTGAATCTTGAATCTTGAAAGGCTTGACTAGACGATTGCCAATACAACGTACGGATGCAATATATTTTTGGCCACCAGTGATAAATTGGGGGCGCTGTTTCACTCTTTTCAGAAAGTCTAAGGATAACCTAAAGACGACGCTGCTGTTGTTGGTCTCGCGAGTTACAGACTAAAAAAATGTTAATCTCAACTGACGTAAGTCTTTTCTTGATTTATGAATGAGTTGTTGCTCAATAGAAACTTTCAGTTAGTTTTAATGCTGTGGCTTCTTTGTGAATTAATTTACAGATACAATAATTACAGTTCACATGTGGCCATGTTTATGTTGTGCTCTGGCTAGAGTTAGCTAGAGTTATTTACTGTCTGCTTCTAATAGTGTAGATTAAATGCATGTGTTGAAGTCTTACTGTCTCTGTTATTGCTCTGTATTTGGTACTTACTACTTAATACTTAATACGATAATAAGACCCGCGTCTTTCTTTATAAAGAAAACGACCGCCATCAGCAGTCAGTTCTCTGCGCCACCACCTGTCGAGCTCATTCAGACCCCTGATATGTGTTTGCTCACTTCCTTCTCTCCTCTAACTGAAGCAGACGTTTCCAAGGTCATTAGTTCTAACCACCCTACTACCTGCCCGTTGGATCCCATCCCACACATCTCCTTCAGGCCATCTCTCCATCTGCCTGCTCTCACCCACATCATCAACTCATCTCTTTCCACTGGGTCCTTCCCACAGCTTTCAAAGAGGCCCGCATCACACCACTACTGAAGAAACCCACTCTTAACCCTACTCTGCTTGAAAACTACAGACCGGTTTCCCTCCTTCCCTTCATTGCCAAAGCTCTGGAGCGGGTTGTGTTTACTCAGCTCTCATCCTTTCTCACACGGAACAACCTCCTGGACCAGAACCAGTCTGGGTTCAAGAGCGGTCATTCCACGAAACTGCCCTGCTCTCAGTCATCGAAGCTCTGAGACTGGCAAAGGCAACATCCAAGTCATCTGTACTCATCTTACTGGATCTGTCTGCTGCTTTTGACACTGTTAATCATCACATCCTCCTGTCCTCTCTCAGGCGATGGGTGTCTCTGGAATGGCGTTGCAATGGTTCAAGTCTTACCTCTCGGATAGGTCATTCAGAGTATCCTGGAGAAATGAGGTCTCTGAGCCCCAACATCTCAATACAGGGGTGCCACAGGGCTCAGTGCTCAGACCGCTACTCTTTTCCATATACATGACATCCCTTGGCTCTGTCATCCAGAAGCATGGCTTTTCCTATCACTGCTATGCAGATGACACTCAACTCCACCTGTCATTTCATCCTGGCGATCCGGCGGTCTCTGCTCGCGTCTCGGCATGTCTGAGCGACATCTCACTTTGGATGAAGGAGCATCACCTGCAGCTGAACCTTGCAAAAACAGAACTGCTTGTGATTCCGGCCCATCCAAAGACCCACCACAACCTCTCCATTCAACTAGGCCCATCAACCATTACACCGTCCAGCACTGCCAGAAATCTGGGAGTGGTAATTGATGATCAGCTAGACTTCACAAGTCATGTCACCAGCACCACCCGGTCCTGTAGATTCATCCTCTACAACATTAGAAAAATTAGACCTTTCCTATCAGAGCACTCCACGCAAATTCTAGTCCAGGCTCTTGTCTTGTCCAAACTGGACTATTGCAATGCCCTACTGGCTGGACTCCCGCCTGCACTACCAAACCTCTGCAGCTGATCCAGAATGCAGCAGCAAGAGTGGTCTTTAATGAACCAAAGAGAGCGCACGTATCTCCTCTATTCATTAGGTTACACTGGCTCCCGGTTGACGCCCGCATCAAGTTCAAAGCTATGCTCTTGGCCTACAAAACCACCTCTGGTTCTGCACCCCATACCTCCACTCACTAATACAGACCTACGTTCCTACCAGATCCCTCGCTCTGCAAATGAACAACGTCTGGTGGTACCGTCCCAAAAGGTACAAAATCACTCTCACGCATCTTCTCTGGATCTGTTCCACATTGGTGGAATGATCTACCCGCTGCTACAAGATCAGCAGACTCTGTAGCCATCTTTAAAAACACCTGAAAGCACATCTCTTCCGTCAACACCTGACTGACAAACACTGAGCCCTACTTCCTTTCTATCGATTCCTTTCAAAAAAAAAAAAAAATTTCTCTTATCCTTAGCATCGTATACTGCGCTGGGTTTAAACTGACTAGTTTTTGTGCACTTATGCTTTTTATATTGTGTTGTTAAAGTTGCTTCCATTGTTATCCTCACTTGTAAGTCGCTTTGGATAAAAGCGTCTGCTAAATGACTAAATGTAAATGTAAATGTAATACTCTGTTAATACTAGTTAAGCTACATTTAGTAGTTTTTAATCTATTTTCTATGCTGAAGTACAACACTTTTATGTTACTAGCAACATTTACATAATGACTACTACTACTACTGATTATTATCATATTAATAATAAATAAATGTAATTTTATCTAGAATAATGAAGAGGACTTTCAGTTTCATCTCTGGAAGAACAATGGTGTCCTGTATCTAGTCACCTGCCCCAGGATCCTTCAGAGGAGGCAACAGAGGTGAAGGAGGAGACAGGTGCCATCAAACACCTGTCCTGCCCAGAGCCGGGGGGGCCTTCATCGAGGAGGGGATAAGTCAGACCGACAGGAGGTCATGGAAGAGAATACGACACAGATTAAGTCCTCGAGTCCCTGACTTTGACTCAACTCAAGTCATCAGGCTAATTTTCATGACTCAAGGGTCAGGGACCTGCTTTTTTATTACTCGGGCTTGGACTTGTGGCTTAAACCTTTTTATTCTCAGACAAAAGAACCCGTGACTTGACTCGGACTTGAGAACTGAGGACTTAAAAGTGACTTGGACTCAAAAACTGGTGACTCGACTACAACACTGGTATAAGCTATAAACTTAGTGTCACAGAGCCTCAGACCCACACAGAGCTGCATCACATACATACATTTAAAATTGTACAGTACAGTTCATTAGTGCTGCTCAACCTCAACACGTCTGTTATTTGCAGAAATACTTTTGTAAATACAGCAAGTGATGTTTAATGAATGAATAAATAGAAGCTAAAACAGTATTAAATGTTGCAAAGGACATAAAAGAACTGCTTAACTATAAAAATGTTAAGAACAGAACATGTGTAAAAGATAAAGTGACCAAAATATCTCCTGAAAATGTTGAAAGGGCGACAGATGTTGGAGGAAGGAGAGTTTGTGATCATGTCTTGATCACATAGACCTAGTTATGTTAGGTTTCTTATTTTTTATTTCATAAACTGTGTTTAATCCTGTGAAATACTGTTTTAATGTTTAGTTAGTAGCCCACATAATTAAGTATAATTATTTGACACAATAACATGCAAATTCTCAATTTAAACTGCCCAATACAAAAAATATCAGTCAGAAATATATCTACATAATAATCAATACGTTAACTCCCACAGTAAACTATAATCACATGACTGTCGTTGTGTCCTTGGGCAAGACATTTACACCTCCTTGTCTCCAGTGACAGCACAGGTGTATGGAACAACAGGTGGAAATTAGCCTAAGGCTACAATCTGGCAAGTTTATGTCATAAAGCACATTTATGGGGCGGCAGTAGGTAAGTAGAGTGGTCGTCTTTCAACCGGAAGGTAGGCGGTTCAATTCCCACTCTCCCCACAGTTCATACTGTCGTTGTGTCCTTGGGCAAGACACTTAACCCACCTTGCCTCCAGTGACTGTAACACTGGTAATTACATTAGAACAATGTAAGTCGCTTTGGATAAAAGCGTCAGCTAAATGAATAAATGTAAATGTAAATGTTATGTGGCTGTGTCTCATGTGTGTTCATCAACATACACTGTCCCAATCAAATAAAAAAATAATAAAATGAATGAGTTACATAAATAAGTTCATTATGTCCTCAAAGATATCTACGATGTGGCCAGTCGCTCATTATCCACGAAAAGCCCAGTGAAATAAGTGAGTAGTAAGGACTCTATTGTATCGGCAATCGTCTAGTCAAGCCTTACATCCATGACGTACATCCAGTTGAAAAAAATACATTGAGGGCGAGGAGAATGTTCAAAGAGAGAGCGCTCAGAAGAAGAAGTGAGCGCTCAGCAAAGTTGACATCGAGAGCAGCAGTTGTAAACAATGATGTGACTTCAAAATGTGTGCCAAATTAAATTTTATACGCTCGTGATAACAGCTTTTCTCGCCACAAGATCATTTCTGAGCTCTCAGTTTCTGTTTTTGCGCTCTCTAGCTCTTCTCCTGTGCTCGTTTATATTGTGAGTGCGCTCTCAGAATAAAGAGAGCTAAATGACGCCATATAATTGCTGTAAAGGTGTTTTAGTTTCTGGTTTACACCAGTTTTATCTGCAGTTTACTGCAGTGTAGTTCACTCTGAGTCCAGCAGAGGGGGCAGTGCTCCTCAAATTAGTTTCTGCCAAACCACAGCTAGAGGGAAAAAGGGGCTAAAGACATGAAAAACTCCACCTTGTGACTTTATCAGGTTTTGTGTGACTGTATGAATGTTGTCATTTTGTACAGAATATCTCCAGATCCACTACAAACTTGTGTTTTAGCTCATTTAACCACTTTCTCTGCATATTTTATTTATCTTGTATTTTATTTTATTTTTATGCATGCCATTTATGTTGCACCTTATCGCCGAAGCAAGTTTGTGAATCTTGTTCACTGACAATGGCAATAAAGGTTTTCTGATTCTAACAAAACAGAAACATGTTCTTGTTTTAAAGAACAAATATTAATTAAATCTCAAGAAATAATCTTGAGATTTAATTAAAAATGTTATGTCCATTCCCTTTCTCCCCACAGTTCATACTGTCATTGTGTCCTTGGGCAAGACACTTAACCCACCTTGCCTACAGTGGTGTTCCAGCTGTAAAACTGGTGAATGGAACCTTAATGTAAGTCGCTTTGGATAAAAGCGTCTGATAAATGACTAAATGTAAGTATTTCATTCTCATTGCATGCAAACCTTATTGTGATGTAACACCCTGTTATACTACTATATTTTCTATAACGGTGGCATTATAATGACAGTATTAGGAAATTGATTAATTCAGGTGGGACACCACTGAAGGCCTAGCAGTATAATGCACGGCCCACTTCTGACGTCACATACCACTGCCCGATGTTGGTGTCAGACCAATCATGGACAAACAAGTTCTAACAACACCTTTTTGGAATCCCTGAAGCATCCTGTGAAAATGGGTTAGCCGGTATATGGTATTACCGTCACTAGCCTGAAGGGGGAGAGACACGTTTAGAAACACCCTATGACTTCTTAATTTTACAGACAATTTAGCACTAAGCACTAAGTTGACGCTTGTGCTGCAGATAAAACAGTCCAAATGTTGTGAAAATTGGTTTATGTGAGCAAAAAGTTTCTGCTGAAAGTGAAGCAGGTGCCATGCGTTATGACATTACAGCATGCTGCTTTAATTAAGCACAGAAAAAACAGTGTCTCTGCAGCATTGCCTTCTAACTCTCACAGACATAGACGATTTACACTTAGATTTGATGGAGCCAGTGCTTTAGCCTACATCTCGTGATAGAAGCGTGCACACTAAACTCTAGCAATGTGCACTTGCACTCCCAAAAACAAAAAGCAAACTGATATAGTGTCACGGCATGTATTTAGTCTTGTTTCACAAAATGCTGTGTGTTAGCGGAACTATTCTTGTGGTTCTGTAGAGAAGCCCATAGACGTGCTTAACACAGTGGTAGGGCTCATGTTAACGAGTGTCAGCTGGTAATAAGCTACCCTCTCTACAGGGATGCTGCCAGGAATTTTGGACCCCATGAAAAGATCTCACATTGGCCCCACCACCACAATTTTTACTCACATATTATCTTGGTTTAGAGCTTTAAAGGAAGAGTGAGCTTAGGAGGCAACGGACACATTTAAACAGTGAGGTCAAAACTTCAATTTTTCCTAAAACTTTTTTTAGTTATTAAAATTTCTAATATCTTTATGGGCCCCTGTCATTCATGGGCCGTTAGAATCATACTAGCTCCACCACCCCCAGTTCGTAGCTGCCTCTCTACACCAGTTCTGTGATGAAGCTGCCAATATAAGGATGTTCCGAACATAAACAGAAAACCCTGCACCTTAGAGGATATTTTGTCTCCTATCTTTACTCCTGTAGTTCTCAGGAGACAACTAAGTCACTAGGGACTAACGGAGTCGGTAGGCTCAGTCTGAACAATGCTATATTTTTATTGGTTTGTTTGATGGGGTTCACTGGGGAGAGCTATACAGAAGCATGTTTAAGTTCACCTAGCCTACTATTTCTTTGGTGTCTGATTAAACACACATATAAGGTTTAACTATAGCAGGAGGAACAAGTATGTCCTCTCTGTTACACACCTATGCAACTGCAATTCAAAGGACAAAGGAGTTAAGTGCTGTTGTTGTTCTGCAGATGTGAAATGAGACTTAAGTAACAGCTGAAGCCCTGCCTAAAAGACATTTATTGTAATTTATGTACTATAATAACTGTTCTACTGTATGATTGAATAAAAAACATTTATCAATCCCCAATTTACCTAGCTTTTACACAGCTTTTCAAGCTTTAATCAATACCGTAATATTTTTTCTGAAGGTTATCATACCCTCAATCTCATACCGTCCCATCCCTAATTTGAACACATGAAGAAGAAGAATAAGGCAGAACACTGAGACAACCCATGAGACATTGACAATACATGATATCACCGGAATAAAGACCAGAAAAAGGAGGGAAGCTCCTCTGATGGTTTTGAGGTGAGTTGTACCAGTTTCGCTGAGGTCGCGCAGAGAGGAGTTGAGTGCAGTGCGTTTGAGTCCGTCAGTGGCGTAGGAATCGTCTAGACTGGGACGGACGCCATTCACCAGCTCTCCTCTGACTGGGCCGCTTCCGTTGACAAGGTCGGCTCTGATTGGTCCTTTCTGCTTCTCCAGCTCCGCTGCAGAACACAGTCACACCATTTACTCCACAGCAGCTACAGCAAGAGTCAGGGCAGGATTAGAGGTAAACATCAGTAAAAATCAGTTTCTTAAGTTGCAAGAGTAGTAGTGCTGCTTACGAAACCACATATTGAGAACCAGTTCTTATTTACATGTCTTTAGTGGTAGGGGAAACCGGAGTACCCGGAGGAAACTTACGCAGACACAGGAAGAACATGCAAAGTCCACACAGAAAGGCCCTGCCACCAGATAAAGTGGGTTATGGTTGAACATGTGAAGGATTCTTACACTCGAGCCTGTACTTCTCCATTTCCTGGACCTCGGCGATGCTCTCCCTCAGGTCCGAGGTAAACCGGGCTTGGTCTTGGTGACTGGGAGCGTTGAAGATCATTAGGACTTTCCTCTCGGAGCCTGGGGTTTGAGACGTCAGCCTAATGCCGTGAGGGTAGACTGTTAAGATACAAGAACATTATTACAACTCAGTGCACCCCCATCTACAGGTGTAACATCAGCACTAAAGAGCAGATGCATCCCGCAAAGGTTTCTGGAGCTGTTCACAAGTAAAGCCATGTGATAGTGTGGTCCATGAACTAAACCATCCTCTGGGCTAAAACTGAGACGGTCAGACAGAATGCCATGGAAATGTATTCATCCATCTTCTGCTGAGGCCAGTGGGGTCCGCAGGGTCTAAACCAGGACTTAACCTGGAATCAACCAGGACTAAACCATGACCACACCAGGACAAAACCAGGTTTAAACCAGGTCTGATCTAGGTCTAAGCCAGGTCTGAACCAAGACTAAACCAGAGCTAAACTAGGTCTAAAACACGTGTAAACCAGGCCTGAACCAGGTCTGAACCAGGACTAAACCAGGTCTAAACCAGGTCTGAACCAGGTCTAAACCAGGTCTAAATCAGGACTAAACCAGGTCTAAACCAGGTCTAAACCAGGTCTGAACCAGGTCTAAACCAAGTCTGAACCAAGACTAAACCAGAGCTAAACACCTGGTTTAGAGATAATGACTCAGCTCCATCTGTTGCTTTGAACAAAAATAGCTCAGACTCAAACAACAACAATCATCACCAACAGGAGTCTGGTCCAGGTCTGCGTCCAGTCGAGGCCATTTGATAAAATAGATTATGCAGTGCTAATCAACAGACTAAAAGATGTGTTTGGCATCTCTGGCTCTGCTCTTGCTTGGTTAGAATCCTATCTGTGTGATAGGTCTTATTTTGTCACTTTTAATAAATCCTTCTCCTCCACGGCACCAGTGAAATGTGGTGTGCCACAAGGGTCTGTGCTTGGTCCCATACTTTTTTCACTATATGTTACACCATTTGGACAAATCAGTTAATCAATAAGTTATGGAATGAACTTCCATATTACTGACATCAAGCGTCTAGAGGCCTGCCATGTTTCAATAAAATCATGGATGTCTCGAAACCTCCTCCATTTGAACTCAGATAAAACAGAGCTTTTGTTATTTGGTCCTGCCAGTCATCGGCACAAGTTCAACAATCTTACCGTCTCGATCGAGAAATGTGTGTTGGAGCACGTCAACACTGTGAGGAACCTTGGTGTCATTTTTGACTCCACACTATCTCTGCAGCAGCACATTAGTGAGGTCACTAAACTAGGCTTTTTTCACTTGAGGAATATCTATATATTCTATATATATATAATTTAATATACATAACAATTCACCCTTGCCTCTCTTTAGCTGATGCTGCAATTCTTAATCATGCATTTGTCACATCCAGACCCGAGTATTGCAATGTGTTATTCTCTGGACTGCCAGGGAAAAGTACTCACAGACTACAAATGGTCCAAAATACAGCCGCCAGACTTTTAACTAAGACCAGGAAGTTTGATCACATTACTCCGGTCCTGGCTTCATTACACCAGCTTCCTATTTATGTTAGAGCTGTTTTTAAAGTTCTCCTGTAACTTTTAAAATCCTTTGTGGACACGCACCCTCTGACCTATCTGACCTCATCACCCAGTATACTCCAGCTTGTACCCTTCGCTCTCAGGGCGTTGGCCTTCTTCAACTTCCTCGAATAAAGAAGTCGACTGGCTACACAACCGTTTCTTATAAAGTCCTTTTTTTATGAAATGGGCTCTTTTTCTCTTTTTTTCCAGCTGTTTTTTCTTACCCTGATTAAGGGTCAAAGGACAGGAGATGTCTAGTGCAGTCATTTAAGTTCTTTGAGGCGAACTTCTTTGCGGCTGTTGCAATATTGGGCTACACAAAAATAAATGTCTTGTCTTAGTTTAGTCCGGTCCAGGTCGGAGCCTGGTTCAGGTCTGAGTCCTTTCCAGTTAAATGGTGTAGAGTCAGTTACCACTATACTCCGGTGTAGTCCAGGCTAATCCAGGTGTAAATACTCACAGTTGTTGTGGAAGGTCTGGACCTGGAGCTCAACCAGAGGGAAAGACTGTCTAAAACTGTAGGTCACTGAGGTCTTCTTCTTCTGCAAGATCTTTGTCATCTTGAAATAAGAACAAATGAGTTGTGTTGTTTCAGATGTTTAATTTTACATACAAAGGTATGGTGGGCGTGAAGTGCAAACAAAATAACAAAACCAAAAACAAAATAACAAATTAAAACAGAAAACAAATTAAAGCCGCAAGCGGCAATAAAGGCCCTCGCCTCCCTTGAGAGCGCGGGGACACATATACTCGGAGGATTGCATTTTTCAAATACATGGCAGGCTTGAATTTTGTGGCCAGCCAAAAACAACAAGAAAAACACCTGTCTATTTTACACACATGTGTTTAGTTCATTTTGCCCAAGTTTTGTATCTGTGGAATGAAGCAGCTATTTTCTGTTGTTTTTTAAAAGAGAGGTGTATTCTAAGTCGATTCACATCTTCAATTCAAAACGGTCGCCTTCCCGTGTGTGATAGGGTGTGGTCCCCATTGGCTTTTTTGTTCATAAGCCCATGCCGGATGTGTGATTAATTTGTTTAATTAACAATTTTAATTAACAAAATTTAATTTGCCTACGACAAACCATCCATCCATCTTCTACCGCTTATCCGGGGCCGGGTTGCGGAGGCAGTTGAGACGCCCAGATTTCCCTCTCCTCAGACACTTCCTCCAGCTCTTCCGGGGGGATACCGAGGAGTTCCCAGGCCTGCCGAGAGACATAGTCCCTCCAGCGTGTCCTAGGTTTTCCCCGGGGTCTCCTCCCGGTGGGACATGCCCGGAACACCTCCCTAGGAAGGCGTCCAGGAGGCCTCAAACAGATGCCCGAGCCACCACAGCTGGCTCCTCTAAATGTGGAGGAGCAGCGGCTCTACTTTGAGCTCCTCCCGAGTGATCGAGCTCCTCACCTTATCTCTAAGGGAGCGCCCCGCCATCCTGCGGAGAAAGCTCATTTCAGCCGCTTGTATCCGGGATCTTGTTCTTTCGTTCATGACCCAAAGCTCATGACCATAGGTGAGAGTAGGAACGTAGATCGACCGGTAAATCGAGAGCTTTGCCTTACAGCTCAGCTCCTTCTTCACCACGACAGACCGGTACATCGACCGCATCACTGCAGAAGCTGCACCGATCCGTGTGTCAATCTCACGTTCCTTCCTTCCCTCACTCATGAACAAGACCCCAAGATACTTGAACTCCTCCACTTGAGGCAGGATCTCTCCACCAACCTGAAGGGGACAAGCCACCCTTTTCCGACTGAGAACCATGGTCTCAGACTTGGAGGTGCTGATCCTCATCCCAGCCGCTTCACACTCGGCTGCAAACCGTCCCAGTGCACACTGAAGGTCCTGGCTTGATGGAGCCAACAGGACAACATCATCTGCAAAAAGCAGAGGCGAGATCCTGTGGTCCCCAAACCAGACTCCCTCCGGCCCCTGGCTGCGCCTAAAAATCCTGTCCATAAAGATAATAAAAAGGACCGGTGACAAAGAGCAGCCCTGCTGGAGTCCAACATGCACTGGGAACAGGTCTGGCTTACTGCCGGCAATGCGAACCAAGCTCCTGCTCCGGTCGTACAGGGACCGGACAGCCCTTAGCAAAGGGCCCCGGACCCCATACTCCCAGAGCACCCCCCACAGGGCGCCACGAGGGACACAGTCGAATGCCTTCTCCAGATCCACAAAACACATGTGGACTGGTTGGGCAAACTCCCATAAACCATCCAGCACCCTGGAGAGGGTATAGCGCTGATCCAGTGTTCCACGAACGGGACGAAAACCGCATTGTTCCTCCTGAATCTGAGGTTCAACTATCGGCCGCATTCTCCTCTCCAGTACCCTGGCATAGACTTTCCCGGGGAGGCTGAGGAGTGTGATCCCTCTGTAGTTGGAACACACCCTCCGGTCCCCTTTCCTGAAAACAGGGACAACCACCCCGGTCTGCCAGTCCAGAGGTACTGTCCCCGACCGCCACGCGATGTTGTAGAGGCGTGTCAACCAAGACAGTCCTACAACATCCAGAGACTTGAGGTACTCAGGGCGTATTTTATCCACCCCCGGTGCCTTGCCACCGAGGAGCTTCCCAACTACCTCAATGATTTCGGCCTGGGTGATGGATGAGTCCACCTCCGAGCCTTCGGCCTTTGCTTCCTCAGTGGAAGACGTGTCAGTGGGGTTGAGGAGATCCTCGAAGTATTCCTTCTACCGTCCAACAATATCCCCAGTTGAAGTTAGCAGATTTCCACCTCCACTGTAAAAGGTTTTGGCAGGGCACTGCTTCCCCCTCCTGAGGCGCCGGACGGTTTGCAAGAATTTCTTTGAGGCCGACCAATAGTCCTTTTCCATGGCCTCACCGAACTCCTCCCAGACCCAAGTTTTAGCCTCCACGACCACCCGGGCTGCAGTCCGCTTGGCCTGCCGGTACCTATCAGCTGGCTCAGGAGTCCCGTGAGCCAACCAGGCTCGGTAGGTTTCCTTCTTCAGCTTGACGGCATCCCTTACTTCCGATGTCCACCACCGGGTTCGGGGGTTGCCGCCACAACAGGCACCAGAGACTTTACAGCCACAGCTTTGAGTGGCCGCAACGACAATGGAGGTGGAGAACATGGTCCACTTGGACTCAATGTCTCCAACCTCCCTTGGGATCTGGTCGAAGCTCTGCCGGAGGTGGGAGTTAAAGATCTTTCTGACAGGGGGCTCAGCCAAACGTTCCCAACAGACCCTCACAGTACGTTTGGGCCTGCCGAGTCTGTCCAGCTTTCTCCCCCGCCATCGGATCCAACTCACCACCAGGTGGTGATCAGTTGACAGCTCCGCCCCTCTCTTCACCCGAGTGTCCAAGACATACGGCCGGAGGTGAGATCAAACAACTACAAAGTCGATCATCAATCTCCGGCCTAGGGTGTCCTGGTGCCACGTGCACTGGTGGACACCCTTATGCTTGAACATGGTGTTTGTTATGGACAAACTGTGACAAGCACAGAAGTCCAATAACAGAACACTGCTCCGGTTCAGATCCGGGGGGTCGTTCCTCCCAATCACGCCCCTCCAGGTGTCACTGTCGCTGCCAACGTGAGCGTTTAAGTCCCCCAGTAGAACAACGAAGTCCCCAGTCGGAGCACTTTCCAGCACCCCTCCCAGATACTACAAGAAGGCCGGGTACTCTGCACTGCCATTTGGCCTGTAAACACAAACAACAGTGAGAGACCTATCCACGACCCGAAGGCGCAGGGAAGCGACCCTCTCGTTCACCGGGGTGAACTCCAAGCCCACACCAGCCCGCCGCCTCTCATCGCAGGCAACTCCAGAGTAATGGAGAGTCCAGCCTCTCTCGAGGATTTGGGTTCCAGAGCCCAAGCTGTGCGTGGAGGTGAGCCCGACTATCTCTAGTCAGTATCTCTCAACCTCCCGCACAAGCTCAGGCTCCTTCCCCGCCAGCGAGGTGACATTCTATGTCCCTAGTGCCAGATTCCGTGTCTGGGGATTGGGTCGTCGAGGCTTCCGCCTTCGTCTGCTACCCAATCCACTTTGCACCGGCCCCTTACGGTTTCTCCCGCAGGTGGTGGGCCCACGGGAGGTCGGGCCCGGCCGGGCCCCGTGGGGAAAGACCCGGCCACCAGATGCTCGCATGCGAGCCCCAACTCCAGGCCTGGCTCCAGGGTGGGGCCCCGGTTGCGCCATACCGGGAGATGTCACAGTCCTTGATATTATCCTGTCCATAAGGGGGTTTTAACCGCTCTTGTCTGGCCTGTCACCTAGGACCTGTTTGCCTTGGGAAACCCTATCAGGGGCATATAGCCCCCGACAACATAGCTCCTAGGATCATTCGGGCACTCAAACCCCTCCACCACGATAAGGTTGCGGTTCATGGAGGGGCCTACGACAAACTAAAATTTTAACTTCCCATTGACTTTTTCCACATATTTGGGACGTTGCTATGGCAACACATTTATAGATAGGGGGTGGTTGTCATTGGCTTTTATGTTCGTCATGACATAGGAGATGTGTGTACCAAATTTCATGTCTCTATGACAAACTAAATTCTTGGGTCACATTGTAAGTTTGTAGGGGGCGCTGGAGAGCCCTTTCTAAAGATAACCCTTTTATTTACATATCTTTGTGTTCAGGTCATGAATGTGCACAAACGCCTTTTTGGGTCCAACTCGATCCGAGAAGGCGTTTGAGAGTTAAGGGATATTTTATTTTCACAAAAATGGCCACCTCGTTACAGGCTTGCCACACCCACACCCAATAAAACATAAAAGAAAGTAATTTATAACTTTGGTTTGCACACGTGTCTAGGTGATACTCACCAAATTTGGGGCCATTTAGATTAAAACACAATGATTTAAATCTTTTTGCGCGAGGGCTGCGATTTAGCTGGTCACGCATTCCACCCCACATGGTGGACTTCCTGTTGAGTTTAGGGTGTGGCTGTCATTGACTTTTCTGTTTGCCCTGAGGTGTCCTATGGATGTACCAAGTTTTGTATTTCTACATCGGAAAAAAACTTTCACTACTTTCACTTTCCATAGGCCCAATGTATTTTGACTTTTCTAGGGGTTGCCACTGAGTCTTTTTTCCTATTTTTCTTTTCGGGGACTTCAAATACATATATTTTTTGCCAGCCTTGAATTTTGGGATCAATGAAAATGACTTGCGCATGTTTACTGGGTCAATTTGAGGATCATTTCGGGGAAAAATAATAATAATAAAAAAATATATATTTAAAAAAATAACTCAAGCAAGTAAAATAAAAGTAAAATAAAATAAAAACGCAAACAAATTATAAACCAGAAAAGGCAGGTATTGATTGATCGAGACTAGTCTGGCCCGCCAGACTGCTTTCTCATGGTGTTACATACAGAAGATATCAGTCTGGGATTGCGGGGTTTGAACAGGATTTCAAGGGGCATCATCAGCCAAACTAATGTTTGCTCAGTAAACCAATCACAGAAACCACGGATGTGACAATAGTAGTTTAAAAAACACAGCGTATACCAGAAGTTGCAGTGGTTTTAAAGACATGTCCAGGTCTTTAAGAATAGAAGCAAGCATAGTATTAAACTAAACATCTTTACTGTTTTGGTGTAAAGAATTGTTGCGCTCAACATGAAGCAAAACAAAATCCCTCGCTACAATCGTCCCGGGAAGAAAGAGCAGGAGCAGAATACGGAGCAGACTGGACAATTGCAGACCAAAAATACTATGAGAAAGCAGTCTAGCTGCCCAGGCCAGGATCAGACATATGTCACTAAAGATGTACAGGAAGTAGGTATCTAACTTTATTTCTTATACATGCGTTCTGCTTTCATTTTCAATCTAAGAAAATAATGACAATTTCTATTAGAGAGCAAGGAGAAAGTGGAAATCATTCCACTTGATGAAGAAAGGAAGATCAGAAAATCAGTGCATAAAGACTAGTTTGCAATCTCTAAACAATATCCACAATAAGGACATATCTCTGAAGGTTCTCAGTCATCCAGGTCATCTTGAAGAAAAGGTTAAAGCAAAAGCAGCTGGAATCAGTTTTCAAGGTAAAAAAAAGGTGAAAAAAGGACTTGGTTTTCAAGGTGAAAGACACTTTTGCCTTAACCTTGTTTTCACAATAAGGACAGTACATGTTTGCACATTCATATACACACACAAATCTACCACTGCAGCAGGCTGTACTTCGTGTACATGTTTAGTAACGGATGTCTCGTCCAATCAGAATAATTACATCCACACACAATACCTACCTTTTATAGTTTGTCAAAATTGCTGTGTTTTTGTTTTAGTTAATTTTTTGTCTGAATTGTCATTTTGTTTTCCATCCATCTTATCAAGGGTCGGGTCGCGGGGGCAGAAGTCTAAGCAGACATCCCAATCGCCATCCACTTCCACCAGCTCTTCCAGAAGAACACCTTGACATGTCAGCCAAGAGGGTGTATCTCATCCATCCCCGGTGCCTTGCCACCGGGAAGCTTCTTAACTACCTCAGTGACTTCAGCTTGGGTGATGGACAAGTCCACCTCTGAGCCCTCAGCCTCTGCTTCCTCAATGGTAGACGTATCAGTAGGATTAAGGATATCCTCAAAGTATTCTTTCCACCGTCTGACGATATCCCCACCTCCACTGTAAAAGAGTAAAAAGAGGCAGGGCACTGCTTTCCCCTCCGGAGGCGCTGGATGGTTTGCCAGAATTTCTTCGAACATCGACCTATAGTCCTTCTCCATGGCCTCACCAAACTTCTCCCAGATCAGAGTTTTTGCCTCCACAAAAACCACCCAGGCTGCAGTCCGCTTGGCCTGCTGGTACCTGTCTGCTGCCTCAGGAGTCCCATCAGCCAACCAGGCTCGGTACAACTCCTTCTTCAGCTTGACGGCATCCCTTACTTCCGGTGTCCACCACCGAACCCAGGGTTTCCGCCACAACAAGCACCGGAGACTCTGCGGACACTGCTACGAGCAGCCGCATCGTCAATGGTCACCAGGCGGTGATTTGGATGCCCTAGGAAACCCTACAAGGGGCATATAGCCCTGGACAACATAGCTCCTAGGGTCATTTTTCGGTTTTGATAATTTGTTTGCATTTCACGGCCACTGTACAAAGGTTCTAAGTTTATATGTGTGTAACTGTGTTAAAAAAGTTTATAAACGGCTGCTTTTAGAAAGGGCTCTTCTACATTTGAAGGTCTCAAAACACTTCAGGCATGTGTTCACCCATGTCACCACTAAAGACACTAACAACATGATCAGGAGCTGGGAATCAAAACCAAGCTTTCAGTGAGGGAACTCTACCTCCTGAGGGTTTTATGATATTTGACTGTAAAAGGTACCATGAGCAGGTCATTGAAGAGGAAGACCTCTCGCTGGTGGACTCCTGACCTCTGGCCCCGGTTTGGGTCTGGGACTTCGTAGAGCTGACAGCAACAGACCAGCCTCCGGTGTGGCAGGGACAGGACCTGAGATGTATGTTGAAATAAAGAGATAACGCAAATCTAATCCCATCTGTCACAGACCAGGACCTGTGATATACAGTATGTTAAAATAAAGAGATAACACTGTTTACAACAGAGAAAAGTGGGTTCTCACCGGTTTCTTTCCAACCACCATTCGCTCCAGAGTCTGGACCTGAGTCACGTGATCGTCGTTTGTCCTCAGCTCCCACTTTTGGATCCGACCAAAAATGGACACCAGCAGGTCTCTGGGGATGTCCTGCCCATTGTCTACACCTAAAGAAATATACTGTTAAAATCCAGCTACAACAGACTAAAACCAGACCAGCAGGTCTCTGGGATTCCATATTTGGAAATGCAAAAATAAAAAATATAACTATATCAGGTATACCCAGTTATTCTTCAGTGGCAAGGCTCTGTGTTGTATGACTTGCTGCCCCTCACAAAGAGTCTGCTCTCGTTTACAAAATAGTGAAATAGCTAATTCAAACACTGAAAAAAAAAGCGCTTTATAAAGATGCACATCAAAAACGCACACCACACCATCCCTAGCTGAAAGCACTGAATTTTCCCTTCACGCATGCACAATGTGACACCCTGGATGACCTACCGCAAGTAATATATTCCAGCGTTATTAATGGCTCTGTTACTTTTTTCTTCTCGCCTGCAGTTTGCACTACATGGCATAAGCCACAGCATAAGAACCTTTGGGTTCACTTTCACAGTCACTGCACACCCTGTGACCGTGATGGCTGGAGCAACAGAGTTTGCCCAGTTTTTTTTTTTTTTTAAATCACAATCATTATTAATATTTCACAGTATAGCTATCAGAAATAAAAAGACAAATGGACAAATTGCAATTTAACAATGACTAACAACAACAGGGGACAAACTTTGGGTTCATTTGGTGTCATCACAAGTTACAATGTCAAAGGTGACTTTGTAACTTCAGTTCTATTAATTATTATTGCTAACAGTGTAAGCGTTTTGCTTCAGCCCCCGATACTGGCTTTGGCTTTATAATTTTAGTTTGAATATTATTAATTGCTAACAATTTTATTTTTGTTGATTTTATGATTTGTTTCTGCTGGTGAAGGAAGCATTTCCGCTCCCAGCTTTGGCCTTTTTTTCACTTATTTTCACTCCATTTGGTGCTATCAACATGAATGGCTCCCACTTCAGGCTGATGATGGCCATGACTTGTGCCCTTCCTCTCTTGGACCCGATCATCTGCAGGAGGCGCTAACAACTCGTGCAAGAACTGTAGTTATATGCCGCAGGCAGTGAGGGTGACCCGACGCAGTTGACGTCAGTGTGTCAGAGTGGTCTTCTACCTTCTGGACAAGTGGCTCCTGCTACACCTAGACGTTCAAAGCACCTGAATGTCTCCACGGTTTGGATGGGTCCCTCCAAGATTAAGGCCCAGTCTGGACTCTCCTCTAGGGTTGGGCCACTGTGAAAAATTGGCTGAAATTAACTCTTTTTTTTCAGGCTCACCATTTAGATGCTTCTCCTGCAGGGTAAGGAGGGTTTTCTACTACACCCATGCCTATCCTGGCCCCGGGGGACAATGTTCTGTCTCTGGCAGACTCAGCCTCTCATTTTCAGGGTGAAGAGGAGAAAGAGGTCTTGGTTTCTTCTGCATGGAGGTCAGTAATAGGTCCATGCAAACAATCATGCACATGGCTTTGAAGCACCTGCAGCTGGAGGTTCGGAAGAAGCACCAGAAGGAGTCCACGTCTGAAAGTGCCTTCTTCAGGCGCGGGCTGACTCCTGCGCCTTTTGTTGTTCCTCCTCAGAGAAATACTCACAAGAGTTGGCCAGGTCTTGTTGGCTATCCACAATGCTGCTGGAGTTGGCTTGGATTGCATGCCTGCTTTTGAACCTGCTATTGCTTTCCTCATTGTGTACACCTGAGAGCCTTGCATCAGAATGTCCGCAGCCCCAATGCAGCGTTACAGATGACCTTCTCACTAGGGCATACAATGCTGGTGCGTGTGCTGGCCGCCTTGGAAATTCTGTTGCCCACCCACTCTCTGCCTCCCTGCAAGATGACGGTGGTGCAGCTGCTGCTACAGGCGTTCGTGATGCAGCACTACAGACCTTTGCATGCTTACACTGACACACTGATGTATCCAACGCTAACATTCAGGCGAGTGTATCTCTCCTGGCGTCCTAAAGTTACGTTTCTATTATTTCTTAACATTGTCAACATTTTAACCGTGCACCATACCTCATTCATTGTTATACTGTAGGAGCAGGTGGATCCAGAGAAGGTACGCGAGTGATTATTTTCCTTTTTGGGATGGTACCACCAGACGTTGTTCATTTGCAGAGCACAGGAAAATTGCAGGAACATAGGTCTGTATTAGTGAGTGAAGATATGAGGGTGCGGAACCAGTGGTGGTCTTGTAGGCCAAGAGCATAGCTCCTCACACGTCAGCTCCAAGATGTCGCCTGTGTTCGGCATTGCCTCTGCTCCCTCTGTGTTATCAAATGTAATTTTGGATTTTCTAGTGCTGTTTGTTGCTTTGTCAGCACTTAAAACTAGTAGCTGTGTCTCAGCTACTTTTAAATATGATCGACACACTTTGTTCCGAATCAATGAGCAGATGAAAGTCTTTTGTGTTACCTGGGCCAGGTACGCGGCGTTTTTCCCTCCAGTTTTTGAGTGCTCCACGTCATCACCGGAGTACCTGTTGCTAGCTAAGCCCCGCGGCAAGAGAAGGAAGCGGGGATCGAGGGCTGGAGTCGGGGCCAGGCTGAGGAAACACCGTGGGCAATTACCATGTCCGAGCGGCTCCGGATCTGTCTGGGACGAGCGGTGCCTGCGGTCGGTTCCGGTCTGTGAATCGGGCGGGAACTCGTCCGGAGCGTCTCCGTCCCTCCAATCTGACCGGATTTTTCCGACTCGGCGGCTCCAAGATTTCCCTCTGCGTGAGCAGGTCATGTGTCCTGTTACAAGCCGGGTGGTCAATAATGTCAACGTCCTGTCACCGCTGCGCTGCTCTGATGGTCAGCGCGCACCGGCCTTGGATCTGGCACAACCGACTCGGATTGCTCTACTCAAAGCTCGCTCCATTGCAAACAAGGCCTTCTTCCTCAGCGAATTCTTCTCAAAGGAACACCTTGACTTTATGTTTTTAACAGAGACCTGGCAGCGTGAAATGGAGTACTCATCTGAACGAGCTGTACCCTCCGGACTGTTCTGTGTTTGGGACACCGCGGGTCTCGCGGCGAGGAGGCGGACTCGCACTCGTGTACTGGGACTGTTTCTGCTGCAGGTTGATGAACTCAGACTCTTTCGACTCCTTTGAGATGCAGATGACTAAGGTTGGCAACAATGACTCATTTTATTGCATTTTAATTTACCAACCTCCTGGTCCTGGTCGCTTGTTTTTAGAGGATTCCTCTGAATTTTTATCTTCAATTATCAAACTTGAAAATGTTCTGATACTCGGGGATTTTAACCTCCATATCGATGATGCTTCGTGTAATCTGGCATCTGAGTTTTTAACACTCACTGAACCATTTCATTTTAAACAGCCTGTCTCTGGTCCTACACATACAAAAGGCCACACTTTGGACCTTGTTTTTTCTTTAGGCCTGAACATTGACCAATTGAGTGTTACAGACATTAATGTGACAGACCACTGTTGTATATTTTTTAACTTGTCTTCCAATGTGGACTATCTTCCTTCCAAACCCCAGTGTTTTTGATGGCTGTAGTGAGCCTGAATCTTTTATGCAGTCTTTTAATAACCACTGTCTGTCTGTTTTAAATAAGGTTGCTCCGCTAAAAAGTAAACGCACCTTCCCTAAAAATCCCTGCCCTTGGATAAATGAGGAAATCTTATCTTGCAGGAGAAACTGTCATAAAATAGAACATTTGTGGAAATGCACAAGTTTGGAAGTCCACAGACTGCACCTGAAGGACCTCATCGTGTCACTAAATGATAAACTAAAACAGGCCAGATCTGCCTATTTCTCTAATCTTGTTGTTCTGAACAAGAAAAATCCTAAAGTCCTGTTTGACACAATATCAAGAATTGTCTCTCCTTTAGCTCCTCATTTACCAGTCCACTCAAAGTCTGACTGCAACAGGTTTTTACATTCCTTTGTGAATAAGGTACATGATATAAGAGCCTCTATAAACCCATCATCTGTAAACACATCTTGGGGTTTATCTCCTCAGTGCTCTTGGTCCACCTTCTCACCTGTCACTGAAGAGGACATTAAGGGTCTACTAAAAAAGGTGAAACCATCATCAAGCCCTCTAGATGTAATGCCAACTTCGCTGCTTTTAAATGTATTTGATTTAGTTGGTCCATATGTTGTTAAACTGATCAACCTTTCTCTTTTAACTGGTTCTGTGCCCAGCTCTTTTAAACAAGCAGTCGTCAGCCCCATTCTGAAGAAGCCCAATTTGGATTATTTTGAATCAAACAACTACAGGCCAATCTCTAAATTGCCTTTTTTATCTAAAATCTTGGAGAGAGTGGTGGTGGAGCAGCTGACTGCGTTTCTTAATGAAAATAATTTTATAGATAAATTTCAGTCAGGCTTCCGAAAATGTCATTCAACTGAGACTGCCCTGCTGAAGATATCAAGTAACATTATGATGGCGGCTGACTCTGGGCAGTACTCTGTCTTGATCTTACTGGATTTATCGTCTGTTTATGATACTCTGGACCATAATGTTTTGTTAAAGCGTCTACAATATGAAACGGGTTTCTCTGGATCAGTTCTAAAGTGGTTTTCTTCCTACCTGAGTGACAGATCTTTTTGTGTCTCTATTAACAATATTCTGTCTGAAATGACCCCTCTGTCATATGGAGTTCCTCAATGCTCAGTGCTAGGTCCTCTTTTGTTTTTATTGTACATTCGCCCTCTTGGTGAAATAATTCACAGTTTTAAAAATGTGTCTTATCACTTTTATGCTGATGACATTCAGTTGTACTGTTCTTTTAAAGACTCGGAGTTTCATAAACTTACTGATTTGTTGAACTGCATGTCTTGCAAAAAGAACTGGTTATATAATAACTACCTACAGCTGAATACAAAAAAGACTGAAACTTTAATCTTTGCACCAGACCAAAAAATACCTCAAATCAAACAACACCTTGGTTCCCTGGGTTCTTCCGTCCAGTCGAGCCTCAGAAACCTTGGTGTTCTGTTTGACCAATCGATGTCTCTGGACAGTCATTCTAGACAGTTGGTCAAAAACTGTTTTTATCATTTGAGAAACATTTCTAAATTGAGAGTGTTATTGTCTAAAGCTGACTTGGAGATGATTATTCATGCTTTTATTTCTTCTCGTCTTGATTATTGTAATGCTCTTTTTACTTGTTTTAACAAATTGTCTCTGAGTCGACTACAAATGGTGCAAAATGCTGCAGCCAGGCTTTTAACTGGAACCAACAGAAGGGCTCACATTTCCCTGGTTTTATCCTCATTACATTGGCTTCCAGTCAAATTCAGAATTGATTTTAAAATTTTAGTCTTGACTTTTAGAGCTCTGCATGGACAGGCCCCCCAGTACATCACTGACCTGCTGACCCCTTACTCCTCCTCCCGCGCTCTTCGGTCTTCTGGTCAAAACCTTCTAACGGTCCCCAAAACCCGTTTTAAAACTCGGGGAGACCGGTCTTTCCAAGCAGTCGCCCCCAGACTCTGGAACCCCCTGCCCCTGTCACTGCGAGTGGACGCTTCTGTTGATTCTTTTAAAAAGCAGCTGAAGACACTTTTATTTAAACAACTTTTAGTTGATTGGGCTTTTATGTTTTTAATATTTTGTGGTTTTAATTTTTATTCTCATAGTTTTATTGTTCTTTTATTGCACTTTGTAAAGCACTTTGTGATTTATATCTGTGAAAGGTGCTATATAAATAAAATTTACTTACTTACTTACTTTGAACTTTTAGATTACACTACAGGGAGCCAGTGTAACCTAATGAAGAGAGGAGTTACAAGCACTCTCTTCGGTTCATTAAAGACCACTCTTGCCGCTGCATTCTGGATCATCTGCAGAGGTTTGGTTGTGCAACAGGGAGTCCAGCCAGTAGAGCATTGCAATAATCCAGTTTGGACAAGACAAGTGCCTGGACTAGAATTTGCGTAGAGTGCTCTGATAGGAAAGGTCTAATTTTTCTAATGTTGTAGAGGATGAATCTACAGGACCGGGTGGTGCTGGCGACATGACTTGTGAAGTTTAGCTGATCATCAATTACCACTCCCAGATTTCTGGCAGTGCTGGACGGTGTAATGGTTGATAAGCCTAGTTGAATTGAGAGGTTATGGTGGGTCTTTGGGTTGGCTGGAATCACAAGCAGTTCCATTTTTGCAAGGTTCAGCTGTAGGTCCTTCGACCGGCAGGTGGGCAGTTCGAGACCAGCTCGAAACATCCCAAAACATCATAACATTTACATTTACATTTATTCATTTAGCAGACGCTTTTATCCAAAGCGACTTACATTACATTACCAGTGTTACAGTCACTGGAGGCAAGGTGGGTTAAGTGTCTTGCCCAAGGACACAACGACAGTATGAACTGTGGGGAGAGCGGGAATCGAACCGCCTACCTTCCGGTTGAAAGACGACCACTCTACCCACTGAACATCCCGCTCTCCCCCACATACGGTCGTTGTGTCCTTGGGCAAGACACTTAACCCACTGTGCCTCCTCCCTCCCAATACACACATTGGGGGGTCAGGACTCCCCTGCAAAAGAGATTTGTAATCTCAGTGGGACTTTCCTGGTTAAATAAAGGTTAAAAAAGAAAAAAAAAAAAGGTGATGTCCTTCATCCAAATTAAAATGTCACTCAGGCATGTCGAGACGCATAGCATATGCATAGCAGGGATAGGAAAAGCCATTCTCATGAATGATCGGGCCAAGGGATCTCATGTATATGGAAAAGAGTAGATGTCCAAGCACTGAGCCCTGTGGCACCCCTGTATTGAGATGTTGGGATTCAGAGAACTCCTTTCTCCATGATACTCTGAATGACCTACCCAAGAAGTGAGACTTGAACCATTGCAACACCCTTTCAGAAACACCCATCGCCCTGAGAGAAGACAGGAGGATGTGGTGATTAATAGTATCAAAAGCACCAGTCAGATCCAGTAGGACGAGTACAGATGACTTGAATGTTGCCTTTTACAGTCTCAGGGCTTTAATGACTGAGAGCAGGGCAGTTTCGGTGGAATGGCCGCTCTTGAACCCAGACTGGCTGTGGTCCAGGAGGTTGTTCCGTGCGAGAAAGGAGGAGAGCTGGTTAAACACAGTTTGATCACATTACTCCGGTCATGGCTTCATTAAACTGGCTTTCTATTTATGTTAGAGCTGATTTTAAAATACTGCTGTTAACATATAATATCCTTTATGGAGACACGCCCTCTTACCTATCTGACTTCATCACCCAGTATACTCCAGCTAGTACCCTTCGCTCTCAAGATGTTGGCGTCCTTTAACTTCCTCAAATTAAGGAGAAGTCTGCTGGCTACAGAACCTTTGCTTATAGAGCCCGGCTTTCAAAAGCAAACTCAAAACATACATACCCCGGCAGAATTTGTAATCTTTTGGCCATTTTTCAGAGAATATAAATGATAACACAAAAACTTTTCTTTCACTCAAAGTTAGTGGTTGGGTGATGGTATTTATTGTCAAGCAATTCAGTTTTCTATTCTCTTTTTAACACACACACGGGTTTGAATGTCTTCTAAAGGTAACTATCCTCACCTGTGATCTGTTTGCTTGTAATCAGTGTGTGTTTATAAAAGGTCAGTGAGTTTCTGGGCTCCTGACAGACCCTTGCATCTCTCATACAGTGGTGCACTGACGTTTCTGTATTCTGGGTCATGGCAAAAGCCAAATAATTGTCAAAGGGTCTGTGGAAAAGGTAATTGAACTATATAAAACAGGAAAGGGATATAAAACAATATCTAAGAAATTGAGAATGCCATCAGCAGTTTTCAAAATTAGGAATTCTGTTGAAACCTAACCAAGGTCAGGTAGACCAACAAAAATCTCATCCACAACTGCCAAGTATATTGTTTGGGAAACAAGGATAAACATACAAATAACTTAGCTAAAAATACAGGACTCTCCAAAATAAAGTAGTGTGGCTGTTTCAAGACGCACAAAAACGAGGCACTTGAAAGAAAATGGGCAGCATGGTCGAGAAAACTACTACTACACTCAAAAACTTCACAAAACGTCTGGAACAAAGTCCTTTTGAGTGATGGGCGGCAGTAGCTCAGTGGTAGAGTGGCCGTCCTTCGACCGGCGGGTGGGCGGTTCGATCCCTGCTTGAAACATCCCAAAACATCATAACATCCCCCTCTCCCCACAGTTCATACTGTCGTTGTGTCCTTGGGCAAGACACTTAACCCACCTTGCCTCCAGTGGTCAGCTGTTAAGCGCTTTGAGTGCCTACTAGGTGGATAAGTGCTATATAAATACAAAAAAAAAAAAATGAGACCAAAATTGAACTTTTTGGTCACAATCAAAAATGTTACATTTGGAGAGGAGTCAACAAAGCATATGATGAAAGGCCCACCATTCCTACTGTGAAACATGGAGGTGGACTGCTAATGTTTTGGGGATGTGTGAGCTACAATAGCACAGGTAACCTGGTCAAAATTGATGGCAGCTGGATCAGAAAATACTGGAGGAAAATTTGCACTCATCAGCCCGGAAGCTGCGCATGGAACGTACTTGGACAAAACAATCCCGTAGCACAAGGCCAAGTCGATCTGTCATTGGCTACAGCAGCATAAAGTGAAGGTTCTGGACTGGCCATCTCAGTCTCCTGAACTCAATATCATTGAGCCACTCTTGAGAAATCTGCAGTTCATGCAAGACAGCCCAAGAATTTACAGGAACTGGAGGCTTTTTGTCAAGAAGAACTGGCAGCTTTACCATCTGAGAAAAGGCTTCAAGCTGTCATTGATGTTAAAAGTGGCAACACACGGTATTAAGAAACGGGGCATGTAAACCTTTGATCAGGATCATTTGGGTAGTGTTTGTTGTAATAATGATTTGAAAAGAGTATACCTGTGGAGCAAGGGGTACTGTTTGGTTCAGCTGCTCTGGAGGCGTTGGAATGAACTATCCTAGCATGGCAGACCAGACAACAGCTCTCTAGCCTGTTCAGTTTCTTTATTGTCCCTCTTGAAATCACTAAAAACCCAAAGATAAAATTGTGCAAAATGGAATTAAAAACATGAACAAATACAGTGTGCAAACAAGCAGTTATTTTTGTGCAAATGATTACAAAGTGCTAAGTGCCATTTAGGTGCCTCACAGCTGTCGGTAAAAACGACATGTTCAGTCTTTTAGTCCTACAGCCCAGAGCTCTGTAGCGCCCCCCAGAGGGCAGCAGCTCAAACTCCCTTCTGAGGGGATAGTCATGGGACTGTGCTATAGCACCAGCCTTCCTCTGCACCTGTCTGCTGTAAATGTCCCCCACCTGAGCCTGACTCCTCCCTGAAATCTTACTGGCCATTTTAACCAGACTAACCAGTCTGTTCTTGTTCCAAACCAGGCAGCAATACAGAAGGATAAAACCGAATCAATAAAAGCACAATAAAACAGTGTCATCATGTCACTGGATAAATTAACACTGTTCATCTTCCTAGAGGAAGTACAATCGTTGTTGGACTTTTTTAGAAACAGCATCCACCCAAGGCTCAAAACACAGTTTATTGTCCAAAATGACTCCAAGGTATTTGTAGCTGTCGATCCGGTCAATGTCCGTGTTCTTGATGACAGTAACAGTGGGGCAAGGTGGTTATTTGCGGTAGTCTATTTTAATTTTCTTTGTTTTTAACACTTTCATATGTGTCCGCATCATTTAACCAGGTTTCCGTAAAAGCCATAAGACACACATCCCTGTAGTTCCGCAGATGGATCACATTTCCCTGTACCATCCATTTTCTTCCTCAGAGACTGTGTATTAGCCAGAATGATTGAGGGCAAAGGGATGCGGTTTTTCCACTGCAGCTTCCGGGTTTGTTGTCTCACCCCGCCCCTCTTTCCTCTCTAACTTTTTTAAGTAATTTAAGAAGTAATTTAAGAATTATCTGTAATTCCGGAGGAAGATTCACAGTCTGTGTGTCGAGACCGGAGTCCAACATATTGTACTGGGAGCTCCATCGTAATCCCAGTAGGAAATCACGGGTGTATCTGAGAGTTTGTGACTGCTGACTCCAAACAAAGTTTAAAATAACCAGTAAAAACAGGGCATAAAAAGCAGTGGTGGACGAAGTACACAAACCAAGAACTTGAGTTAAAGTACAGATACACTAGGTAAAATATTACTTCAGTAAAATCCAAAGTACTCCTTTTTAGCTTTCACTTGAGTAAAAGTACAAAAGTATTTGCCTTCAAATGTACTTAAGTATCCAAGTACTATTATTTATTATGGCTATAATGCCCATATAATTTTTGTCAGTCTCTTGCTTAAAATAATTTTATATGCTTTTTGCATGTCATGTAATAAATTTCAATAAATATAGTGATATATTTAAAAATGATTCTTAAAGTAGATCACTACGGAGCCTCAGACATGACATGCAGGAAAAACATAAGCTAAATCGTGCGCACGATTTACTAATTTGTATTTTGAGTTTCAAAATCATGCACATAATTTATAAATCGAGGAAGCAAAATAGTAATAGTAATAGTACGCATGTTTTAGTAAATCAGTCTGGGGGAAAACATGTTAAATCGTGCACAATATTTATTTTCTTGCATGCCATGTGCAGGGCTCTGTACATCACAGTCTTTGGAAGCTGAACTTTTGAAAAGAACAATCTCGGTTTATAAGCAGCACTCCACTCCATCTTTCAACTGTTTAGCATCATAAGCTGCAGATAAAACTAGTCAAAATGTAATTTATATTCTACCAAAAGTGTTAACATCAATCGACTGTCATTTCACAAATCGAATCACTCAAATTAAAATAAATACTACAAATGTTGGTGAAACAGCTAACGTTAACTTAAACACAATGGTGCGAGCTACTGTTAGATTACTCAATAAAAAATTACCACCAGAATGAAAATGGCTTACTTCAATGTGTTTCCTAAGATTGGAAGGAGAATTCCAGTACAAAGAAATGTTACAGTTCCGAGGCCGGCAAAGAAGGCAGTTGAAAATGAGGGACTTGTTTTTCTTTTCAACAACTTCAAAATAACACCACAAATAAGGCCACGGGTGTTGTGGCACTGGCACTTTAGATTCAGGAGTTTGTGATTGTTCCATCCTAATGAAGAGTGAAGACAATCAGCACTCTCAGAATGATATGCTGTTGCACTGACGCACTAAATAAGCGGTAACCAGAGTTACCAGACCAAATTCAAAACAGAACGCGCACTGTATCCTGATTGGTGGTTTGCCGCGTGATTGCCCTCTTTAGTTTTTTTTTATCCACTCATAAATAAAAAGGAACGACTCATTTTGCAAAATGTAACTGAGTAAAAAGTAAGATATTTGACTTTGAAATGTAGTGAAGTTAAAGTAAAAAGTATCCCTGAATGGAAATACTTAGTAAAGTACAGATACTGGAAAAAAACTACTTAAGTACAGTAACGAATTACATTTACTTAGTTACTGTCCACCACTGATAAAAAGTGACTTCCATTCCTTAAGTGCTCAGGAGTTATTAAATAAAACAGCAACATTAAAATAACATCTTTCAGGTGGCTAAAAGAAAGCTAAAAGACATTAAAACAGACTGACACGCTCACGCACACAGCTGCAGGTCGCCACAGAACAGCGCCCCCTCTCTCTGTGCAACGGAGGTCTAGCAGGCAATTTTGTAACACTGCCCAACAACCAGATAAGCAGCCTCTATCTATTCTATATCTATATCTAGATATAGAAAAATTACTTTGACATCGACTGTGGGTCTGGCCATTGGAGGGTCCAAGGTGCAGCTGATTAGATTCTCGGCCCCTGTTAGTCATGCTATCTTCCACTTATTGCCATACTGCAGACCAGTATGGCAATAGATGGAAGCTGTTCTCTGTTCTAGAGTTCTTGCAGTCCTAGATGAGGGTTGGTCTTCTTCCATTGTTATGGTATATGTGGCTGCATTATCGTGTCATGCTAAGACTGACAGTTCTACAGTGGGGAGCCATAACCTGGTCTATCTGTTTCTAAAGGGAGCTCATCAATTGTATCCACCGACAGCCCCACGAGCTTCCATGTGGGACTTGCCCCTGGTTCTGGATGCTCTCTGCCATATGAGCCTTTGGCACAAGCTGAATTCAAGTGGCTATCAAGAATGCTTTTCTACGAGCCATTATCTCTGCAAAGCAGATTGGTGAGTTGCCCTTTCTGTCAGTCCTAATGCCTGCGTCTCTCCCACTGGATTGTCAAGGTCATCTGCCACGCCTATCACATAGGAAGTTACTCTCTGCCTTCTGGCTCAGTCTACAAGGAGCGTATCTACTTCATGGGTAGCTCTGAGAGGGGTTCCACTGGAGACCATATGCGCTGCTGCGTCATGGGCTTCTCCAAGCATGTTTGCCGGGTTCTACATGTGAGCGAGGCCACCCCCATCCATTTGGTGTGGTTCTTCTGTCAGAGTCCTCTGGGTCAACTCGATTAATTATGTACCCAGGTTTCCTTGTGACCATGTTGGTATTATTCATTCAGTGCTTTCAGCATCGCCCTTTGACAGTCATCCAAGAGTCATAGAACCGTAGTTACATACGTAACGTTCGTTTGGGTTGTAATTTTGTTTTTGCCTTTGACTTACACTGTACCATGGGCGTAGGTTTGGTCTCAGCTTTGGTGGGGACACCCCTGCACCCCCGATTTCTTTTGTTCCAGACTGTTGGCAATACACAATACCACAATACTGAAGTGAATCTACTTCTTCTCATTATATTGTATCCTTACCCCGATATACCATCCTGTATACTGTCCCTACAGAGCTAGTATAACTGTATAATCTAGACTTTATTTATATTTAATAATTTGCTATTAATCAATAGTAGTATATCTCATCACAGAATCACTTTAGACCTTCACTTTAAGACCTCACCTGAAGCCATGAAGGTCCAGCTACTTCAACATGCTCTATGACATCTTTAGAAGATGTCTGAGTTTCCTATATATGTACAGTAATTAAATAATGAACTAATGAATCAAATACACACCTATCAGTATACATTCAATGCATCATGTTTATATTTCAGAGCAATTTAAATATGAAGGGGACATGGTTTTTAAAACTTTTAAAATGCATGATTTCCTTTAATCACGCTTTAATAATTCATAGTTCATAAAGACCTCACCTGAAGGTCCAGCTACTTCTTCCTCAACAAGCTTTATGACATCTTCACAAGATGTCTGAGTTTCCTATATGTAATTAAATGAACTAATAAATAAAATACACACGTATCATAGTATGCATTCAACACATCATGTTTATATTTCAGAGCCATTTTTAAATATGAAGGGGACTTGGTTTTCTGGATTAATGTGTTGAAATTTATGTTAATCTATGTGTTAAATTTGTCTGTATGAGACTAGCAGTAAGCTAGATCAACATTAGAATAAAATACAGATCATATTCTAACATTTTATTATTGTTGAACTATATAACATTGATTAGTGACTGATCAGTCACTACTGCTAGTTTATTTGTGTGACTACATTTACATTTACATTTATTCATTTAGCAGACGCTTTTATCCAAAGCGACTTACATTACATTACCAGTGTTACAGTCACTGGAGGCAAGGTGGGTTAAGTGTCTTGCCCAAGGACACAACGACAGTATGAACTGTGGGGAGAGCGGGAATCGATCCTACTACCTTCCGATTGAAGGACGGCCGCTCTACCACTGAGCTACTGCCGCCCAATAACTAGCTAGTTATTCAGCATGCGCGCGCACACACACACACCAGCCGCTCGCTGCTAGTGCAAGCACAAAAGTAGTGCCGGCCCGCGCCTGTAGCCTGTCAGATATCCCGCCGCCATTCAAATTACGGCGTTTATTGTACTGTCGTCGTCCTGGCCGTTAGAATCGATCCAAATAGCAGTTCAAAGGAGCTTTCTAAATATTGGTGGGGACAAATTTGCCATCTCAAAATATTGATAGGGACTAGTACCTAGCGTCCCCCCCTAAACCTACACCCATGCACTGTACCTTACATTACTATGTTTTTAATTAATTCAACAATTTTTAAACCTCTTGTTCTTAATGAAGCCTTTTATTTGACTCATACACACGGACAAAATAAAAGAAAAACCTTCGGTCAATAAAAGAAAAACTCACAATGGTCACAGAAAAAACTTTATTCTGACAAAAGTAATAATAAATAAAAATTCTATGAATGTTAACCAATGAAAGTCAGACATTGCTTTTCAACCATGCTTCAACGGAATTATTAAAAAAAATAAAATCATGGAACAGGCCTAGACAAAATTGTTGGTACCCCTAACTTAATATTTTGTTGCACAACCTTTTGAGGCTATCACTGCAATCAGACGACTCCTGTAACTGTCAATGAGACTTGTGCACCTCTCAGCAGGTATTTTGGCCCACTCCTCATGAGCAAACTGCTCCAGTTGTTTCCGGTTTGAAGGGTGTCTTTTCCAGACGGCATGTTTCAGCTCCTTCCAAAGATGCTCAATAGGATTGAGGTCAGGGCTCATAGAAGGCCACTTTAGAATAGTCCAATGTTTTCCTCTTAACCATTCTTGGGTGTTTATTGCTGTGTTTTGGGTCATTGTCCTGTTGCAAGACCCATGACCTGCGACTGAGACCAAGCTGTCTGACACTGGCCAGCACATTTCTCTCTAGAATCCCTTGATAGTCTTCAGATTTCATTGTACCCTGCACAGATTCAAGACACCCTGTGCCAGATGCAGCAAAGCAGCTCCAGAACATAACAGAGCCTCCTCCATGTTTGACAGTAGGGACAGTGTTCTTTTCTTCATATGCTTCATTTTTCCATCTGTGAACATAGAGCTGATGTGCCTTGGCAAAAAGTTCCATTTTTGTCTCATCTGTCCACAGGACATTTCCCCCAGAAGCTTTGTGGCTTGTCAACATGTAGTTTGGCATATTCCAGTCTAGCTTTTTTATGATTTCCTTTCAACAATGGTGTTCCTTGGTCATCTCCCATGTAGTCCACTTTGGCTCAGACAATGACGGATGGTGCGATCTGACACTGATGTTCCTTGAGCATGGAGTTCACCTTGGATCTCTTTAGAAGTCTTTCTGGGCTCTTTTGTTACCATTCGGATTATCCGTCTCTTTGATTTGTCATCAATTTTCCTCCTGCAGCCACGTCCAGGGAGGTTGGCTACATTCCCATGGATCTTTAATTTCTGAATAATATGTGCAACTGTAGTCACAGGAACATCTAGCTGCTTGGAGATGGTCTTATAGCCTTTACCTTTATCATGCTTGTCTATAATTAGGCCCGAGCCGGTGATGACCGTGAGGGCCTATTGTTTTTGCTCGGATTTTTTTTTTTATCTTTCTTCTTCTGCAAAATGATCCTAAATTTGACCAAGTGAACGTGCACGAAAAGTCATTTTTATTGGTCCAATTTTTCAAGCTCGGCGAAAAATTTAAGTATTTGAAGTCCCCGAAAAAAAAAAATACAAAAAATGACTCAGTGGCGGCCCCTAGAAAAGTCAAAATACATTGGGCCTATGGAAAGTGAAAGTAACTTTTTTCCAATGTAGAAAAATGAAACTTGGTACATCCATAGAACACCTCAGGGCAAACAGAAAAGTCAATGACAGCCACACCCTAAACTCAACAGGAAGTCCGCCATGTGGGGTGAAATGCGCGGCCACTAAAATCGCACCCCTTGCGCATAAAGATGCAAATCCTTGTGTTTTAATCCAAATTGCCCCAAATTTGGTGAGTATCATCTAGACACGTGTGCCAACCAAAGTTGTGACTTTTCTTTTGATATCTTATCGGGTATGGGTGTGGCAAGCCTGTAACGAGGTGGCCATTTTTGTGAAAATAAAATGTATCTTAGCTCTCAAACGCCTTCTCGGATCGAGTTGGACCCAAAAAGGCGTTTGTGCACATTCATGACCTGAACACAAAAATATGTAAATAAAAGGGTTATCTTTAGAAATGGCTCTCCAGCGCCCCCTACAAACTTATAATGGGACCCAAGAATTTAGTTTGTCATAGAGACATGAAATTTGGTACACACATCTCTTATGTCATGACGAGCATAAAAGCCAATGACAACCACCCCCTATCTATAAATGTGTTGCCATAGCAACGTCCCAAATATTTGGAAAAAGTCAATGGGAAGTGAAAATTTTAGTTTGTCGTAGGCAAATGAAACTTGGTACACACATCCAGCATGGGCTTATGAACAAAAGCCAATGGGGACCACCCTATCACACACGGGAAGGCGGCCATTTTGAATTGAAAATTTGGTCCGACTTAGAATACACCTCTTTTTTAAAAGAACACAGAGAATAGCTGCATTATTCCACAGACACCAAACTTGGGCAAAATGAGCTAAACACATGTATGTAAAATAGACCGGTGTTTTTCTTGACGGTTTTGCTCGAGTTATATTTTTTTTTATTATAAATTGGTATCTTTTTTTTTAGTATAATTTTTCTGTAAAATGATCCTCAATTTGACCCAGTAAACGTGCAACTAAAAGTCATTTGTATTGGTCCCAGACTTCAAACCCGGCGAAAAATGTATGTATTTGAAGTCGCCGAAAAAAAATGACTCAGTGGCGACCCCTAGAAAAGTCAAAATACATTGGGCCTATGGAAAGTGAAAGTAACGTTTTTCCAACGTAGAAAAATGAAGCTTGGTACATCCATAGGACATCTCAGGGCAAACAGAAAAGTCTATGACAGCCACACCCTAAACTCAACAGGAAGTCCGTCATGTGGGGTGAAACACGCGGCCACTAAAATCGCACTTTGCAGAAAGATGCAAATCATTGTGTTTTAATCTAAATGGCCCCAAATTTGGTAAGTATCATCTAGACACGTGTGCCAACCAAAGTTGTGACTTTTTTTCTGATATCTTATCCGGTGTGGGTGTGGCAAGCCTGTAACGAGGTGGCCATTTTTGTGAAAATAAAATGTCTCTTAACTCTCAAACACCTTCTCGGATCGAGTTGGACCCAAAAAGGCGTTTGTGCACATTCATGACCTGAACACAAAGATATGTAAATAAAAGGGTTATCTTTAGAAATGGCTCTCCAGCGCCCCCTACAAACTTATAATGGGACCCACGAATTTAGTTTGTCATAGAGACATAAAATTTGGTACACACATCTCTTATGTCATGACGAGCATGAAAGCCAATGACAACCACCATCTATCTATAAATGTGTTGCCATAGCAACGTCCCAAATATGTAGAAAAAATGGGAAGTGAAAATTCTAGTTTGTCGTAGGCAAATGAAACTTGGTACACACATCCAGTATGGGCTTATGAACAAAAAAGCCAATGGGGACCACACCCTATCACACACGGGAAGGCGGCCATTTTGAATTGAAAATGTGAACCGACTTAAAATACACCTCTTTTTTAAAAGAACACAGAAAATAGCTGCTTCATTCCACAGACACCAAACTTGGGCAAAATGAGCTAAACACATGTATGTAAAATAGACAGGCGTTTTTCTAGACTTTTTTGCTCGTGTTATATTTTATTTTATTATAATTTGGTATATTTTTTTTATTATAATTTTTCTGCAAAATGATCCTCAATTTGACCCAATAAATGTGCAACTAAAAGTCATTTTAATTGGTCCCAGACTTCAAGCTCTGCGAAAAATTAATGTATTTGAAGTCCCGGAAAAAAAAATATGAAAAATGACTCAGTGGCGACCCTAGAAAAGTCAAAATACATTGGGCCTATGAAAGTGAAAGTAACTTTTTTCCAACGTAGAAAAATGAAACTTGGTACATCCATAGGACACCTCAGGGCAAACAGAAAAGTTTATTACAGCCATATCGTAATCTCAACAGGAAATCTACTATGTTGGGTGGAATGCGGCAGTAGCTCAGTGGTAGAGCGGCCGTCCTCCAACCGGAAGGTAGTAGGATCGATTCCCGCTCGCCCCACAGTTCATACTGTCGTTGTGTCCTTGGGCAAGACACTTAACCCACCTTGCCTCCAGTGACTGTAACACTGGTAATGTAATGTAAGTCGCTTTGGATAAAAGCGTCTGCTAAATGAATAAATGTAAATGTAAATGTAAATGCGTGACCATCTAAATCGCACCCCTTGTGTCTAAAGGCTTTTCATCTAAACAGCTCCAAATTTGGTGAGTATCATCTAGACACGTGTAAAAAAAGTTATCAATTTGTTTTTTGATACATTTGTGGCTGTGGTCGTAATGAGTCTGTGAAGAAGCAGCCATTTCTTTGGGAAATAAATGCCATTTCCCAATTGCCAGGATCCTTCCTTTAGAGGAGGCCCCTCCAGAGCCACGGCTAGAGTCTTAGAAAACTCCTCAGAATCCTTTGGAACTTGTAACCTTGTACTTTTAGACAAGTAATATTTACATTTTGCCTTTTTAAACAGGGGGGTGCAGTGATTCCTGAGTCATCTCAAATCTCCAGCCAGTACTTTGTTTTTCTCGCCTTAGCCCAAGCATAATCTATTATTTTCAAAGGTTCAGACAGCTCCCAGGAAAACCAGGGATTGTGGAGACCTTTAACTCTAAATTACAAGGTGGTGTAGCAGGCCCCAGCAGTAGCACAGGCCCGGTTATTTGACATTACCCTGAAGTTTACGCTTTAAAGCACGAAATGCAATCCTCCGAGTGCATGTGTCCCCGCGGTCTCAAGGGAGGCGAGGGCCTTTATCGCCGCTTGCGGCTTTAATTTTCTTTCTATTCTCCTGCGACAACTCTTTCCTTCGCTTCCTCTGGTCCATGTTGAGTGTGGTACACACCATGTCACCAGACAACACAGTGACTACCTGAAGCCCTATAAATAGGCCCACTGACTGATTACAAGATTGTACACACCTGTGATGCTAATTAGTGCACACACCTTGAATTAACATGTCCATTTGGTCACATTATTTAAAGTCTTTTCTAGGGGTACCATCAATTCTGTCTAGGCCTGTTCCATGAGTTTATTTTTTTAAATAATTCCGTTTAAGCATGGTATAAAAGCAATGTCTGACTTTCATTGGTTAACATTCATAGAATTTTTATTTATTATTACTTTTGTCAGAATAAAGTTTTTTCTGTGACCATTGTGAGTTTTTCTTTCATTGACCGAAGGGTACCAACAATTTTGTCCACGTGTGTATATGAAATATAATTTACCTCGCAGGTTCTTGATGAAGTCGTCCAGCTTCATCTTCCTCTCCGGTTTGACGCTGGGGCTGTACAAGTCTGTGTTGAGGAGTATGATGGCAAATGACAGGATGAAGATGGTGTCCGGGTTCTGGAACTGTCGGATGAGAACCGGGTTGCACACGCAGTAACGCTGGCTATGGACACACAAAAACCTGTTCAAATCGAACTAAAACCTGGATAAATAAGTCTTAAACCTGGTAAAGCACACTATGAACACATGGTCTCAGCTGTTACATAGTAATGTAAGAGTCTAACCGACCTGAAGGCCTCCACAAGCCGCTCCACTCTCTGGGCTTCACCCTGGACTTTTATCTGGGCCTGGAACTTCCTCAGGGCTTCGTCTACGTCCATCCCCGAGAAGTCCATCTCATCCAGGACGCACCTGCAACAAGAGACAGTGTTTAGACAGGATTTAAAGTGTTCTTAGATGGATCTGAACATGTTTTAAATGAGATAAGATATGTGTCACATGCACAGTTATACATAGTACAATGCACAGTGAAATATATTATGTACCTGCAGCCAGTAGAAAAAAAACACTGTGCACTGGGAAAAAAATTAAGATGTATATAAATAAATAAAAACACAGCACTCAAAATATAAAATGTACAATATAAATATGTAAAATATAGGTCTCTAAGATATAAATGAATAAGGTGCTTAAGTCATCCAGAACATCTTAAAGAAAAGGCAAAAGCATCAGGACTCCGTTTTCAAGGTGAAGGCGCTTTGTCTGTAATTTGTCTCTATGAAGGAAGCTATTTTTCTTCAAAAGAACAGAGGTGGTGGCCTCAAATTTATGTTGCCTAGTATTTACAACAGTGCTTTGAAACCTAAAAACAAAACAGTTTTACTCTAGAACAATAACAACACCTGAATGCCTCTTGGAATTTGAGACAAAACGACCTCAAGCAGCGGAAACGTCGACCTGATGGCAACAGGGAGAGGAGAGTGTGTCCGGAGTGGGTGGGCTGTTTGAGAATCTTCTTGGCCCTTAACCTGCACTGCTGTGTGTAAATTTCTTGCAGGTTGGGGAGGGTGGTTCTGATGGTCTGCTCAGCTGCACCGACCACCCTTTTTAGGGCCAAGAAGTCCTGCCTGGTGCAGTTTCCAATCCAGATGGTGATGCTCCCACAAAAGATGCTCTTGATGGTGCAGATGTAAAAGATGTAGCTTAAGGTTTCTGATGCGTCTGAAGAGGTAGAGGTGCTGTCTGGCCTTCTTCACGATGGTTTGTATGTGACGAGACCAGAACAGGTCCTGTAAGATGGTCACTCCCATTTGAAATTGGTATTTTAAAATGTCCGCACTTTCCACATCAGAGCCACAGATGTATAGTGGATGGAAGTCCCTGCTGGTTCCTGCTGAAGTCCACTTTCAGTTCTTTAGTTTTCCTGACCTTCAGCAGGACATGGTTCTCCTGACAACAGTCCTCCAAGAGGGAGGGAGAGGGTCTCGTTATTGTGGGAGATTAGTCCCACAGCAGCGGTGTTGTCAGCAAACTTAATTATGACATTGTCTTGCAGTTGTAGGTGTAGAGCGAATACAGCAGAGGCCTGAAACCTTGGGAGGATCCGGTGTTGAGGGTGAACAGTGTGAACGGTGACGGTAAACACAGGTGCCAGCTGGTCAGCACAGGCTTTAAGGACACTAATGTCGTCTGGGTTGGCTGCTTTTTTGATGTTTACACTTCTAAACACTCACATTGCGCTCTGCGTCTCCTTTCTTCTGGCTGGGAGTGCAGCGGGCTGCCGGCTACCATCGGCACTCTCAGGTTGTGTGTGTGTTGCTTTATAGTCTAATGGTGCGAAGTCACTGCCACAGTCCCCTGGAATCAGACTATTGCATCTGAGACTCCAGTTTTTGGCCGTAGCGGTGTTTAGCCTCCTTCACTGATCTACAAACACTGAAGGACGCAGCCTTGTAATCCTCCATGTTACCAGAGACAAACGCCAAGTTGAAAGCAGTGGTGCAGGACTGCAGAGATTTGCGGCTTCTGGTTCGGAAAAGTCTCATAAGTTTTCTTCAGCTTAGTATCCTAACCAACTTTTCCAATGAATCTTACGATTGCTTCCGTAAACTGATTGCTGTGTCCGCCCAACCTGCTGCAGGAAACAGCATGTCCCAGTCTGCTGAATCCAGCACTCCCTGCAGAGCGGTCTCTGATTGGTCACTTCTCTCACAGCATCTGTAGGCATGAGAAGGACCAGAGGTTTGAGCCTAAATGCCAAAGGGGGTAAGGGGCTTTCCTTTGTAGGCTTCTTTGAGAGTAGCAGTGGAGAGTAGCAGTGGTCTAAAGTCCTCTCTCCTCTGGTGAGGAAGGTGATGTGTTGAGTGAACTCCGATATCACCTTTTTCAAGGTGGCACTGTTGATGTCACCAGCAACGATGAGAGCCACATCACGCTGGTGAGCCTGATAATTAGAATTAACCTCATGTAGCTCAGAGAGCGCAGTGTCCCAGGTGATGATGATGACCCAGGTAAACTTGCGTAACAGGTCATAAGGTTAGGCGAACAGGAGGGATTGAGAGGGACTACGGTCACAACAGTTGTTGTTAATCATCAGGCATATTCTACCTGATTTTACCGACTCACTCGTTCTGTCCATGCGATGAACTTTGAAGAACCCTGCCAGTTGAACGGCGTGGTCCGATACAAGAGGTGATAAGCCATGTCTCAGTGGAACAGATGAAGTTGCAGTATGTTGCCATATGTCCCTCTGGAACTTAATCCTGGCCCTGAGTTCATCCATCATGTTCTCCAGAGACTGGACATTAGCTTGCAGAACACTAGGCAGCGGCGTTTTGTGTGCTCTACCCCTCAGCCTGTCCCTTACACCAGCTCTTTTCCCTTGAGACCTTCTGCGTGACCTGGGACCCCCGCGTCCTGTTTGTGTCGGTCTCTTGACACAAAATGTCGAGGGGCCAAGTCGAGGCAGAAGAAAAGTGTTCTGTTATACAGTTTGAGTATTCCAATATGTAGGAGTGTCCCTCTGTCATAAGTGATCAGACAGAGTGCAGGCAAGTTTAATTAGTTAAAAATAAAACCAAAAAGTACTATATACAAAGAAAGTGTCGGAGCAGGTAAGACGGCAGCTGGCATCACTGGCGCAATCTTGAAAATCATGGATTTTAGATGGATTTGAACAGGATTTAAACATTTTAGATTCATTTGAACAGTTTTATTTGGACTATATCTAGTTAAACAAAAACTAGACATGGTTTTGGACCTTGTTTTAGACCTGGTTCAGACTGGTTTAGACCTGGTTTTAGCAAGTCTTATACTCACTCTAAGACGTCCTTGTTGAACTGCTGTCTACTTCCCAAAAACTCCCCAATCATCTGGCGACTCAGGCCTTTTCTTTCTAGGATAAAACGAGCAATGCCAAGAGGAGAGTCTGATACAAAGCCGCGTTCAATCAGGTACTGCACCCCCTTTTCCGGCTTCCTGTCCAGGCAGGAAACACATCATTAAAACAGGAAACACATCATAAGGACAGGAAACGCATCAAACCAACCAAAGAACACGGATAAACAAGGCAAAAATCTGTTCATCTTACTGTAAACTTTATACACATAAATCCAAATTTAATAAACTTTATAATTTGGTAATTTAAACCATTGTTGAAATTACTTAAAAATGAATAACACTTACCAACCTTTGCAAACCAAAATTTTAATAAAATACATTTATGCTGATCTGAAGAATGTAAAATGCCCATCTCTAAAAGCGTTGGTAAAAAGGACTCACTTGTTGAATAGGTTGAGTCCGATGCGGTACTGCCGTCTCTGAACCATGTCGTTGTTAAACGCAGGTGAGTCCCAGGTGTGTCTGCTCTCCCTCTGATAGGTCAGTTTCCCTGTAGCCCCCCCCCCATGCCCGGTGAGAGCTCCCATTGGCTGGCTGTCGCGGGAGGAAGACCCAGAGCTGTGATTGGCCGTGGTTGCGTCCTCATTGGAGTTGGTGGTTGCTGATTGGACACTGTCATTGTCTCCGTCTGAGGACAGCAGTGGGTGAGGAGAGGCAGGGGGCTCGGGGCAACACTGGGGTGGCAGAGGGGGCATCTGGGAGGGCAAATGGGATAGAGGGAGCATCTGAGGGGTCAACTGCGGGGGCAAATGGTGGAAGTGGAGGTCGCTCTGAGGAAAACTGTGGACCTGATGTGGGGCAAAGTGAGCCTGTGGGTAGGTCTGAGGGTGAGTTTGGAGGTGACTATGGACCTGGGGGTTAGTCTGGGGGTGGCTGTGGACCTGGGGGTGAGTCTGAGGGTGGCTGTGGACTTGGTGGTGGCCATGACCCTGATGTAGGGGCAGAAGGGGCCTCTGTTGGGGCAAGTTTAAGGGGAAATGTGGCTTTTGTTGGAGGCAGGTGTGGAGCGGTTCAGGGAAGGATGGGTTGCTCTGCGGCAGAGTTTGGGGGCAGCTCGGAGGGCAGGTGTGGGGGAGGAGCTGGGGGTGAGTCTGAGGGAGAGGGGGATGGAATCCATGGACCAGGTTCTGATTGTAGACTTGGTTTTGGGCGTACGCATGGTTGTGGAGGTAATGCGGGCCATATGGCAGGTGCTGCAGCTGGCTGTAGGGGGCGCTGTGCTGCAGGTGGGGCAGGAGGGGGTGTTGGGGGTGAGGCAGGGGGTGAGGGGGCAGGGCACGAGCTGATGGCAGGGCCAGCGGAGGCATGACGCAGCTCCGGATCTGGCCCTGGGGCTGGTTCTGGTTGGGTTTGTGTTTGATGGTTCCTTGAAGAGACTCGGTGTCAGTGGAGTCTCCTTCGCCTTGAGTCTCCTCCTCGTCTTCCTCAGGGCTGTCCTCCTCCTCACCCGCCGTCTCACCCCCAGTTTCACTTCTGACCTCCCCCTCTGCCCCGCGGTCCACGGCCTCCAGCTCGTAGACAAGACGCCCAATAGAACCACGCTCAGACCTGGACAACAGGAGAGAGACAAGTTTTAGATGGATTCAATGGTTTAACGGTTCAGCCGGAATTTGAACAGGTTTCAGCTTGTTTTGAACAAGTTCTAGATGGAATTGTTTTAGGTAGATCCCTGGGAGGGATGCTGGATGCATTGTTCTAGTACAACAGTGACACCTGGAGGAATAGCCCTGATCTGGCTCCAGGAATCCGAGGATAGACTTTGTGGTGGTTTCCTCCCACCTCTGACCATATGTCTGTGACCCTCAAGTGATTAGGGCTGAACTGGAGTGAGTTGGATCTGATGGAAGAGAAAGGACATACTCAAACCCAAACGAACTGTGAGGGCCTTAGGCTGGTCCAGAGTCAGACCAGATCCTGGGACAGAGTCAGAGTGGACCATGCTTGGCTTCCTTGTCAATGAGGCTCAGAGTTGTGGCCGTAAGGATCTGGAACATATAGTGTTAATCCCCGAATCCAGTATTGAACACTAAAAATAAATGATGCAGCCGAAAAAGAAATCTTATGGGACTGAGACAAGAACCAGACCAAATGGACTGCAGTGGATCTGGAGGCAAAAACACGGATCTGGGAGAAATTTGTTGAGGCCATGGATCATAACTTTCGATTGGCCTCGAAGATATTCTGTCAAACTTCAGAAGGAAGCAGTTCTGGATGTTGTGGATCTGAGCCTCTGCAACAATATGTGTGGAGGTCGGGACAGTGCCTCTGGGCTCAGACTGAGGTAGTCTCTCTGAATAAGAAGGAGACTGAGATGTCTTCCAACTACAGGGGATCACACTCCTCACCCACCAGAAAAGTCTACACCAGGGCTGTCCCCATATAACCGAAGCAGGAGCCTGGTTCACGGTTTATTGGTAAACACTATTTGAAATGAGTTCCCGCCTCAAGGGGCAAGGTGCTACTCCTGTGACCCAGTCCCACTTCAGAGGAAGAAGATGGAATGGAATGAACCGGTTTGAGAAGATTTCAAACAGGTTTCATTTGGATTACACCAGGTTTTAGATGTTAATATTTTGTTCCAAAGGTACTCACCTGTCACTCATGTCCACGGAGCTGTCGCTGGGCGGTTCGATGGTGAGGACAGGCAGGTGACCCGTTGTGGCACCACCTCTGGAACTACATCGGTCTTCATGGTCTCCGGCCCAGAACTCTGTATCAGAGCTGGAGCCGGGCCCTAGAGAGTGGCGGTAGACTGGGTACTGTTCCTCATCCTGGTCTGGGCTTTCCTCATCAGGACTGTCCTCAGGGGTGTCCTCAGGGGAGTCCTCGGGACTGTCCTCGGCCTGGCCTGGGTCCTGGGAGTCCTCAAGTCCAGACTGGGACTGACGAGTCAGGGACTCATCCATGGAGTCGGCCAAAGATGCCACCTTTAAAGACACAGAAGTTAGACACACTTTAAAACTAAAAAGTACTATGAAGGCGGCTGCGTCTGAGGATGGGCTAAAGAAAATATAAAAAACATTTTTGAGAAATGGTTCTGGAGCTGTTGTACAGGACTACAGGAAGTCTGGACTACAGGACTACAAAGTCTGGACTACACAAAATCTAGTATGGTATGCCGCAAGGTGCGTTTGAGATGAGCCATGCCTGTGTTGTGTCTGGCTTGCCACTGACTTGCTCTGATGTTTTCTTTGTGCCAGTAACAATAATCTTGAAAGTGCTTTTTACCGCCTGCGCCCGCCTGCACAAACTACTAGGTATGAGTGCATGATGGGAAATGATGTCCTGTCAGTTTGAGGAGTAACAGCTGATAGGACCGTTCCTTTCCTCCAAACCCACACTATAATTCATTTTTTTGTTTAACAATATATTCATTGTTTTATAATAAAATGGACAAACATACAGACTAACACACATATATATATATATATATATATATATATATACATATACATATATATATATATACAAAAACAAATAATGTTCCTTTCAGACACAAAACCTGTAAATTATATTTACATTTACATTTTGTCATTGTCGCTTTTATCCAAAGCGACTTACAAGTGAGGAAAACAATGGAAGCAATTTTAACAACACAAGGTAGCAAGTGCCCCAAAAACTAGTCTGTTAAAACTCAGCAGTTTACAAAACTAAGGATAGGAATTGTTTTTGGGGGTTTTGGAAGAAAAGGAATAGATAGAAAAGAAGTAGAATTCAGTGTTTGTCAGTTAGGTGTTGACGGAAGAGATTTGACCTCCTCGAGCCGTTTCAGTCTGCATTTAGGGTCTCTTATTCAACTGAAACAGCTTTAGTTAAAGTGACTAACGATCTCCTCCTTCAGATCAGATTGAGGACTCATCGGCTCTACTGTTATTGCTAGATCTCAGCGCTGCATTTGACACGATTGATCATGCAGTGCTAATCAACAGACTAAAGAATGTGTTTGGCATCTCTGGATCTGATCTTGCTTGGTTAGAATCCTATCTGTGTGATAGGTCTCATTTTGTCTCTTTTAATAAATCCTTCTCCTCCACGGCACCAGTGAAATTCGGTGTGCCACAAGGCTTTGTGTTTGGTCCCATACTTTTTTCACTATATGTTACACCATTGGGACAAATCATCAGAAGTTATGGAGTAAATTTCCACTGTTATGCCGATGATACACAGCTGTATCTACCAATAAAAGAGAATAATACTACTGACATCAAGCGTCTAGAGCGGGGGTACTTAATAGGCGGACCACGGTCCGGATCCGGACCTCGAGAGGCTTTAATCTGGACCGCAAGACATTATTCATAATTACAAGCGCATTGTGGAAAACATATTTTTGAACCGGCACTTCTAGAACAGCTACGTCTACACGCGCGGGTCCTCAGGTTACTATGGTTACGGACAGAGCAGCGGGAAATTTCAACATGTTTAGCGTAGCCTGATAATGAGTTAGAAACGACTAAAATCTAAAAGTTGAGCCTTGGTAAAACATAACGAAGATTCACTGACGTTATGGACGAGAGGGAAAGTTTGTTTTAGTTTATTCAGCTCCTCAGCTCCGTGTCAGTGTCAAAGCTGAACAACAGCCCTTTATCCTCTAGTCCCGGCCGCTTTGATAATCAGAGAAGACTCTAGCTCAGAGGAAAGTGAGGACGTCTAATAATGTGGTGAGTTGTACATTTGTCTGTCAACTTCTTTATTCTGTTGTAAGTTAGGTACTTGACTCGTTTGTCGCATATTTGACCTAATTTACAAACGTGAGGAATTAGCATTCACGTTCATTTGAACCCAACACATGTTCATTTGGGTGATTAAAAACAGAAAAGGTGTGAAAGAAAGGTTTGGAGATGAGTGACACATGTTAAGTCTCTCCTTGTGTCAGTTTCTGTGTGAATCCTAAATCCTGTTACAGAACTAATCATAAGCATTTTAATTAAAATGTTACCCCACACGGGGAAAATACAGGAAATATTTCTATTCTAAATTTTGTTTTAAGATGAACCTGCAAATTAAACAGTAACAGTTAATTATTGGCAACAGCTAATGCTAAAGAAATGCTCAGTACTTTTCCCTTGTTCTTGTTGTTTTCAGAGGAATGACAATAGAAAGAGATGAATTATGACAGGCATCTTTGTCAGATTTGTTTAACAAATGTGTTTTGGCTTGAATTGATGATTTTGTATTTAAAATGTTCTCACACATGTTTTAAAGGAGTATTAGGCATTATATGCAGGATTCCAGGCTGTTGTCAATAAACCACTTTAGCTTTAGCCTCTTTTGATTTTGTAGTATTTTCCTTTTGTCTGTGAGCTGTGTTTGGTGAAAGCTAAACACTCAAACATCCTCCTCATGTAAACAAAGAATAAAATACAGAAAACAGTGGATTATCTACATTCATCTCCATTTTGTTTAAGAGGCTGTAGGTGTGGAATAAATGAGACTTTACTTTAAAGAATTATATTCAAACACATATCCTTTTATTTAAATTTCCCGGAGCTGTAGATACACGTTTACACTGGTTGTAGCTGTAGGTACACGTTTACACTGGCTGTAGCTGTAGGTACACGTTTACACTGGTCGTAGCTGTAGGTACACGTTTACACTGGCTGTAGCTGTAGGTACACGTTTACACTGGTTGTAGCTGTAGGTACACGTTTACACTGGCTGTAGCTGTAGATACACGTTTACACTGGTTGTAGCTGTAGGTACACGTTTACACTGGCTGTAGCTGTAGGTACACGTTTACACTGGCTGTAGCTGTAGGTACACGTTTACACTGGCTGTAGCTGTAGGGTTGTTTTTTTTTCTTCCTCCTCCTAGGGTGGACGCAAACCTCTGACCTACTGGGTGATGTGTACCCGAAAATTATTTCTTCAACTGTAAACAAGATCCTTGAAACTTGGCATCGGATTTGGGATTTGTCACTTGGCGGACTACTTTGGGAATGGATTTTTCATGACAACTTCAAGGGAAATACAATTTGCCCAGCAATACTTTTTTGTTATCTCCAACTGTGGTCATTTCTCAGAAGTGCCTAGGACAACATGCCTTTCCCCACACTAACTGAACTGGAAAAGTTGCTACATGATGATGGAGCCTTTAAGTTTATTTTTCGAAAGTGCATTCCTTGTTGACAAGGTAATGTCCTAAGCCAGGTTTGTATAGGTCTTGAGAGAGGTGGGGCGGCAGTAGCTCAGTGGGTAGAGCGGTCGTCCTTCAACCGGAAGGTAGGCGGTTCGATTACCACTCTCCCCACAGTTCATACGGTCGTTGTGTCCTTGGGCAAGACACTTAACCCACCTTGCCTCCAGTGACTGTAACACTGGTAATTACATTAGAACAATGTAAGTCGCTTTGGATAAAAGCGTCAGCTAAATGAATAAATGTAAATGTAAATGTAGGTGGGAATCAGACTTAAATATAAAAGCTGAAGACCACCTCTGGTTAGAGCTGTGTCAGGACAGTTTACTGTAATTTGAGCCAAACCAGGCAGTGCTGTGCTCATGGACTGTCCGACTGAAACGCAGCTGTTTTTCCCCGTCCACTGCTGCTGCCGACTGCTGTCTGTCTATGGTGTGTCCATCTCGAACACACCAACAGGGGTTCTCAACCAGTCAGATCTTGAACATTTACTTGTGACCCACTACCAACATAACAAAGTAATTTTAATGGACTCCCTGGTCCTGACCCCAGAGCCTCGGCTGTGAATGAGGTGAATGTCATACCGTCTTGGAGAAAGAGTTGTCCAAATCTGCGCTGACCTCTGACCCGTGCTGACCTTCTGACCCTTGATCCTGACCCGGTCGCTCCTCAAACGAGTACTGTTCACAAAAAAATCTTTGTTCAAAAATGACTTGTCCAATAATCACAGGTCACAGCTGTAAATTATTGTGTTATATGTTGTCTGTTATCTTGTCCTGACCTGCCAGGCACTACAGATGGAAAGTAGCCACTGTGCTAATTCTGGCATATTTACATTTTTATGTTCATCAATATGCACTGTCCCTTTTAAATAAATAAATAAATAAACATCATTAATTTTTATGTCTTATTCAAAAACAAAACAAAGGGGACAGAAACACCAAGTCAGTTTAGTTTATTTTGCACAGTTTTGTTGCTGAGTTAAACCCAAACACTGTGGTATATAACTCTACCTGGGACCTCATGTTGGTGAGGATGATGCGGCGGGTCATGCGACTCTCTGAGGCAGAGCTGCGTAGTCTCTGGAAGTTCTTCCTCATGCGATACTGTCTAAACGCTGTCTGAATAGTCCTCGCTGCTCGACGACACACAAACTGACCGCCATACTTCCTCTCCAACATCTCCACCTGGAACAAAAAAGTTTAGAAGGAGCTGAGCAGGTTAAAAAGGGATTCTAAAAGGGTTTAGAAGGATTTAAATACTTTACTCAAGTTTACTCGGCATTTAACACTGACCGTCTTGTCCTGCAGGTCCGTGGACAACTCGTAATCCTCGTCCTGGTTCCTCAGGGCCAGACTGGCCGGCTGCAGTCTGCGCTGGGCCCATGTCATAGTGGGACCTGTAGGAGACACTGGGGACACCGGACCCTGGACCTGGGACAGTTCAGTGAGTGGACCAGAACAGTCTAAAAATGTTTCATCAATAAAACTACTGCAGTCAGAAGTCTTTGTGATGCATTGAGCTGTGGTTAAAACAGACGTCAGGTTCACCTGGTATGAAGCGTTTCATCTGTCATTTAAAGCCAAAAAACTGTTAGTCTGGTGCAGGTGAGTGTTACCTGTGAGAGCCTGTGGGCAGAGTCGTAGTGGTCACATGGGTCACAGGAGCGGGACAAAGAGCTGTTGCGCAGCCGCTGGGGCAGGGGGCTGTTGCCATGGTGATGGTAGGAGGAGGAGAATGAGGAGGGGTTGACAAACGGCGTCATCGAGGCATCGGAGCCGTGGCCCTGGTCCGGACTGAAGACACATTTAATAAACTTAAATAAACATTTAAACTCACATAAACACAATAGAACAGCCTGGTGCCATATTATCCACAGTGCCTCTTCTGTAATTTAACCTGGTAACGTATTCCTAGAGGCTTCTCTTCAGATCTGTGCCTCTGCTGTCAGCCTCTCAGGCTCTGTGTTCGGTTCAAACAGACTCTGTTGGTTGCTTTGTGAGTGAGGTTCAATAAATGTAAATGCTGCAGATGAACCTTAGAGTCACAAACCTCCAAGACACTCTTCAGAACAGAGTCTCGGAGTGATTTCTAATGAACTCTGGTACAGTTCGACTGAAATGTGAACCCCCTTAGACCAGACAAGCCCAAACAAGAAGAGCCTCATAAATTAGCCAACAATAAAATCACACAACCTTTAATTTTTTAGAGAACAGAAAAAAAACACTCGGAACAATATTGTCCAACTAAATAAAAAGGAGGTGTGCATGTAGTAGAGTTATTAGTGCTCCTCACAGCATGAAGGTTGTTAGTTCAAACCCCAGACAACCGGTCTGTATAGTTTAACTCTGAGGCTTTCGTTGGGTCTGTATAGTTTAACTCTGAGGCTTTCGTTGGGTCTGTATGGTTTAACTCTGAGGCTTTCGTTGGGTCTGTATGGTTTAACTCTGATGTTTTCTCTGGGTCTGTATGATTTAACTCTGAGGTTTTCGTTGGGTCTGTATGATTTAACTCTAAGGTTCTCTCTGGGTCTGTATGGTTTAACTCTGAGGTTTTCGTTGGGTCTGTATGATTTAACTCTGAGGTTTTCGTTGGGTCTGTATGATTTAACTCTGAGGTTTTCGTTGGGTCTGTATGATTTAACTCTGAGGTTCTCTCTGGGTCTGTATGATTTAACTCTAAGGTTCTCACTGGGTCTGTATGATTTAACTCTAAGGTTCTCTCTGGGTCTGTATGATTTAACTCTAAGGTTCTCTCTGGGTCTGTAGTTTAACTCAGAGGTTTTTGTTGGTCTGTATGATTTAACTCTGAGGTTCTCTCTGGGTCTGTATGATTTAACTCTAAGGTTCTCTCTGGGTCTGTATGATTTAACTCTAAGGTTCTCTCTGGGTCTGTATGATTTAACTCTGAGGTTTTCGTTGGGTCTGTTTTTTTAATTTTATTTTACCTTTATTTAACCAGGAGGTCCCATTGAGATTCAGAATCTCTTTTACAAGAGAGACCTGGCCAAGGTAGCAGCCAAATCACAACAAATACATAAACACCAAAATTACATTTTCACAATAAAAGAAAATAATATATAAAACAAAATGAGACTCTTAAGAAAAACAAGAACATATCTCCATCACAACACTCTTTACAGTATTTTTAAAATCATTTATGGACAGAAGGGTTTCTCAATTTAGCTCTTTTTGTAGATTATTCCACCCTCAAGGTGCTAAGTAAGAAAAGGCAGTTTTTCCCAATTCCGTTGTAACTCTTGGCACATTAAAAAGCAACCACTTTGAAGAGCATAGCTGATAGGTACCAGAGCAAACAGAGAGGAGGTTACAAAGATACAGTGGAAGTTTGCCAAGTATAGCTTTATAAATAAAGATATACCAGTGCTGTTGTCTGCGAATTTTAAGTGATGTCCAACCAACTAAATCATAAAGAATGCAGTGATGGGTAAGGGACTTTGTATTTGTTATGAATCGTAGTGATGCATGATAAACTGAATCTACATGACGCAGGATGGAAAATGCAGCATGCATATACAATATATCTCTATAGTCAATTACAGGCAGAAAAGTTGCTTCCACAAGTTTCTTTCTAGCACTAAAAGTAAAGCAAGATTTGTTTCTGTAATAAAAGCCGAGTTTGACTTTGAGTTTCTTAACTAAAGCTGTAATATGTGCATTAAAGGAAAGTTTATCATCTATCCATATTCCCAAGTACTTGTATGAAGACACTCTCTCAATTGATTTTCCATCTAATGACAAAATGCCACAATTGTCGAGTAGCTGTGCTCGAGCTTTTGAGAAGACCATAAACTTTGTTTTCTGTGTATTTAAAACCAATTTTAAACTCAATAATGTGTATTGCAATGCCTGAAATGCAGCCTGAAGTTCCTGCACTGCTACTGAAATGGTGGTCGCCTGGGTATAAACCACTGTATCATCAGCGTATAAATGTAATTTAGCTTGAACAACTCTATCCAAATCATTTATAAAAATTGAAAACAGAATGGGTCCTAAGATTGAACCTTGAGGGACACCTTTAGTTGTGTCAAGAAAATCAGATTTATAACCCTCAGCATAAACACATTGAGTATGATCTACCAAATAATTCTGGAAACATGCAACAGCCTTCTCACTGTATGATTTAACTCAGAGGTTTTCGTTGGATGTGTATGATTTAACTCTGAGGTTTTCGTTGGATGTGTATGATTTAACTCTGAGGTTTTCATTGGGTCTGTATGATTCAACTCTGAGAGGTTTTCGTTGGGTCTGTATGATTTAACTCTAAAGTTTTTGTTGGGTCTGTATGGTTTAACACTGAGGTTCTCTCTGGGTCTGTATGATTTAACTCTGAGGTTTTCGTTGGGTCTGTATGATTTAACTCTAAGGTTCTCTCTGGGTCTGTATGGTTTAACTCTGAGGTTTTTGTTGGGTCTGTATGATTTAACTCTAAGGTTTTCGTTGGGTCTGTATAATTTAACTCTGAGGTTTTCGTTGGGTCTGTATAGTTTAACTCTGAGGTTTTCGTTGGGTCTGTATAGTTTAACTCTGAGGTTTTCGTTGGGTCTGTATAGTTTAACTCTAAAGTTTTTGTTGGTTCTGTATGATTTAACTCTGAGGTTTTTGTTGGGTCTGTATGATTTAACTCTAAGGTTCTCTCTGGGTCTGTATGATTTAACTCTGAGGTTTTCGTTGGGTCTGTATGGTTTAACTCTGAGGTTTTCGTTGGGTCTGTATGATTTAACTCTAAAGTTTTTGTTGGGTCTGTATGATTTAACTCTGAGGTTTTCGTTGGGTCTGTATGATTTAACTCTGAGGTTTTCGTTGGGTCTGTATGATTTAACTCTAAGGTTCTCTCTGGGTCTGTATGATTTAACTCTGAGGTTTTTGTTAGGTCTGTATGATTTAACTCTAAAGTTTTCGTTGGGTCTGTATGATTTAACTCTGAGGTTTTCGTTGGGTCTGTATGATTTAACTCTAAGGTTCTCTCTGGGTCTGTATGATTTAACTCTGAGGTTTTTGTTAGGTCTGTATGATTTAACTCTAAAGTTTTCGTTGGGTCTGTAAGTTTAACTCTGAGGTTTTCATTGGGTCTGTATGATTCAACTCAGAGGTTTTCGTTGGGTCTGTATGATTTAACTCTAAAGTTTTTGTTGGGTCTGTATGGTTTAACACTGAGGTTCTCTCTGGGTCTGTATGATTTAACTCTGAGGTTTTCGTTGGGTCTGTATGATTTAACTCTAAGGTTCTCTCTGGGTCTGTATGGTTTAACTCTGAGGTTTTTGTTGGGTCTGTATGATTTAACTCTAAGGTTTTCGTTGGGTCTGTATAATTTAACTCTGAGGTTTTCGTTGGGTCTGTATAGTTTAACTCTGAGGTTTTCGTTGGGTCTGTATAGTTTAACTCTGAGGTTTTCGTTGGGTCTGTATAGTTTAACTCTAAAGTTTTTGTTAGTTCTGTATGATTTAACTCTGAGGTTTTGTTGGGTCTGTATGATTTAACTCTAAGGTTCTCTCTGGGTCTGTATGATTTAACTCTGAGGTTTTGTTGGGTCTGTATGGTTTAACTCTGAGGTTTTCGTTGGGTCTGTATGATTTAACTCTAAAGTTTTTGTTGGGTCTGTATGATTTAACTCTGAGGTTTTCGTTGGGTCTGTATGATTTAACTCTGAGGTTTTCGTTGGGTCTGTATGATTTAACTCTAAGGTTCTCTCTGGGTCTGTATGATTTAACTCTGAGGTTTTTGTTAGGTCTGTATGATTTAACTCTAAAGTTTTTGTTGGGTCTGTATGATTTAACTCTGAGGTTCTCTCTGGGTCTGTATGATTTAACTCTGAGGTTTTCCTTGGGTCTGTATGATTTAACTCTGAGGTTTTTGTTGGGTCTGTATGATTTAACTCTGAGGTTTTTGTTGGGTCTGTATGATTTAACTCTGAGGTTTTTGTTGGGTCTGTATGGTTTAACTCTGAGGTTTTTGTTGGGTCTGTATGATTTAACTCTGAGGTTTTTGTTGGGTCTGTAAGTTTAACTCTGAGGTTTTCGTTGGGTCTGTATGGTTTAACTCAGAGGTTTTCGTTGGGTCTGTATGATTTAACTCTGAGGTTTTTGTTGGGTCTGTATGATTTAACTCTGAGGTTTTTGTTGGGTCACTAAGTTTAACTCTGAGGTTTTTGTTGGGTCTGTATGATTTAACTCTGAGGTTTTCGTTGGGTCTGTATGATTTAACTCTGAGGTTTTCGTTGGGTCTGTATGGTTTAACTCTGAGGTTTTCGTTGGGTCTGTATGATTTAACTCTAAAGTTTTTGTTGGGTCTGTATGATTTAACTCTGAGGTTTTTGTTGGGTCTGTATGATTTAACTCTGAGGTTTTCTTTGGGTCTGTATGATTTAACTCTGAGGTTCTCTCTGGGTCTGTATGATTTAACTCTGAGGTTTTCGTTGGGTCTGTAAGTTTAACTCTGAGGTTTTTGTTGGGTCTGTATGGTTTAACTCAGAGGTTTTCGTTGGATGTGTATGATTTAACTCTAAAGTTTTTGTTGGGTCTGTATGATTTAACTCAGAGGTTTTTGTTGGGTCTGTATGATTTAACTGTGAGGTTTTCGTTGGGTCTGTATGATTTAACTCTGAGGTTTTCGTTGGGTCTGTAAGTTTAACTCTGAGGTTTTTGTTGGGTCTGTATGATTTAACTCTGAGGTTTTCGTTGGGTCTGTAAGTTTAACTCTGAGGTTTTCGTTGGGTCTGTATGATTTAACTCTGAGGTTTTCGTTGGGTCTGTAAGTTTAACTCTGAGGTTTTCGTTGGGTCTGTATGATTTAACTCTGAGGTTTTTGTTGGGTCTGTATGATTTAACTCTGAGGTTTTCGTTGGGTCACTAAGTTTAACTCAGAGGTTTTTGTTGGGTCTGTATGATTTAACTCAGAGGTTTTTGTTGGGTCTGTATGATTTAACTCTGAGGTTTTTGTTGGGTCTGTATGATTTAACTCTGAGGTTTTCGTTGGGTCTGTAAGTTTAACTCTGAGGTTTTTGTTGGGTCTGTATGATTTAACTCTGAGGTTTTTGTTGGGTCTGTAAGTTTAACTCTGAGGTTTTCGTTGGGTCTGTATGATTTAACTCTGAGGTTTTCGTTGGGTCTGTAAGTTTAACTCTGAGGTTTTTGTTGGGTCTGTATGATTTAACTCTGAGGTTTTCGTTGGGTCTGTAAGTTTAACTCTGAGGTTTTCGTTGGGTCTGTATGGTTTAACTCAGAGGTTTTCGTTGGATGTGTATGATTTAACTCTAAAGTTTTTGTTGGGTCTGTATGGTTTAACTCAGAGGTTTTCGTTGGGTCTGTATGATTTAACTCTGAGGTTTTCTTTGGGTCTGTATGATTTAACTCTGAGGTTTTCTTTGGGTCTGTATGATTTAACTCTGAGGTTTTCGTTGGGTCTGTATGATTTAACTCTGAGGTTTTCTTTGGGTCTGTATGATTTAACTCTGAGGTTCTCTCTGGGTCTGTATGATTTAACTCAGAGGTTTTTGTTGGGTCTGTATGATTTAACTCTGAGGTTTTTGTTGGGTCTGTAAGTTTAACTCTGAGGTTTTCGTTGGGTCTGTATGATTTAACTCTGAGGTTTTCGTTGGGTCTGTAAGTTTAACTCTGAGGTTTTCGTTGGGTCTGTATGATTTAACTCTGAGGTTTTCGTTGGGTCTGTAAGTTTAACTCTGAGGTTTTCGTTGGGTCTGTATGATTTAACTCTGAGGTTTTCGTTGGGTCTGTATGATTTAACTCTGAGGTTTTTGTTGGGTCTGTAAGTTTAACTCTGAGGTTTTCGTTGGGTCTGTATGATTTAACTCTGAGGTTTTCGTTGGGTCTGTAAGTTTAACTCTGAGGTTTTCGTTGGGTCTGTATGATTTAACTCTGAGGTTTTCGTTGGGTCTGTATGATTTAACTCTGAGGTTTTCGTTGGGTCTGTAAGTTTAACTCTGAGGTTTTTGTTGGGTCTGTATGATTTAACTCTGAGGTTTTTGTTGGGTCTGTATGATTTAACTCTAAAGTTTTTGTTGGGTCTGTATGATTTAACTCTGAGGTTTTTGTTGGGTCTGTAAGTTTAACTCTGAGGTTTTCGTTGGGTCTGTAAGTTTAACTCTGAGGTTTTCGTTGGGTCTGTATGATTTAACTCTGAGGTTTTCGTTGGGTCTGTATGATTTAACTCTGAGGTTCTCTCTGGGTTTGAGGGCACTGTAGCTACAGTGTGAAAATCGATGTTGTTCTTGGGGCAGACAGAGTCGGAGCTTGTCCCAGAGGGTTTTTGGTCGAGGCCTGAGGCTCTGCTCTGAACTGGTTTCACTGAGGCTCCAGTGTTGCCTGGTTCTGTTTCAGAGGTTTACACTGGTTTTACATGGATTTAAGCTGGTTATAGATAGACTTGAACAGGTTTTATGTAAATTTGAACAGGTTTTAAAAGTATCTTAAGTTGAATTTAATACTCTTTGTAAATGGTTCATTGGTGTGACCTTGCATACCTAACCCTCATCCTTGAGGTCAGAGTTCATAGCAAAGATACCACACCAAGTCCTGACCAAGTCCAACATTAAAGTCCAGTCTTTAGTAAAAGTGTGATGTAACTTATTTTCTTGCAGCAGGTAAACATTTGGAGAAGCAGACAGGAGCAGTGACTAATACAACCACATTTACTAAAGACTGGAACAAGTCTAGACCAGGACCAGACTGTGGACCATGGTCCGAGACTAACACCAAACAGAACTAAACTAGTTCTTAGATGGACTAATAGTATCTGTTTAGTTTATCTCTCTAAATATAAAGACCACAAATAGGACCAAACCTGGATTAGACCAGGACTAAACCAGGACAAGCCCAGAACATGACCAGGACATCTTTTCATAAATCCGATGAGGCCTGTGTAAAGATGCAGCACTGTCACCTGTCACGTGCTGAAAACCTGATGCAAGTCCATTCCTGCTCTCTGTCTGGTCCAGTTCAGTCTTGGTCCGGGCCTGGTACCACAGAGAACAAACCAGGTATTCACTTAAATCCAGTCCAGTCTAAACCCGTCTGATCCGGATCTGGTTCTAGGTCTGGGCCCGTGTCGCAGTCACAAACAACACCGCGCGGCAGGAGGCGGCACCGCGCGACAGACAGGAGCGATACTGCAGCGGAAGAGCAGGACCATACCCAGACCAGCACTAGGATTAGGACTGCACCAGGACTGGACCAGGACTGGACCAGGACTGGACCAGGACTGGAACTGGGCCAGGTTCGAAGACGGTTGAGAAGGTTGATGTGTCAGAATCAAAACCAGTAAACAGCGCGAATAACTGCGCCTCTAAAGGGTTTACCAGGGTTTACCGGGGTCTAACGGGATTTGACGGGGTCCAACGGCTCTGACAACTCTAGATCTGGTCTCGGGAAGTTGGGCCCGATGTAGACCCGGCTTAGACCAGGTTTTGGCTGTATTTAAACCGTGCTTTGGCTCGTTTTCATCAGAACAGCCGCATGTTGTTTACACCTTCTTTAGACCTGCTCTGGACCTGGTTTAGGTTTAGTCCTTGTTCAGACGTGGTTTAGACCAAGTTTAGTCCTGGTTTAGGCCCGGTTCGGCTCGGTTCTTACCAGTACAGCAGCTTGTTGTTCAGGACCGGGGTTTTGTCGGACGCGCAGTTGATGCACCACATTACTCCGCGGAAAACGAGCTCAGAGCGCGGGAACAGCAACCCGGTTCTGGTCCATGAGTCCAGATCTTGTCCAGGTTCTGGTCAGGGGTAAGTCCGGGTAGAACTGGGGGCAGATGGCGCTGAGTGAGCTGCTCTGCTGACGTCACGCCTCCTCCATCCTGCCTCCTTCTCTCCTCCGTCCTAGTGTCCTTCACTGCCTCCAGTTTCCTTCTGACGCAGAGATGGAGGCAGGTGCGGACTTCCGGCGGGGCGTCACGTGCCTGCCTCTGATTGGCTGCTGTCTCTGGAGCAGGGGCCAGTGGTTGTACAGAAATCTGAAATATGATGATATAAATCAAAGCTGATGCTGCAGTTTGTGTTTGTGTTTCTCAAACGATGGGTCAGCACCAGGGCTGTGGACATGTCCCACTGCAGAGGGTCTGTCGAAGGGAAAAATCTTACCAGGACACTCAAGACAAATTACACCTTTTCCATTTTCTTCTGGTTGTCGCCATACGTACATTCCTGCACAGAGTATCACAGAGTAGTTAAGTTAAGGACAGCTACAACAAAGTATTAATGCAGAGTGATGCTTATATAATAAATTATTGTAGTATCAGCACTGAACGGTTTGAGCCATGGGTGCCCAAGGGCCAAAATCGGCCTGCCAAAGAGTTTGATTTGGCCCAGTGATAGTTTGGATTATCTACTATAATGGTTGAGCATACTTAACCATTTTTAGCGGCCTACTGCATTAAAGAGGAGCCATTAACTTCAAAGATTAGAGGGTCTTAAAAAATAAAGACATTTCAGGTAGGTTTGTGGATGTGTGCACATTTACACACTTTATAAGGTCCTTGCTACATGTGCAAGGGTATTTTTATAAACTCATACTTTTCTAAATTTTCAGGTCGTAAAATGGATACGCAAAACGCCTCCCAAAATCAAGACTTTTCAAAACTCCGGGTGCAATAGAGATGCTTGGACAGACAAAATGGAGACACTTTCAATAACTGACTAAAGTTAAATAAATACAGATTTTAGAGGTTGCATTGGCTATTATATTTTAACATATTTGTCTGGAAATAAAAAGACTCAAAAGGATTGACACAAAACAATATCTGCATTAGTTTAGGTTCTGGTTTCTGTTGATTATATATAATATTATCTGAAGATGAATAAACAGAGAAACTTCTGTGGTTCACATACTGAGTTTTATCTACAGTAAAAACACAAAGCTGTGATCCCTGTGTGAGACATAACCATTAAATAACAGCAGTGAGTGGGACTGTGTTGCCGTGGAAACACCTCCTCCTCCTCCTCTTCCTCCTGCTGCTCGGCTCCACAGCAACCGTCTCCTGGCAGCGCCCCCTCCTCCTCTTCCTTTTCCTCCAGGGCAACCGTCTCCTGGTAACAGCAGCCCTCTGTGTGCTGTCTGAGCTCCCTCTGCTGGACTCCTCTGGAACTGCAGCCACCGCAAGAAACAATAACTCATTTGTTTATGAAGCTGTTCCGTAAAATCTCAGAACCATTACAGGAGTTGAGGCGTGTCTTTTTGAGCTATCTCATGAAAAGTGTGTCAAGGCGAACTGTTGTGAACTCAGACAGTAAAGGCTTGAGATTACTGCAGTAAAACTGCTCAACAAATAAGTCAAACTAAAACTGAGGCAGTAAAAACAAATACTCAAACATTTATGCACGCCATGATCTTCTCTCAGCTGAGCATGATCACAGGAAACAGCCACAACCGTTAAACCACTGAAAAGAATTTACAACAGAGCCATAAAGATTTTGCACCTATTCGAGGTTAGGGCACACTTTAAGGCACTTTTCTTCAAACAAGCTTTAGCTAAACTGGGTGTTTAAGGTTTTATATTTTTTTTTATTTAATCTGTAAAAGCTGGTAAATAAATAAAGTTTTCTTACTTTTCCCACAACAATGTTTTTTGCTGAGCTTTACTTCTGTCGCAGAGACAGACCTGGTCCTGGAATTATCTCCTCCTTGTTAAACATTGTGTGATTGAAGCCAATTATACGTATCTGGAGCTGAATATAAACATTCCTATTGACCTCAGTGTTAACCAATGGGAGCAATCCTTTTTCAGAAAAGAGCTGTGATTGGACAAAAACCTGGGTCATCTATTAAAGTCTTCTTAATACAGTGTATCTTAATAAAGTTCAGATAACATCTTTTTTTTATTTCTTAAAAACACACACACACACACACACACACACACACACACACACAGATTCCTGTTATAATACATTATTGGTTAATTAAACAATTTTCTGATCCAGACAAGAGGTTGTGGTAGAGCTTTATTCATCTGCAGAATATAGAGCATCATCATCTTTATGTCTTTGATACAGCTTCATCCATTTTACACAAATATTTACAGAAGGTTCGATGGACAGATGGCACTTCAGTCTTTAAAACTGTCCAAAAGTCAGGATCCAGTGCAAAAGATAAGTGTCTAAAACTGAATTGTGGTACTGTTCCTTTGTGATCGCTTTATGAGTCTGAGTTTCAGCGCCTGTTCCAGGATTAGGCCTTGTACAACAGAATAAACTCTTTCTCTTATTTAGCCCTAAACCAACAATTCAGTCAAAAGTCGGGCCCTTACAGTACTATTTCCACAAGAAAAAAGTGACTCTTAACTCGTTTCCAATACTCCGACCTTGTCTCCTTTGGCATGTGACGGTGGATGATCCTGGTCCAGTTTGAGTCCAGCCCTGGTTTTGACGGTGACTGATGTCAATTAGACTTCATGCTTTAACAGAAACAACTGAGTTGTTTAAGAGTTGTTCAGAATAAACGCTGACTCTTTAAATACCTGGTTAAATCCAGTTCAATCCAGTTCTGATCTGGTTTGAGTTCAGAGGTTCAGTGTAATGCAGTGTGAACAGAGTTTACTCCACTTAAACAGTGAGTCCAGCTTTCTTCAGCGTCAAGACTGAACCGGGTCTGAACCAGAACACAAAATGTAACCTGGTTTAGTCCTGGTTTAGTCCTGGTAGATTTCTGGTATAGTCCTGGTTCAGACCCGGTATAGTCCTGGTAGAGTTCTGGTACAGTCCTGGTTCAGACCCGGTTTAGACCCGGTATAGTCCTGGTAGAGTTCTGGTACAGTCCTGGTTCAGACCCGGTTTAGACCCGGTATAGTCCTGGTAGAGTTCTGGTATAGTCCTGGTTCAGACCCGGTATAGTCCTGGTTAAGACCTGGTTCAGAACATGGAGTGACAGCTGTGGTTCCTAAATAGTTGCTGCTCATCTCATCCCTCCATGTTTTGTTTCCTTGTCTATTTGTTGCCATGGTTACCTGGAGGAGGGGCTACTGCACTCAGAGGCGGGGCAACAAAACTGATGTGCGACATCATCGTCTTCATCCTCCCTAAAGAGACAAGAAAGGGTTTAAGGGGATTTTAACAAGCTTTAGATGGATTTATAATACTTACTGGATCTAACTCCAGTTCTGTTATTTATGTGCTACGCCCTCTACAGGCACACCTCCTCCACAGGGCCTGACCACTGACCCCTGAGGAGGAGGAGAAGGTCTGTAAAACCTCAGCCTTAATCACTCCGGTCACCTGCAGGTAGAGGAAATTTATTATATAAACCAGAGTTTAAACTGCTTTAGACACCAGACTCCGAATAAAGGGGGCAGTCAGTAGAATTTCTCTAAATGGGACTAACGCCCAAATAACACCAAAAGCGTCGCGTTACTGCGGCGGCGCGTTACTGCAGCGTCACGTCTCACACTTGTAAATCGCTTTCTATGTCAGTCAGTCTGACAATTTCACATCGGCTGCATCCCAGAAGCATCTCGATGTAATGCCATGCAATCGATAGGTTGGACTATTTTTTTATGCAGCTCTGCGTCAATCTGCGAGCTACAATGAGAAAACAGAGGAAGTAGGCACCAAGTTTCAAAATAAACTTCTGTTCCGCTATCAAAATAAAAGCTCACTAAAACATAGCGGTGATAGGGGCGGCAGTGGCTCAGTGGTAGAACGGTCATCCTTCAACCGGAAGGTAGGCGGTTCGATTCCCGCTCTCCCCACAGTTCATACTGTCGTTGTGTCCTTGGGCAAGACACTTAACCCACCTTGCCTACAGTGGTGTTCCAGCTGTAACACTGGGGAATGGAACCTTAATGTAAGTCGCTTTAAAATGAAAAGCATCAACCGTAAAATGTAACACTGTTGAATGTAAGTCGCTTTGGATAAAAGCGTCTGCTTTTAAATGACTAAATGTAAAATATAAACATTGCGCTTTTGGTAGTTGGTGTTGTCTGATCACCGAGCAACCTCAATTGTAAATATCGTAAATATGCCATAACCTTTCCTTTGAACTAAAAGTTAAAAAAATTAAATATAGTGCAACACACATAATGGGAGTAGAAAATGTAGCTTAGCCATTTGAAGAAGCAAGAAAATCACAAAAGAATGGATAAAGTTGGCAAAAGAGAGGGAGATCCACACAAGCAGAGCAGTAGCAGCAATGCTAAAGCTTCTGGTGTAAAAATTATTTTAAAGCAGACTCCAAAAACATGCTCGTGAGACGCTTTTGAACTCAAAGCACTCACAGGCCATTATTCATACACTCCAGTGTCATACACTGGTTGTCTGTAGCCATAGCTGCCCCGGGGCAGACTGATGTTTGTCTGCAATCTCCTTTTAAAATGTTTTTAATTGTTCTTTAAATGTCTTTACATTTACATTTAATCATTTAGCTGATGCTTTTATCCAAAGCGACATTCACCAGTGTTACATTTACATTTTTACATTTTTACGTGACGCTTTCATTATTAAAGCGACTTACATTAAGGTTCCATTCACCAGTGTCACAGCTGGAACACCACTGGAGGCAAGGTGGGTTAAGTGACTTGCCCAAGGACACAACGACAGTATGAACTGTGGGGAGAGCGGTTGAAGGACGACCGCTCTACCACTGAGCCACTGCGCCCTCGTTAAATCTTGTAAATTGTCTTTTATTCCTGTAAAGCACTTTGAGTTACCCAGTGTATGAATTGTGCTATAAATAAAATTGCCTTGCATTATTTCTCTATTCATGTCACAAAAAGTTTAGAAGAACAAGCTCAGTCTGCAGCAGCTTATGATGTGTTCAGGTGCTGTCAGAGGAAGCAGTTGTTATTAATCTGTTGTGTTTACCTATTTTTAACTTGTAAAGCCGGTCTGTTACTCGATCACTGAACAAATTAGCCTGGTATATTATCATTTATACAGAACAGTAGCAGGTTCAGAAGCCCTGTGACGTCGCCTAGCATAGCGCAGCCGGGGCCCCACCCTGGAGCCAGACCCAGGGTTGGGGCTCACTAGCTCATCAGGTTGATGATCGACTTGTGGTTGTTTCATCTGACCTCCGGTTGTATGTCTTGGACACTCGGGTGAAGAGAGGGGCGGAGCTGTCAAGTGATCACCACCTGGTGGTGAGTTGGAACCGATGGTGGGGGAGGAAACTGGACAGATTCGGCAGGCCCAAGTGTACTGTGAGGGTCTGTTGGGAACATTTTGTTGAGTCCCCTGACAGAGAGATCTTCAACTCCCACCTACGGCAGAGCTTCAACCATATCCCAGGGAGGCTGGAGACATTGAGTCCGAGTGGACCATGTTCTCCACCTCCATTGTCGATGCACCCGTTGAGAGCTGTGGCCGCAAAGTCTTCTCTACAATCAATCAAATAACTGGAAAATAGCAAGCTGCACATTTCACTCTGCACACTTCATCTCTCTTCATCCGTAATACAACTGCTCTCATCTGAAACAGATCGCAGGTCGTTAAAGTTGGATATGCTAAATTGTCTTCTAAAGATTGCAAAATGGGTGTGCCGCAAAACACTTTACCTTACCTTACCTTTCACTTTCAGTATCTGAAACATACCGACATGGTTAAATAAAGGTTAAATAAAAAAAAATAAAAAAAGATGCTGTAATCCTAACAACCATCTCATATTGTCTTCCAATTTCAACACTCAGCACTAGTGATGTTATAGAGCCAGTGGCCAACTCTAACAGAACCTACAAGATCCGTAAGAGACTTCCTTGTTGGGTTCATTACTGCACAGCACTGACTCAGGCAAATGCTCTAACTTTCCCAAACTACATGAATGATTCCAAAATAAGTTTTTTTTCACAAGTTCTCACACACTGTTCAAAAAGGCTCCCAGGCAGTTTCTTTTGGACAGCACCTATTGTGAGCACTGACAAACCTGGCCCTGAACACCCCTCTCTGTGAATATGATAAAGGAGTGCTGTTTCTCTGTGGAGGAGTTTAGCGAGAAGGACGATTGGTCTCAAAGAGATGCTGGCAAACCGTCCAGCTCTTCAGGATTAAGCATTAGCAGCCCTATCAGTACTGTTTATTGTGGACACGGCAGCAACCCAACAGACAATGGAAAGAATACTTTGAGGATCTCTTTGATCCCACTGACATGTCTTTCATTGTTCCATGTTGGCAAACAACACACACAGAGGCACAGTGGTTAGCACTGTCGCCTCTCAGCAAAAATGTCAAAGGATTGACTCCTGGCGGAGTTTGCATGTTCTCGTGTGGGTTTCCTCCGGGTACTCCGTTTCCTCCAAGAACATCAAAAACATGCTGGGCGCCCCCTGGTGGCATCTGTCGACAGTGGATTTCCCCATGGGGGATAATAAAGTCATAAAAAATTAAAATAAAAGACGAGAGGGAACCAGTACAGTGCAGAAAACACCCTCTGCAGGTCCGGGCAGAAGCCAGACAGACACAGTCTCCTCCAATCCTTTCCAGTATTAGGGTTAGCCCAGCTTAGCCTTGCTACCATTCTCACTGCTCCCCAGTCAGCAAGACACACGTCTGACACTGTCCTGACAGAGACATGAAGCACTGATGCATTTAAAAGATCCAGCACAAACACTTGATCTCTCTGGGCCTGTTCCAGTCCACTCCCTACACCCTCGCCCTACTCACTTTCTTTCGATTTGGACATTCATGCATGGATTCGCTGGACTAAGGGCCGTCAGAAACCAGTGAGTGCTAAGGGGGAGTGGCTTATAAGACCTGCCAGAGCGAGTCTGCGCCGCTTCAGACTCGCCCACTGCGCATAACACTGTCTTCAGGTCCTCAGACAGGTGAAGTGCCACAAGCATGTGTGGAAGCATATAATTCTAAAATCAGACGTGTAATACTATTATACAGACGTGAAGTAAAGAGTAAATAGTTTTAGGGTCACATATTTGTTTCTTGGTTTGGGCAATATACAGAGTAAATTGTTTGCCCACAATGTTTTTATTGTAAATGTAAAAACATAGATGCCGAGCCCGTAGATGGTGTAGCACATACCTGCAGTGTTCAGTGGTGGTTCAGACCTGGTTTAGACCTGGTTTAGACCTGGTTTAGACTAGGGCTGCCCCCGACTAAAGATATTCCTAGTCGACTAACACTCCTGCATTTTAGCGATTAGTCGAATAATCGTTCATTTATGATATTAATATAAAAACTTGCGTATATACAAGGAAAGGTATAGTCCAAGTTGAAGTTTAACACTTCCATATGACAGAAAATGCTAAAGCATGATATTAGCGCATTCACAATGACAATTAAGCGCTTAAAACAAAATAGTAAAGCATTTAAAATATCCAGCGCTTACCAGAGTATGTGAGCAGTGCGGAGTGGGAGCGGAGCGAGGAGCGGAGTTGTGTGATTTTGCCAGGTGCGAGGAGCGGATTTTTTAAATGTTGGAGCGTTGTGATTTTCTCCCGCTCCGAAACGCTCCACTATCGCTCAATTACCAATCACGAGCCAGGAGTCCCAGGACCAAACCACTGTCAGGAGACGGAGGGGGACTCAAAATGTTTCTAATCATATTTTGCATTTGTTTGCATTTGTATTGTTTTATTAGTACTTTCACAAACATTTATAGTACTGCGTATTCGTTTTACACTACATGCGTCTTCTGATCAGACACTGGTGTTATTTAAAAAAATAAAAAATACCCTGGAGCGGAAACGGAGCGAGACGTAAAAGGACGGAGTGGGGGAGGAGCGAGGCGGAAAACAGTACACCCAGAGCGGAGCTTGAGCGGAGTAATTATGAAATACTTTGAGCGTGGAGCGCAAATTCTTCCTGCTCAGCTCTGCTCACATACTCTGGTACTGACACAAAAATCAGTGGCCGAACATTATAGGCTAATTATAACATAAAAACAGCAATCAGACTGCCTGTGCATTTTAATAATTTATTATCAAAAATACAAACTGTAACAGTTACATGTAAAAAAAAAAAACAGTTTTGAATAAAATAAACAAAAATTCGTTCTTCAAAATAAATTAAATAAACTTATTAGTAACTTAGGCCTAGTACAAAACAAGGCAAAAAAATAAATAAAAAAATAAAAAAATACTGTAGCAAAAACGCTGTTTGGTATAAAAATACAGTGGAAAATAAATATAATTTTTATATTGTTCAAAAGGAAAATTAACAAGAACGAACAATTTAATAAATGCACATGGCACATCGCACAACGCCAAAACTTAGAATAAAAAAAGAAGGCGGCAAACAAATTAACAGCCTAAGTATTTGATTAAATATTTTAGAACAACTATATTTAAGAAAAAAATGTGGAACAAATAATTTAAAGAACACTAATACAAATCAAAAATATCAGAGCAAAGCCGCAAACTGCCATTAAGACGACGGATGAGTTTTGCCCCGAAACAACAAATTGCAAACATCAGACTAAATTTTCTTACAGAATAAAAAACAACTTCTGCATTATATAAAAATGAATAAATAAAAATAATGTGTATTTATTTATTTGTATAGCCTACTAGCCTAACAGATAGCAAACAGAAACACTACAAAAAGGAAATTAAGCATTCTTACCTAAGCTTTTAATTTGATTTTAATTTTTTCATATTATGTGAGAGGAACACCAGCTTGTCCACATTGTTGGGAAGAAGGGAGCTTCTCGACTTGTTCACAATGAAGCCGGCCTTTGAAAAGATGCGCTCTGATGGAGTGGATGTGGAAGGGATACAGTGGAGGCGTTTAGCTGCTTTAGCGAGCTTTGGATATCGATGTTCATTTTTTTGCCACCATGCCAATGGTCCCAAATCAGCCTTTGTTTTATCTGCCAAGTACATTTTTATTTCATCCTTCTCTTCTGCATGCTCCTCCTCATCAATGGCCATCAGCATGGATATCTCAGCCTGCTTTTCCTTTTTCGGTTCGGGCTCACCCTCCTCTGCAGGGCTAATGCTGTCATGATCACTTTCTGGCGCAGCTTCTGTAGATAAACTTTCTGCCAGATCCGACACTGTGGAGTACGCATCTTCTCGTTCGTGTTGGTCAAAGAATGACAAGCTCTTAAAACGTGGGTCTAAGACAGCAGCTTGAATATAAATGCTGGTCGCGATATTCTCCGTCAGTTCTGTCTTTAGTGCTTTTGTGGTGGGACTGTCTTCGTTGCGCAGCACCAAATGGCGCCTCTTCATGTTTATTAACATGGGCAGTGCGGCAGATAGGGATGCGTTTAAATCCTGAGAAAGCAGCTCAGTGAAAGTGACCATAGGCTTTAGCACTGCGACCGTGTCCTCCGCTGTCAGCCAATGTGCTGTTGTGAGATCTAGACCTCGTTCAGAACGTTTGGTAATTTCAGGGTCTGACAGCACAGCTGTAACCGGCCATCTCTGTTCCAAGAGTCTCTCCAGCATGAAGTACGTGGAGTTCCATCTTGTGGAGACATCTTGGATAAGTTTGTGTTCTGCAACATTCTGCTGCTTCTGTTTATGAGTCAGAGCTGTTGTAGCCTTGGTACTTTTCTTGAAATGCCCCACAAGGCGTCTAGCAGCAGCGATGCATCGACATATGGGGTCAGTTTTAAGAGCCGCGTTTATGCATAACTGTAACGTGTGCCCTGCACAACGGACGCCCTTCGCATTACCCCAGGATGGATCATCAGAAATCAGTTCTGTGCACAACACCATATTAGCGGCATTGTCATGTACGACTGCTGCCCTCTTTTCTGCAGGTATTTTAAATTCTTCCATCACTTCACTGAGTCGCTCTTTTATGTTGGTAGCTGTGTGGCTCTCCTCCAGCACTTTTGTTTCCAACACAAAAGAATGTAGTTGCCAATCTTCAGACATGAAGTGTGCAGTAACGGTCATGTAACCCTCACTCTTGATAGAGGTCCATGTGTCTGTTGTAAAGCTGACTGCTGTACAACTTTGAATTTTCTTAACAAGAATTTCTTTAGTCGTGTTGAACTTGCTTGTTAAGCCATGTATTATTGTGTCGCGTTTGGGAATGGTGTAGCCTGGTTCGAGGAATTCTAACATTTCTTTGAACCCGTCACCACGGACAACGTTGATTGGTCTCATATCAAGCGCAATGAAATCGACAATTTTCTCTGTGATTTCTCGCTTTCTTTTCTCACTTAGAGGGGGTCTCAAAACTAATCTCTGCTGCATCATTGTTGACTGCGAAGTCGAAGCGCACGGCGCCACATCATTCCTGCTATATTGTGGATGAGCCTAGAGACAAATGCATGTCAAAAACCATGAATATGATTTAACTTAACAGCGCAAATATGTATGTATCCTTATTGTTAAAACGAGGGGCCATGTGGTGGTTAACGTTACTACTTACATGTTTTAAATGATAAGACATATTCGATGTTGACGAGTGATAGGCAAATGTTTGCCTGCAGAGTTTATAAACAGCCTTTTTAGGGTCGTCCTTCGACTTTTCAAAATGATCCAACACTTTGGACTTTTTTCCTGACATAATTATTAGCATCAGCCAGACACCTCTCCCACAAGTGTGCTTTGGTATACCACCAGGCACGAGATCTCGTTGATCTCGCGTTGCTTTGATGTCATGTCATACACTGACTGCAAAGCCCCTGATTGCATAATTTTTTCCCGTAATTTTTTTTTTTTTTTGCGACTAACCACCTAATGAAAATGTATTCGACCAAGCCCTCTTCATTTCGACTAACGTTTAGTCGACTATTTGAGGGCAGCCCTAGTTTAGACCTGGTTTAGACCTGGTCTACCTTGTACCTGGAGTGTTTGTTTGGAGGAGGAGGCAGGTGCAGGAGTCTGGAGGCGCAGCAGAACTGATGGAAGGAACTGTTCGGAGGAAGACTCGACGACAACGGGAAAGAGGGCGGAGACACACAGGTGGTGGGCGGGGACACACAGGAAGTAGGCGGAGACACACAGGAAGTGGGAGGGGAGCGGCAGGAAGTGGAGGAGTGACACCTGTCAGAGAGAGAAACATAAAAGTGCAAGTCTAAGAAGGCCCAAGGTCATCTGTCGAAAGAGGAACTGTGATAAAAATGACAGGAGATAGAGATACGAGTGTGACAAGGTTATCTGATTTTATTTTGAAGTAAATTTTTTATTGTTTGCTGTGCTTTAGTGTGATTTAATCTTTTAATTGAATAACTTTCTGTTACTATGGTAACTGCCAATGAACTGCCTTACAAACAAATGAAATAAAGCACACCTGCAGACACACCCTGCTCACGGCTCACCTGCTAAACTGGGTCACAGCAGAGAAGCTCCAGAAAGATCACTTCATACCGAGAGAAGTGTCCACATCAGGAACTCAAGGACAGACCGAGTGAGTGTGACGAGGCGACAAACACAATAAACACGCAGCCATCGGTCAAACACTAGAGCCACGGGAGTAAAGACATTAGGCTAGATGCTGTAGCTTTCGTTCTCACCAGAGACGTGTCTGTGAAGGTTCTCGGTCATCCAGGTTATCTTGAAGAAAAGGTTAAAGCAAAGGGCATCTGGACTAAGTTTTTAAGGTGAAGACGTTTTATCTTTTATTCCAATAGACAATTCTAAAATCAACTGATAGCAGAGCTGAGCTTTAATCACTAGAGGGAGAGGTCTGACCTAAAACTGACTCTGATTGGAAAAGGCTGTTCACTCTGGGAACACTCTGTGTCAACAACTGGTCCATCCTAAAGACAAGACCCCCACAAACAGAGTAATGTAGTTTATACAGTTCAGTAAAGAGTGCAGAGATAGTTATGTCAGAGAAACAAAACAACAGTATTTACAGTATAAACGAGTATTTAAAATGGTGTTCTGAAACCTAAACCAGAACAGTTTCACTCTAGATCAACAACACCTGAATTGAACAGTGACACTAACGACTCTCACATCAGGAGTCACACTGCCCTTTCTGAGCTAACAACTATGAGACCAGAACAGCCTGGTCCAATCGGGTTTAGTTCAAACTCCTCCCTCTAGAGATAAAGCTCTTACAGTTGATGTAAGAATTGAAAATGTCTCTTGGAATTAGAGACAAAACCTCTTCACCTTGAAAACTGGGTCCAGATGCCTTTGCATTAATTTGCAATTGGGCGACAGTGGCTCAGTGGTAGAGTGGTCGTCCTTCAACCAGAAGATAGGCTTGATTCCCGCTCTCCCCACAGTTCATACTGTCGTTGTGCCCTTGGGCAAGACACTTAACCCTCCTTGCCTCCAGTGGTATCCAGCTGTAACACTGGTGAATGGAACCTTAATGCAAGTCGCTTTAAATGAAAGCGTCATCTATAAATGTAAATGTAACACTGTTGAATGCAAGTCGCTTTGGATAAAAACGTCTGCTAAAATGACTAAATGTAAATGCATTAACCTTTTAGAAATGGATGCTAAAACACTATCGATGCTGGGACAGGGGCAGAACAGGCTTCTGCACAGAGTATCCACAGTAGGTAAGAAGGACAAACCTTTCTTTTGACTGTGTGAATGATGCTGTGTTCTTTTCTATGAGCAGGTGCTGCTCCCTGGAGCCACTGCCAGGAGCCTGGGTCAGTGAGAGACGGTTTGAAGAGACTAGTTTAACTCTGGTCTTTTTAATGATATTTTAGGGGTGTTTTAAGTGAGCTTGGTTGACCGGGACTTGGCTACACAGAACACTGCTCACACCTTTAGTAAGATTTTCTTGGTTTACCTCAGCACTCTGAAGCCTCCACAAACCAAAGTTAGAGCGCTGCAACAGCAAACCAACACCTGCCTCACAAAACTGCTGATACCAGGATATAGTGGGACTATGGTCCACAGTGAACTAGATACAGGTCTGCAGTGATACCTTAAGTCTGTCTAAAACCTAAAGACTGTCTAAAACCAGAAACCATCTCTAGAACATTTATCAGTCCTTCTTCAAAATGACGTTTATCACAAAAACAATACAGAACTTACTTCAGAAAACATTTGATTCTAGAGCATTTTCTTATTGGTTCGCTGTACTCCTTCCCTGCTCTCCCCTGATTGGCCCCTCTGCCTGTGACTCACCTGTTGCCGTGCAGAGTGTGTGCGTGGACGTTGTTAGCAGCATTAGCTCGATGGAGCCGCTCCAGTCGCTCCTTCTCTTTCTCCACAAAGTTGGTATTGGTCCCAGTTGAGGTCCGAGCACGTACGTGGGCGTTCACGTGAGCACGCACAGGCAGCGGCGGCGGGTCCTTGGTCGCCGCAGCGACCGAAACATGAGCAGAGGAGGAGGAACAGGAAGAAGGAGCGGCAATCTGGAAGCTAACATTAGCCACGCTACTGCTGTACGAGAAGTGGCTCTGGAAGTGGGCTTTCGAACCTGAACCGGACTCAGACTTGGACAGAACCGGGCCTCGGGACGAGAACTCAAAGGTCCTGGAGGAGAACTCAGCTGTTTTAGATGAGCTCTCTGAGGATTTAGTGCCAAGATCAGAGTTAGCGGTAGATATGGTACTGGTTCTGGTCAGGTTTTTAGAGTCTGGCTCGTGGGTCTTCGGCTCAGAGCTGATGGAGTTCACACAGATCCTGGGTTTGGGACCATAGTCCTGGGTCTTCTTCATCACTGGTTCTGAGGGTCTGGCCGGGACTGAGCAGGTCTTGGTGGGTCCAGGTCCAGTTTTGGAGGGGTTTTTGGACAGAATAGAGTTCGGAGGCAGAGGTGGAGGAGGCGGCGGCTCAGGGCGGGCTGTGGGTCCAGACCAGTGCAAATACTGTTAGAACCAGGTTTAAATAGGCCACATTCTCAACCTTCAATAATAATAATAATAATAATAATCTACACAGAGACACAGATGCCTTGGAAACATATTGGTCCAAGAGACTTGAGCATTTGCCAAACCTTGTTTATTTCTGACAAACGAAATATTTGGCTGGGCCTATAGGGGGCACTACTTCTTCACATCGATATGGTCCTGGGGCGTCAGACACTGTATGAGCAATAATTGTTTTGTTATGATGTGTATAGAGCTATATACAGATATAGCTCTACTTTACACTTTTTTCCTCACTGTCTTTCTTCTGCATAACCTTTGAACAGACTTCAGTCAATTCTATCATTAAATATAATAAATGATGGTGCAACCCGCTCCTAGCTCTGTCAGTAGAGCACATCCTAAACATGGAAGACCCCGGTTCAAATCTCGCTCGGGTCATTTGCCCAGTGTCACTTCTCTCTCTCTGTTTACTTTCAAATAAAGGCAAAAAGGCCAAAATAATATCAACAATAAATTATTAAATCTCTTCAGAACCACACCAACCTTTGTTTTGGTCCTGGTTCTGCTGCGTCCTCAGCTCAGAGTTATTCCGGGCATGGTTCCGGTCTTGGTTCCTCAGGTCGTGGCTGGTCCGGTCCTGGTTCTGGTCCTGGTTCCTCAGGTCGTGGGTTGTCCGGTCTTGCCTGGTTCGGTCCTGGTTCCGGTCCTGGCTCCTCAGGTCCTGGTTCTCCTGACTGAGGCGGTCCAGCTGCAGCTCCAGTTCTTGGATGCGTTTCCTTTGAGTTTCCAGGAGTCTCTGTTGACTCTCGATGATGTGGTTCAGCTCCAGGAGGTACTCCACGGCCCGGTTTGGACTGTCCGGACTCTGAGATCCGGCACCAGAGGGAGGCCCGGTCCCGTCCATCCTGAGCCTGGCCTTTTGACCAGAACAGGACTGAGGAGGGACTAAAGTCAGAAAACAAACGACATTGGACTCAAAATAAAGCACAAGAACTAATTAAAACTGAAACCAGATCCTTCAAAAACCATCAAAGAATCTCCAAAACCGGGTCACACCGGTCCTTTAACAAATCTTCTGCACTTCTGGTTCTGGTTTGGTCCAGCTTAGTCTGGACTGGGTTAGGGTTTGATCTCAGCAAAAAATAGTGTCAGTTAAAGTCATATCAAACCTTTAAGGATCTAAGAACGAAACCAGGTCTGCTCCTTAGACCTGGACTGAGGACTTGGTCTGGATCCAAGAGGTCGAGACCCAGAGCAGGAAAGGATCTGGATTAGGTCTTGGACTTAGGGCACAATCTGAAGTGGTTTTGCTTTGACTAAAGATGTTAAAAAGATTGTCAAAAGTCGACCTAATCTAGACCTGATCTTGGACTAAATCCCAAAGATGGCTCTGAAAAAACCTGATCCTGTTTCTGATCTGGTCTTGGTCTGGTCCTGGTCTGAATATGATCTGGACCTGAGGTTTTTAGTGCAATTTATAATCTTTTAAATGCATCTTATTATTGTCTATGATCAAATATAATCTAAATGTATTATATCTGTATTTATCGATATTTCACTGTGATTTTTTTCAAAAGATGTTTGCCTGAGCCTCATAAACAGAATATTCCTTCTGAAATATTCAGAAATATGAGTGTTTTGAATTTTTCAGGTTTAGGACGGTTTTATATTTTACTAAAAAGAGTTATCTCTATATATTATATCATCTGTGTGTTCTGGTCCTGGGCTTACTTCAACTTTATTAGAAAAGTTGTTTATAATGAATGTAATAATGGAAGTGTTTTGTTTAAATAAAATTTTAAATAAAAAAATTTTGGTCCCAGGTCCAACTAAGACCTTTGTGAAACTGTGTTTAGACCAGAACCTGCTCAGGGCCAAGACTGGACTGTGACTAAGACTAGGACTCAGACGAGACAAAATCCAAATCAAGAGATTTGCATCAAAAAACAAAACCAACAAAATAAATCCTTAATAATAAATCCTAAAATAAGTCCGGTTCTGCTCTGGTCCAGGTCTGGGTCAGGTTCAGGTCTGTTCTGGATCAGGACGGGTCCAGGAGTCCACTGTAGACCTCAGACCGTGCTCGGATCTGGACCAACATGGCTCAGGACAAAGACTGATTTGAAGAAAAACAAAGAGGTCTCACTCAAAGACCAGAGAGAACCAAAACCTCCAGAAACAGTCCAGGTTTAGTCCAGGTTTAGGCCAGTCTTCAACTTCTGTGGAGATTGGATCTTGATCTTCTCTTGTCCTGGTCCGGTACAAACCCTTTTCCCTATAGACCAGGTCCAGCGTAGGTTTAATCCTGGTCTTGTCTGAATCAGCAGCAAGGAGTCTGGGTTTGTTCAGTTCTGGTTCTGGGGAAACAAACAACCAGTCGGTGTTAAAACAAAACTGAATAAAAGGTCAGGATTAACCTAAACCCGGTCCTGATCTGGTCCTGGTCTGGTCCAAACGTGGTCTAAACCTGGACTAAATCTGGTCTAAATCTGGATTAAACCTGGACTACACCTGGTCCATAACTGGTCTAAATATGTGTTAAACCTGATATATATATATATATATATATATATATATATATATATATATATATTTTAGGACAGTGTACATGGTACATGAAGCTGAAGCAGAGATGCTTGTACCAGATTATAGCTTCACAGCTGACTTCTATCTTTAGTCTTATATCGTACAGTACATGTTTTGGCGGCAGGGGAAACCTACGCAGACAGTCTAAACCTGGTCTAAACCTGATCTAAATCTGGCCTAAACCTGGTCTAAACCTGGACTAAACCTAGATTTAATCTGGCCTAAACCTGGTATAAACCTGGTCTAAACCTGGTCCAAAATGAATATAACCCGGTCCAAATCTGGTCCAAACCAGGACAAAACCAGGGCCCTGGACTACGAACCCTGTCTAACCTACCCCGGATATGTCTCTCCCACCCATCTGAACCAAAACTAACAATCCCGGTCTGGGATCAGTGGATCATGAAGCGGGTTATGAACTCGTTCTGTTAACCCTGAGTTTCTCTGGAGTGAGAGCACATTCATGTGAAACAGATGGAGTCAGCACTAAACGACCAAACGCAGCAACATGTTGGAGAGAATTAACGTGGGAAAAAACACTAAAGCTACACTATACTCCTGCAAAACGAACAGCACCAGACACTGAATGGACAGCAGATATGCACATATGGCGCTGCTCTGAGGGCGACATGGAGGAGGGCTCCTGCTGCAATATGTCTGTTTTGTTTGTTTTATCGTCCCTCTAACTGTCTCTTCATTGTCTGCCAACAATGGACACAATATGCGATATATCTGTTGAATGTAGGATGTGTCTTGGACTGCATGGGGCATGTATGAAAGAAGAAATGGAGGAAGACAGAGCTGCTAGCTTTGATGCGTCTAATTCTATCTAGTCAAGTTGTCCAGTGCTTAGCTGATGGGCCTTCCACCATCGCTGGCCAGCTAGCGTACACCAGGAATGTGTTGCTGGACTTTCAAGACTGTGGAGTACCATCGCCAGGTCTGATGAAAGATTTACCGGCAGAGCTGCTTCGACAACACCGTCCGGACACTCGCCGAGGCAGAAAGGCCAGAAAGCAAGTGCCAACAAACTACCGCTGTTGCATATGCTAATCTGCAACCTCCGTTCGCTGAAAAGCAAATTGGACGAACTGCGTTTACAAGTCGGAGCAAGCTATGAATACTGTGACTCTGGCCTAATGGCCATCACAAAGAAATGGCTTTGCGAGGATGTACCACACAGTTTCATTCAAATTGATGGATTTACAAAAATAAGATTTGTAATGGGATGCAAACTCTGGTAAGACCAGAGGGGGAAGGGTTTGTATTTATGTCAAAGAGAGTTGGTGTCGTAATATTGCAGTTAGAGACAGAGTATGCAACCCCGACCTCGTGCTGCTGTGCGTTACCCTGTGGTTTTGAGTGTAGTATATTTTCCACCAAGTTGAAATGCCACCAGAGCAGCCAGCACTATCTCAGACTGTGTCCTCCAACATCTTCAGAACAAACCCGATACCCCCCTGATCATCGTTGGTGATTTTAATCATTGCAGTCTCAATAATCTCTGCCGTTTTTTTTTTATATATGTAGAGTGCAGTACCAGAAGCAGTAATATATAGATAAATGCTATAGCAATATCAAGGATGCGTACACAGCTAGAGCCAGACCCCCGTTGGTAATCCCGATCATAATGCAATCAAACTTCTCCCCACATATAGGTCAGCAGTCAAGTCTAGCAAACCACAACTCCAAACTGTAAAAGTGTGGTCCAGCGATAAGAGAGAGGAGATGAAATGATTTCTTCTATGCACGGACTGGGACATCTTTTCCGAGAACGTGCACATAAACCACTGAATCAATTACTGCTTACATCTCTTTTTGTGTTGACTCAATCATACCTCTCAAAACTGGTAAAAGGTGTCCAAACACTAAACCTTATATTACAAGAGAAATAAAAGAATGCATTAAAAGGAAAAAACAAGCCTTCAAATCCGGAGACAGGAGGGCAGCAGTCAGAGCTGCACAGAAGGGTCTCAACCAGCCGCTAAGAACAGCACAGCTGCAGCACAAGGACCGGGCAGAACAGGAGCTGTCCAACTAAGTGGCTCAGTGGCAGTCGTCCCATAACCGAAAGGTTGGTGGTTTGATTCCTGCTCTCCCCACTGTTTATACAGACGTTGTGCCTTTGGGCAAGACACTTAACCCTCCTTACCTCCAGTGGTGTTCCAGCTGTAACACTGGTCAGGGGCACAACTACCCAGTGCTAAAGGGGTATGTAGCATCAATTTGGGCGTTTTTTTTTTTTTCATACCATCGCTTTGGCGCCCCCAAGGAGCTGCACCCCTATGCGGCACATATAGCCCTTTTTGCACAACTGACACTGGTGAATGGAAGCCTAATGTAAGTCGCTTTGGATAAAAGCGTCTTCTAAATGAAAAAATGTAAAGAGACTGGGACTCTATCAGAGGCATGACCAATATGGCTAAAAACAGGACGGCTCTGTTTGCCCATACTGAAATGGCAAGAGCTAATGAGCTAAACCTTTATCTGAAATTAGAAAATGATAATTGAATGTATGTACATGAGAACAGAGTTGTAATTCACTTTCAATCTATTACTAAAGTTTTTAAAAGCATAAATACAAAAAAAGCAGGGCCAGACAACATGTCTACTTTTCTTCTAAAAAATAATTTGCGGATGAGCTCTCACCAGCTTGTGCCATTATAGTCCTGGTCCCTAAAAAAAGCATGCCCCCAAGTGGACAATGATTATCGGCCCGTGGCTCTACCTCCATGTCATTTATGACATGGAGCCATCTCTTGATAATTTCTAGTTTGCATACACAAAAAAAAACATGGCACAAGCGATGCAATTTCAGCACTAATGCATCTTGCTTTAAAACATCTTGAAAGTCCTGCTGCATATGCCAGGTTGCTTTTTATTGATTTTAGTTCCACCTATAACTCAATTCAACCACATATTTTGCTTAAAAACTAGTTCAGTTGAATTTAAATCCTTTTTTAAATAAATGGTATTATTCCTTCCTCTCAAACAGACCACAAGTGAAATTCAACTCTGTCTTCTCCAGCATAACTTAAAGCAGTACAGGGGCCCCTCAGCTTACCCTTTCTCTTTACCTTGTACACTAATGACTGTGTAAGCTCCCAGCCTAATTAGGAATGTATGTGGACTGCAGACCAGGACTGGCTCTGCTGTGCTTCTGTGTTGTTTCAGTCCACCTCCACCTCAAAGAGAAAGGACTTTTTTTTAGGAAAACAACGTCCGAATTTTGTCCAGAGAGGCCAGATAGTTTGAGAGGGGAGTAAAGGAAACCATTTTTGTTTAAATGGAAAAGCCCTCTATGAACAGAGGAGGTGGCCTCAGATTCATGTTGCCTAGTGTTTATAACAGTGTTTTAAAACCTAAATCAAAACAGTTTCACTCGAGAACAACAACACCTGAATGAAACAGTCCTCCCTTTAGAGATAAAGCTCAGCTCTTACAGTTGAACTCAGAATTGATAAAGTCTTTCGGAATTAGAGACAAACGTCTTCACCTTGAAAACTGAGTCCAGATGCTTTTCCTTTAACCTTTTCTTCAAGATGACCTGGATGACTGAGAACCTTCACAGACAACTAATCCTGGACTAAACTTGGACCAAACTTGTTCTTAAGTTGGTCTAAACCTGGTTTAATCCTGATCTAAAACTGGTCTAAATTTACTTCAAGATGACCTGGATGACTGAGAACCTTCACAGACAACTAATCCTGGACTAAACTTGGACCAAACTTGTTCTTAAGTTGGTCTAAACCTGGTTTAATCCTGATCTAAAACTGGTCTAAATTTGGTTCAAACTTTGTCTAAACTTGGTCTAAACCTGGTCAAAATATCTTTGCAGCAAAACACACTCACAATGTTCTACAGAAAAAACACACACTGGACATCTGGTGGATTTGATTCAGACTCGGTTCAGACCTGGTTTTGCTCAGACCTAGTTCAGACCTGGTTTTGCTCAGACTTCTCTTACCTGAGCGTCTCTTGATAAACTGCAGAATCTCGTTGACTGTGGCCCATTTTTAGCTTGAGGCCTCACATCGTTCAGATCCTGACCCGGTCCAGTCCAAGCTAAACCATATCCAGGGCCTGCTCTAGACCATTCCCTGTGCTCTGGCCCAGGCCTAGTCTTCAGATCCCATTACAGTCCATCCACTCGTACTGTATTCCAACAGGGCATGGTTTAGACCTGGTTTAGACCTGGTTTGGTCCTGCAGAGCCTCAGCCTGGTCTAACGTAAGAATTGTATGTATTTTCTCTCTGGCTCTATTCCTGCAGCTGCTACTCGTTTGTCTCCTTCTTCGTGTGTTTCCTTCAGTGTTTCCTTCCGTGTCTCCTCGTTTGTGTCCTTCCTCGTTCCCTTTGTTGTTTCCTCGTGTGCGTCCTTCCTTCGTTGCAGCAGCAGCGGCGGCTCCTTCAGGACGCCTCCTCTCCTGACGCTCCTCTGTCTCCTCGTTCGTCTCCTCGTTTCCTTTCCTCTGCGGTGCTTCCTCTCCTCGTCGTCGCAGCTCCGCAGCTCGGTCACATGACCCTCGCTCTGAGACCGTCGCAACCGCGCGCGCACACACACACACACACACACACACGCACACACACACATACTCACACCACACACCAAAAAAAAAACGACAGGAAAGAGGAGCGCAGCTGAAGGAAGACACGGTGGAGAGGAAGAGGAGGAAAGGAGAGGAAGAGGAGGAGGAGGCAGGGCTGAGGATTTAAATCCGATGTAAATCTATCCTAAATGTAGAAAGAATCCGCACAAACCCAGAGGCAGGTGGCTGAAACGGAGCAGGCTCCACATTTAGACTCCCCCTGGTGGACACAGGCCGAACTACAGCTTCGTAACACGAGACTAAAATAGAATTTAACAGGCTCCAAAATGGCTCCAACAAACTACTCAAACTGATTGATGACGGAAACTGCTCCACAACGAGAGGCAACGAGAAAAGACTGAAGAATGTTAGTTCTATATTCACTTTTAAATCCTTAATGAAGGTGTTCTCTTGCAATATTTTCTTCTTTTTTTTTTTCATTTTTAGTCATTTAGCAGATGCTTTTATCCAAAGCGACTTACATTAAGCTTCAATTCACCGGTGTTACAGAACACCACTGGAGACAAGGAGGGCTAAGTGTCTTGCCAAAGGGCCCAACAACAGTATGAACTGTGGAGAGAGTGGGAATTAAACCACCTACCTTCCGGTTGAAGGACGACCACTCTACCACTGAGCCACTGCGCCCATATAATATACAGTATATACCAATATATATCAAATATATAATCATTAAACTAATCCCTCTCACGTACCTTCTCTGGATCTGTTCCACATTGGTGGAATGATCTACTGCTGCTACAAGATCAGCAGATTCTGTAGCCATCTTTAAAAAACACCTGAAAACACATCTCTTCCGTCAACACCTGACTGACAAACACTGAGTCCTACTTCCTTTCTATCGATTCCTTTCTTCAAAAAAAAAAAAAAAAAAAAAAAAAAATTTCTCTTATCCTTAGCTTTGTAAACTGTGCTGGGTTTAAACTGACTAGTTTTTGTGCACTTATGCTTTTTGTTCCTTGTGTTGTTAAAATTCCTTCCATTGTTATCCTCACTTGTAAGTCTCTTTGGATAAAAGCGTCTGTAAATGACTAAATGTAAATGTAAACTTTGTTTGTCTTGCTTCACTTTGTAACTTGAGACTTCTTCTAAACAAAGCACTGAGTCCAGCTTTAAATAAAGGTAAAGAAACAGGTGTGAACAGAGACGCCTGATGGGAAATAAGGGTGTCCACAGAAACAGAGAAATAAACTGATGAATTAGATTGATGATCATTTTTATTCTCTGCGCTAGATTTGAAAAACCACACCAACTTCTACAGTTAAGGAAAAAAATGCTTACTGGAAGGCCAAGCCTGTCAACAATAACCAATCTCCTACTGTTCAGTTTTTTTTAATACTTGAAGTATAGCACTACTCTGTGTAGGTGAGTGTATCAGTGAATGTCTGAAGAAATGAGAATGTTGTTCCTTTGAAAGTGAATTATATGTAGGTTGTAATACAGACGTGGACAAAATTTTTGCTACCCTTCGGTCAATTTTTGTCTCATCTGTCCATAGGACATTCTCCCAGAAGCTTTGGGCTTGTCAACATGTAGTTTGGCATATTCCAGTCTAGTTGATGTGTTTCCATGAAGTTGGCCAACATAGGAGATTCTTAAACGCTGAAAGATCGAGATTCCTTAAATGGTGAGATCCGCTTTGTCAAGACCCTGCCTATATGTTTTATGGTGAGATTAAAAGCCGAAAAAGTATGTGTTTTTGATCAAGACCCTACTTGTCAATCTAATGGTGAGATTTTAAACGGGATTTCTGATGTTAATCTGTGTTAAAGCTTGTTGTCTTGCTAGATTTAAGTTTGATAGATACCTTATGCTCTGTAAGTTCTTATGGTGTTTCTTGAAACTGACTCGTGCGATTAGTTCATTGGCCGTGACGAGGGCGGGACTCTATGGCACTAGATAGGGCACCTGATTACAAGAAGGAGTATGAGGTCTAAAGAGCTTGTCTGGGAAGCACAAGAGTTTATCTTAGATTAATAATCACGTATCGTAATACGCCACAATCGAACTGCCTTGCATAGCTAGTATTGTTGGTTTTAATGGTGCGTTGGACGCACAGGAAAACTCGAGTATGGACTATTATCGAGATACTTACTAACAACAAAAAGTGAGATGAATGAGTCCGAAGTCAATGTGACTATAAAAGGCCTACGTAGAATTGATTCCTGCAGATGAGAAATGAGATTATAAAGCCCACAAGAAGTGAGAGGCTTTTGCACAATAAATGTTCACTGCATATTGAAGCGGTGAGAGAGAAAAAAAAGCCCACACGACGTGAGGGGGCTTTTATTGAGAATTGTTGACCTAAAGAGTTAAAGATAAAAGGTGTGTTTGAGAGAATAAATGTGTTATGAATGGGCCATTGTTGGATGAAGAATGAGTCTAATGATGTAAATCAGAACAAAAGTAATGTTTTTGTTTAGAGAAAGTTTGAACAACATGAGAGAGAAAGGTAGCTTCCATAAGCTATTTTTCTAGTTTGAGAAAAAAACAGAGAAGTAGAGAAGAGATTTTGAAAGAAGTACACACATGTACTTCAAAACACTAATCATTTGTTTTTGTTTAAATGTTTCTGGGAGCCTCTAGGTCTCGGCCTTCCTCCGCTCGGACAACAATGTCCTCTCCAAAACTTCCTCTGCACCCCACCTCCCACATGCTCCTTTTCGGCTGAAAACAAGAAAAAAGCTGCAGACAGACCAGCAGCAGCAAACGAGCGGTAAGATAAGCGAATTCAGACAAACGTTTATTTTAAATTTTGATCTATTGAGATTGACCAAAAAGGTATTTGTAAAGTGTGTTTGCAAATTGGATAAAACTTGAAATTAATATGAATGTAATGTATTTCTCTGAGGAAAAATGCACAATTGCCATGGAGGCGAGGCGAGGTGGAGGTGGGCGTGACAGGACGAGAGGGCACTGAGAAGGAGGAGAAGGTCGAAACTGGGTCCAGACGAGAGACGAGGGAATGACCTCATAACTGACCGCTTCAACAGGTCAGGTACATAAACACACATGTAAATACACACACATAAACACACATGTAAATACACACACATAAACACACACATGTAAATACACACACATAAACACACATGTAAATACACACACATAAACACACATGTAAATACACACACATAAACACACATGTAAATACACACACATAAAGACACATATGTAAATACACACACATAAACACACACATGTAAATACACACACACAAACACACATGTAAATACACGCACATAAACACACATGTAAATACACACACATAAACACACACATGTAAATACACACACACAAACACACATGTAAATACACACACATAAACACATGTAAATACACACAAATAAACACACATGTAAATACACACAAATAAACACACATGTAAATACACACACAAACACACACATGTAAATACACACACTATTATAAGAATTCTATATGTCCAAAAGAATTCTATATCCTTATATTATCCAGAGAGACACGGAGACAGATTATATTATAAAAAGCGAAAGGCCAGGTTTTATTCCTTGCAAGAATGAAGCAAAGTACACAGATATATCAAAGGTACATAGTGCGTTTTGCTTACAGAGGTAAGCAAAACACTACATTTTATATCACTGCCGTGGGGGCTGTCAGTGGGAGGTGTATCTTGCATACACCCTCCCCTCAAGGCCCCAGCTCCAGGCTCCAGGTGCAGAAGTCCTCCGGCAAGCCATGTCTTTAGTTATGTCTACACCATGCTTGGAATAACATGGATGACATAACATGATTTGACATGACCTGTAGAGAACTATGAGCACCAACTAACTATAAACAATATACACAATTATAAGAATAAAATTCTTATAACACACACATAAACACACATGTAAATACACACACATAAACACACATGTAAATACACACACATAAACACACATGTAAATACACACACATAAAGACACATATGTAAATACACACACATAAACACACATGTAAATACACACACATAAACACACATGTAAATACACACACATAAAGACACATATGTAAATACACACACATAAACACACATGTAAATACACACACATAAACACACGTGTAAATACACACACATAAACACACATGTAAATACACACACATAAACACACATGTAAATACACACACATAAAGACACATATGTAAATACACACATAAACACACATGTAAATACACACACATAAACACACATGTAAATACACACACATAAACACACGTGTAAATACACACACATAAACACACATGTAAATACACACACATAAACACACGTGTAAATACACACACATAAACACACATGTAAATACACACACATAAACACACATGTAAATACACACACATAAACACACACATGTAAATACACACACATAAAGACACATATGTAAATACACACACATAAACACACATGTAAATACACACACATAAACACACATGTAAATACACACACATAAAGACACATATGTAAATACACACACATAAACACACATGTAAATACACACACATAAAGACACATATGTAAATACACACACATAAACACACATGTAAATACACACACATAAACACACGTGTAAATACACACACATAAACACACGTGTAAATACACACACATAAACACACATGTAAATACACACACATAAAGACACACATGTAAATACACACACATAAACACACGTGTAAATACACACACATAAACACACATGTAAATACACACACATAAACACACGTGTAAATACACACACATAAACACATGTAAATACACACACATAAACACACGTGTAAATACACACACATAAACACACGTGTAAATACACACACATAAACACACGTGTAAATACACACACATAAACACACGTGTAAATACACACACATAAACACACGTGTAAATACACACACATAAACACACATGTAAATACACACACATAAACACACGTGTAACACACACATAAACACACATGTAAATACACACACATAAACACACATGTAAATACACACACATAAACACACATGTAAATACACACACATAAACACACATGTAAATACACACACATAAACACACATGTAAATACACACACATAAACACACATGTAAATACACACACATAAACACACATATAAATACACACACATAAACACACAGATGTAAACACACACACATAAACACACATGTAAATACACACACATAAACACACACATGTAAATACACACACATAAACACACATATAAATACACACACATAAACACACACATGTGAATACACACACATAAAGACACATGTAAATACACACACATAAACACACATGTAAATACACACACATAAACACACATATAAATACACACACATAAACACACACATGTAAATACACACACATAAATACACATGTAAATACACACACATAAAGACACATGTAAATACACACACATAAACACACACATGTAAATACACACACATAAAGACACATGTAAATACACACACATAAAGACACATGTAAATGCACACACATAAACACACACATGTAAATACACACACATAAAGACACATGTAAATACACACACATAAAGACACATGTAAATACACACACATAAACACACACATGTAAATACACACACATAAAGACACATGTAAAGACACACACATAAAGACACATGTAAATACACACACATAAACACACATGTAAATACACACATAAACACACATGTAAATACACACACATAAACACACACATGTAAATACACACACATAAACACACACATGTAAATACACACACATAAACACACACATGTAAATACACACACATAAACACACATGTAAATACATACACACATAAACACACATGTAAATACACACACATAAACACACATGTAAATACACACACATAAACACACACATGTAAATACACACATAAACACACACATGTAAATACACACACATAAACACACACATGTAAATACACACACATAAACACACACATGTAAATACACACACATAAACACACATGTAAATACATACACACATAAACACACGTGTAAATACACACACATAAACACACATGTAAATACACACACATAAACACACATGTAAATACACACACATAAACACACACATGTAAATACACACACATAAACACACATGTAAATACACACACATGTAAATACACACACATAAACACACATGTAAATACACACACATAAACAGACATGTAAATACACACACATAAACACACATGTAAATACACACACATAAACACACACATGTAAATACACACACATAAACACACATGTAAATACACACACATGTAAATACACACACATAAACACACATGTAAATACACACACATAAACACACATGTAAATACACACACATAAACACATGTGTAAATACACACACATAAACACACATGTAAATACACACACATAAACACACATGTAAATACACACACATAAACACACATGTAAATACACACACATAAACACACATGTAAATACACACATAAACACACGTGTAAATACACACACATAAACACACATGTAAATACACACACATAAACACACATGTAAATACACACACATAAAGACACATATGTAAATACACACACATAAACACACATGTAAATACACACACATAAACACACATGTAAATACACACATAAACACACGTGTAAATACACACACATAAACACACATGTAAATACACACACATAAACACACATGTAAATACACACACATAAACACACACATGTAAATACACACACATAAACACACATGTAAATACACACACATAAACACACACATGTAAATACACACACATAAACACACACATGTAAATACACACACATAAACACACGTGTAAATACACACACATAAACACACATGTAAATACACACACATAAACACACACATGTAAATACACACACATAAACACACATATAAATACACACACATAAACACACATGTAAATACACACACATAAACACACACATGTAAATACACACACATAACACACATGTAAATACACACATAAAGACACATGTAAATACACACACATAAACACACATGTAAATACACACACATAAACACACATGTAAATACACACACACATAAACACACACATGTAAATACACACACATAAACACACTAAATACACACACATAAACACACATGTAAATACACACACATAAACACACATGTAAATACACACACATAAACACACATGTAAATACACACACATAAAGACACATATGTACAACACATAAACACACACATGTAAATACACACACACAAACACACATGTAAATACACGCACATAAACACACATGTAAATACACACACATAAACACACACATGTAAATACACACACACAAACACACATGTAAATACACACACATAAACACATGTAAATACACACAAATAAACACACATGTAAATACACACAAATAAACACACATGTAAATACACACACACAAACACACACATGTAAATACACACACTGTTATAAGAATTCTATATGTCCAAAAGAATTCTTTATCCTTATATTATCCAGAGAGACACGGAGACAGATTATATTATAAAAAGCGAAAGGCCAGGTTTTATTCCTTGCAAGAATGAAGCAAAGTACACAGATATATCAAAGGTACATAGTGGTTTGCTTACAGAGGTAAGCAAAACACTACTGTTATATCACTGCCGTGGGGGCTGTCAGTGGGAGGTGTATCTTGCATACACCCTCTCAAGGCCCCAGCTCCAGGCTCCAGGTGCAGAAGTCCTCCGGAAGCCATGTCTTTAGTTATGTCTACACCATGCTTGGAATAACATGGAGGACATGACATGATTTGACATGACCTGTAGAGAACTATGAGCACCAACTAACTATAAACACAATATACACAATTATAAGAATAAAATTCTTATAACACACACATCACACACATGTAAATAACGCACATAACACACATGTAAATACACACACATAAACACACATGTAAATACACACACATAAAGACACATATGTAAATACACACACATAAACACACATGTAAATACACACACATAAACACACATGTAAATACACACACATAAAGACACATATGTAAATACACACACATAAACACACATGTAAATACACACACATAAACACACGTGTAAATACACACACATAAACACACATGTAAATACACACACATCACATGTAAATACACACATAAAGACACATGTAAATCACACACATCACACATGTAAATACACACACATAAACACACGTTAAACACACACATAAACACACATGTAAATACACACACATAAACACACATGTAAATACACACACATAAACACAGTGTAAATACACACACATAAACACACATGTAAATACACACACATAAACACACATGTAAATACACACACATAAACACACACATGTAAATACACACACATAAAGACACATGTAAATACACACACATAAACACACATGTAAATACACACACATAAACACACATATGTAAATACACACACATAAAACACACATGTAAATACACACATAAACACACATGTAAATACACACATAAACACCATGTAAATACACACACATAAACACACACATGTAAATACACACACATAAACACATGTAAATACACACACATAAACACACATGTAAATACACACACATAAACACACATGTAAATACACACACATAAACACACACATGTAAATACACACATAAACACACACATGTAAATACACACACATAAACACACGTTGAAACATGTCTGTAAATACACACACATAGTAAATACACACATATGTTGTCTGGTCACAGCACATGTGTGTGGTAGTGTAAAGACACACACATAAACACACGTGTAAATACACACACATAAACACGTGGTTGCACACACATAAACACATGTAAATACACACACATAAACACACATGTAAATACACACAACACATGTAAATACACACACATAAACACACATGTAAATACACACACATAAAACACACATGTAAATACACACACATAAACACACATGTAAATACACACACATAAACACACATGTAAATACACACACATAAACACACATATAAATACACACACATAAACACACAGATGTAAACACACACACATAAACACACATGTAAATACACACACATAAACACACACATGTAAATACACACACATAAACACACATATAAATACACACACATAAACACACACATGTGAATACACACACATAAAGACACATGTATAAATACACACACATAAACACACATGTTCAGAATACACACACATAAACACACATGTTGAGTAAATCACACACATTTTGTTCACACATAAAGCGATACACACATTGGCATAAACAACATGTGGGAATACACACACATAAGCCGGTGAGGTGTTAGCTTTAGCCTAGCTCATATAAAGTCCTCCCATGTACACACACTTCTCTGTTTACGTTCACACGACATTCCACATAAACACACACATGTAAATACACACATAAACACACATATAAATACACACACATAAACACACACATGTAAATACACACACATAAAGACACATGTAAATACACACACATAAAGACACATGTAAATACACACACATAAACACACACATGTAAATACACACACATAAAGACACATGTAAATACACACACATAAAGACACATGTAAATACACACACATAAACACACATGTAAATACACACACATAAACACACATGTAAATACACACACATAAACACACACATGTAAATACACACACATAAACACACACATGTAAATACACACACATAAACACACACATGTAAATACACACACATAAACACACATGTAAATACACACATAAACACACATGTAAATACACACACATAAACACACATGTAAATACACACACATAAACACACACATGTAAATACACACATAAACACACATGTAAATACACACACATAAACACACATGTAAATACACACACATAAACACACACATGTAAATACACACATAAACACACATGTAAATACACACACATAAACACACATGTAAATACACACACATAAACACACATGTAAATACACACACATAAACACACATGTAAATACACACACATAAACACACACATGTAAATACACACACATAAACACACATGTAAATACACACACATGTAAATACACACACATAAACACACATGTAAATACACACACATAAACAGACATGTAAATACACACACATAAACACACATGTAAATACACACACATAAACACACATGTAAATACACAACACACATAAACACACATGTAAATACACACACATAAACACACATGTAAATACACACACATAAACACACATGTAAATACACACACATAAACACATGTGTAAATACACACACATAAACACACATGTAAATACACACACATAAACACACATGTAAATACACACACATAAACACACACATGTAAATACACACACATAAACACACACATGTAAATACACACACATAAACACACTAAATACACACACATGTAAATACACACACATAAACACACATGTAAATACACACACATAAACACACATGTAAATACACACACATAAACACACATGTAAATACACACACATAAACACACACATGTAAATACACACACATAAACACACATGTAAATACACACACATAAACACACATGTAAATACACACACATAAACACACACATGTAAGGACACACACATAAACACACATGTAAATACACACACATGTAAATACACACACATAAACACACATGTAAATACACACACATAAACAGACATGTAAATACACACACATAAACACACATGTAAATACACACACATAAACACACACATGTAAATACACACACATAAACACACATGTAAATACACACACATGTAAATACACACACATAAACACACATGTAAATACACACACATAAACACACATGTAAATACACACACATAAACAGACATGTAAATACACACACATAAACACACACATGTAAATACACACACATAAACACACATGTAAATACACACACATGTAAATACACACACATAAACACACATGTAAATACACACACATAAAGACACATATGTAAATACACACACATAAACACACATGTAAATACACACATAAACCACATGTAAATACACACATAAACACACGTGTAAATACACACACATAAACACACATGTAAATACACACACATAAACACACATGTAAATACACACACATAAACACACACATGTAAATACACACACATAAACACACATGTAAATACACACACATAAACACACATGTAAATACACACATAAACACACACATGTAAATACACACACATAAACACACGTGTAAATACACACACATAAACACACATGTAAATACACACACATAAACACACACATGTAAATACACACACATAAACACACATATAAATACACACACATAAACACACATGTAAATACACACACATAAACACACACATGTAAATACACACACATAAACACACATGTAAATACACACACATAAAGACACATGTAAATACACACACATAAACACACATGTAAATACACACACATAAACACACACATGTAAATACACACACATAAACACACACATGTAAATACACACACATAAACACACGTGTAAATACACACACATAAACACACATGTAAATACACACACATAAACACACACATGTAAATACACACACATAAACACACATATAAATACACACACATAAACACACATGTAAATACACACACATAAACACACATGTAAATACACACACATAAACACACATGTAAATACACACACATAAAGACACATGTAAATACACACACATAAACACACATGTAAATACACACACATAAAGACACATATAAATACACACACATAAACACACATATAAATACACACATAAACACACACATGTAAATACACACACATAAACACACACATAAACACACATGTAAATACACACACATAAAGACACAGACACAAACACAGACACATGAGACACACATCTACAGAGAAGGATGTGATTTTGGTTTATGAGAGAAAATAATGAGTATTCTGTTAAAGAACAGAGTTGGTTTTGTATTTTATGTGACACGTTCGTGTGAACATTAAAGGTTTGAAGAAGTTAAAGATCCAACACTTGGATCCAAAATAAAATTAGTGATTGATGTTTTGCTAAACCATGTTGTGTATCTATTAGTACGAGAACTAATAGAGGTCCTTAATATCAGTGTGGTTCAAACACACGGTATAACGCCAATAAAAGAATGAAAATGATTACTTTGTAATTGGAAGAATTTAAATATGTGTCTTAAAGTTGAATTGCGCAGAGTAAGTTTATAAAAATAATATAACTTTATAGTTGGGCCGTAAGCTCACATTTAAAAGAAAACAATGTTACCAGAACCTGAGTAAAGAAAAGAAACATTTATGTATTTCTCTGGTTTGGTTTTGACAAAGTTTTGGAGACAGTGGATTCAAAGCAACCACTGTTTGGATTCACGAGGAATGTTTAAACACAAGATAACATTCTATGAAAGTCAAGGTAACAGGGGCTTCACTTTAAATATAACATAAACAAAAGTGATGCTATTTGGAAAACATAAAGAAGATGAATAATTAGAAATGCTAATTAATGAAAAAACAATTTAAGGTGGTAATTGGAAAAAAACATTCTGTTTTGATTTTATTTATTTTATTATTTTTTTTACTTTTATTTGATTTTGTTCTTTTTTTTGTGGTGTTTTGAGCCATGGTTGTCCCACATCTCAAAAAGGGGGGAGATGAAGGTTTAAACTAAAACTGTATTAAAGTGCTGAAGTGATGCTTGGTTAACCTAATGGTTAGCATGAGGCTGAAACAACAGTGTTTAATACAGTTAAAAGTTTAAATCAAATAATGAAATAAAGAAAGTTGACAGGACTTTTCTGGAGAAGCACTGTTTAGTCTGATTAAACCTTTTCAGATTAAAGTAGATTTCCAGCAGACCATATCTGTGGAAACAGGGTTTATTTGCTGTTTTTAATTTTATGGTTTGATCATTTTAAGAGCTTTTATGGTTTCGTTTGACGAAAACCTAGGAGGCACTTTCTATGGGTCTATAATGTCAGAGAACGTTCTGATTTGTTTGTTTGTTCTTTATTTGGATGGAAGCCAACTACAACAAGTATACCAGTTCAGAAAAGGAGTTTGGACAATTAATATAGCCACCACCAGTAAGAGCTAATATTAACATAGTTCTTTGAACTTATATCATCTTGGTTTACACCTGTGAAGGGAAGTACACCTGTGAGCAGGGCTAGTGACGTGGGTCACATGACTTCCTGTGACATCACTCTGAACTTGACAAACGTAGAGATCAGGGACAGGTGCAGTGCAAAGCAGAAGTCTGGAGGTTTTGTGAAAGTAAGACCATTAGACCAGCGTTGCCTGCTGACCGGAAACATGCGTCCTTAAAGGATCCTCGTTTTATTTGTGTTCACATAAAATGTGACGGAGAACATCGTGAGTGGAAACTCACACTTTAGGAGCCAAACAGCAGCTCCCTCAGGTTCATTTGAGAGCCCCATTTACATCGACGACAGAGGTGTCCTTCGAGGGTGTCCTTAATGAATATAAGGCTAAAATTAAATTAGCATTAGGATTTGAATGTTTATCATTTGGGACAATTTATGCAAATGTGGATTAAAGTATATAAAGTATATTTATAACCAACAAAGGTTTATGAATTGTATGAGAGATGCTGTAACTGTTAATTAAAACTGGAAATGAGAGAAAAATGGTCCAAGGACTGGACAGAACAAAATAGCACTGAGCATGCTTTTAGCTGAAAAGGGGGGATCTACAAAAGGATTTCCTCCAAAGTAACACAGGACTAGTTACAGCAGAACTAAGGTCTTTAAGAAAGAACTTCAAACTCTAACAGAGGAATTAGAATATTCTGGTATAGAGAAATTAATTTTGACCTGGTTTTAAAACATATTTGGAAGATTTACTGGGATTTTAGAATCTGTATTGAGATACAGTACATGTACTTGTTGTTGCACTTCCATGTCTGATAACTTTTGTTTGTGTTAATTTCCATGTATCTGGAGCTTGTTGGTGAGATTGATGAATGTGGCCATTGCTGGGTCAACATTCCTGGACATGCACCTGCCAAACGACTAAGGTCAAGGCTTTGACCTCAGATGAACACTTTGATTTCTGAGGGACGTTATTGTTTGCATGGACACCAACGGGACAACAGCTCCAGGACGGATCATACTACAGACCTAATGGCCGTATGGTTCATTGAATTGATTATGCTGAAGAGAATTGATTTTAATCATTATGAATGTGCATATGTCTCACTCCATGTGTTTTTCTTTTCGTTACAGGGACAGAAATGGACAGGCAGGGACAGGCCAGAGATCTTGAGTCCAATGGGTCGACCAGCTTAACCTCTGGCAAATTTTTCTACTTTATTTTGGAGTGACACTGTGTTTTGATTTATGATTTATGGACATTTATGATTTATGGACTTTAAAGAATTTGACTTTGAAGAATCAGTGCATTACTCTGTGGGTTCCCATTTGATTTGAAACATATTCCATTATAATCATTTGTTGTGTTTGTTTTGACATGTGTTGTAAGTTAATCATTTGAAGTGATTACAGACGTTTGATGCTTGATGTTTGTGTTTTGTCACTGCCTTTGGGGCGAGGGGTGGATAGAAGAGTTTTTACAGCTTTAGGTCATTTTACCAATTGGTCAAATTGGCTAGGTCAACAGCCCCTGCTGGGTTTTCACTTCTGTCATAGTTTACAACTCACACTCAAGCTAGTAGGTTGTTTATGCTAATTGTTATCAGCATAAAGAGGGGGGAATGTTATAATAATTTTTATTATTATAATTGTTTATATTGTTTACAGTTAGTGGGTGCTCATAGTTCTCTACAGGTCATGTCAAATCATGTCATGTCCTCCATGTTAGTCCAAGCATGGAGTAGACATAACTAGATAGACATGGGTTGCCATGGACTTCTGCACCTGGAGCTGGGGCCTTGAAGGAGGGTGTATGAGAGATACACCTCCCACTGACAGCCCCCACTGCAGTGATATAAAATCTCATGTTTGTTTACTTCTTAAAGCAAATTCACTTCTGTACCTTTTGATATATCCGTGTGTTTGCTTCATTCTTGCAAGAATAAAACCTGGCCTTTTGCTTTTTATAATATAATCTGTCTCCGTGTTTTTCTGGATAATATAAGGATATAGAATTCTTATAACATCCACTTTGGCTCAAACAACGACGGATGGTGCGATCTGACACTGATGTTCCTTGAGCCTGGAGTTCACCTTGGATCTCTTTAGAAGTCTTTCTGGGCTCTTTTGTTACCATTCGGATTATCCGTCTCTTTGATTTGTCATCAATTTTCCTCCTGCGGCCACGTCCAGGGAGGTTGGCTACAGTCCCATGGATCTTAAATTTCTGAATAATATGTACAACTGTAGTCACAGGAACATCTAGCTGCTTGGAGATGGTCTTATACCCTTTACCTTTATCATGCTTGTCTATCATTTTCTTTCTATTCTCCTGCGACAACTCTTTCCTTCTCTTCCTCTGGTCCATGTTGAGTGTGGTACACACCATGTCACCAGACAACACAGTGACTACCTGAAGCCCTATAAATAGGCCCACTGACTGATTACAAGATTGTACACACCTGTGATACTAATTAGTGCACACACCTTGAATTAACCTGTCCATTTGGTCACATTATTTACCGTCTTTTCTAGGGGTACCATCAATTTTGTCCAGGCCTGTTCCATGAGTTTATTTTTTTAAATAATTCCGTTGAAGCATGGTTGAAAAGCAATGTCTGACTTTCATTGGTTAACATTCATAGAATTTTTATTTATTATTACTTTTGTCAGAATAAAGTTTTTTCTGTGACCATTGTGAGTTTTTCTTTCATTGACCGAAGGGTACCAACAATTTTGTCCACGTGTGTATATGTATATATATATATATATATATATATATATATATATATATATATATATATATATATATATATATACTTCAACACATCCCTGACATTAACACTGTCTTTTCCCAATGTCTCTGAAGGCAGCAGCAGGCTCTGGGGGCGGGGCTTTACCTGTGAAAGGTGAGAGCAGGGGGAGAGGCATCAGCAGGTTGCAGACCTGTTTTTTAGATCTGGGTGAGTCCACCGCCTGAAACCAGGAACTGACGAGACTTTGGCTGAAATACGACAAAACTACAGTAAACTGCTGTAAAACTACAAGACAACTACAGGAAAACTAAAGCGATACAGAGAAAAGCCAGGAGAAAAACTAGTGGAACCAGAACTAGACCAGATCTGAGCCAAACCTTCAAAGAATAAGGACAAACTCACAGGTGAGACTTGAGTCTGGTCCACACCTAGTGTAGACTTGGTGTAGTGCTGGTTTAGTCTTGGTTCAATTTTGGTTTAGTCCTGATTTATATCAGCTGTGTATCTGAAGGGATAAGGTCTGACTGCAGATTAAGGTCTGTGTGTGAACAGTCTCTGAACCAGACCAGGTTTTGGAGCAGGTTTATGGTTAAATTTCAGGAGGTGTTACAATTTAACTTGTCTATGGGTTAAACATTGATTTCACAAAGTCGCAGTAAAACCTGACCAGAACTCTTTTCTGCTGGAACTTTTAGTTTTCTTTCTGGTGCAACTACTTTTCATTCAATTCTGGTAATTTTCGTTATAGTTCTTTCTGTGTCCTTTGGCTAACTTTTTTTTCCAAAAACAGCTCTTTGTTTGTTTTCCAATTTTTTTTTATGCACATTACCATGTATACATTCAATTTTTTTATATTTATTTTTTGGGACAAAAACGCAAAATTAACACAAACCTTTTGTAAGTTCAACAGAAATCGGTTCTGCTTACTTAAGGGTCGTCCCGGATCAAGTGTGTGTGATACGTTGCATTTGGACAAAGTCTGAGCTATTTAGTGTTAGATAAATTACATTTTCAGACATTGTTCTACACTGTGATAAGTCTTTTTTTACTCTTTGTGCTTTGTGTCGTCAGTGAGAGCAGTCTGATGGAGTGTTTTCTGAGAACTGCCTGAACCGGTCAGACTCCGTTCGGCGCAGGCTCTGACTCAGACACACTCTGGATAATGTTAAAAATAAAAAGATGAGATCTGAGAGAAAAACACCCTTTCAAATAATCCATACACCAAAGCAATAAATCCACAGAGAGCGATCCAGTGCAGTTCAATATCTTTACTAATAAATTGATAAAACAAAATGAACATGAATACCACAGAATGGAGCAACGACAAGCAGGGGAGGGGAGGGGTACACATCACCCAGCAGGTCAGAGGTTTGCATCAAGCCTAGGAGAAGATGGAAAAGAAAAAGTGCTACAGCTAGAGCCAGTGTGAGCGTGTACCTACAGCTAGAGCCAATGTGAGCGTGTACCTACAGCTAGAGCCAGTGTGAGCGTGTACCTACAGCTAGAGCCAGTGTGAGCGTGTAGCTACAGCTAGAGCCAGTGTGAGCGTGTAGCTACAGCTAGAGCCGGTGTGAGCGTGTAGCTACAGCTAGAGCCAGTGTGAGCGTGTAGCTACAGCTAGAGTCGGTGTGAGCGTGTAGCTACAGCTAGAGCCAGTGTGAGCGTGTAGCTACAGCTAGAGCCAGTGTGAGCGTGTAGCTACAGCCAGTGTGAGCGTGTACCTACAGCCAGTGTGAGCGTGTACCTACAGCTACAGCCAGTGTGAGCATGTACCTACAGCTACAGCCAGTGTGAGCGTGTACCTACAGCTACAGCCAGTGTGAGCGTGTACCTACAGCTACAACCAGTGTGAGCGTGTACCTACAGCCAGTGTGAGCGTGTACCTACAGCCAGTGTGAGCGTGTACCTACAGCTACAGCCAGTGTGAGCGTGTACCTACAGCTACAGCCAGTGTGAGCATGTACCTACAGCTACAGCCAGTGTGAGCGTGTACCTACAGCCAGTGTGAGCGTGTACCTACACCCAGTGTGAGCGTGTACCTACAGCCAGTGTGAGCGTGTACCTACAGCTACAGCCAGTGTGAGCGTGTACCTACAGCTACAGCCAGTGTGAGCTACCTACAGCTACAGCCAGTGTGAGCATGTACCTACAGCTACAGCCAGTGTGAGCGTGTACCTACACCCAGTGTGAGCGTGTACCTACAGCCAGTGTGAGCGTGTACCTACACCTACAGCCAGTGTGAGCGTGTACCTACAGCCAGTGTGAGCGTGTACCTACACCTACAGCCAGTGTGAGCGTGTACCTACAGCTACAGCCAGTGTGAGCGTGTACCTACAGCCAGTGTGAGCGCAGCACTACAGCTACAGCCAGTGTGAGCGTGTACCTACAGCTACAGCCAGTGTGAGCATGTACCTACAGCTACAGCCAGTGTGAGCGTGTACCTACACCCAGTGTGAGCGTGTACCTACAGCCAGTGTGAGCGTGTACCTACACCTACAGCCAGTGTGAGCGTGTACCTACAGCCAGTGTGAGCGTGTACCTACACCTACAGCCAGTGTGAGCGTGTACCTACAGCTACAGCCAGTGTGAGCGTGTACCTACAGCCAGTGTGAGCGTGTTACTACAGCTACAGCCAGTGTGAGCGTGTACCTACAGCTACAGCCAGTGTGAGCGTGTACCTACAGCTACAGCCAGTGTGAGCGTGTACCTACACCAGCCAGTGTGAGCGTGTACCTACAGCTACAGCCAGTGTGAGCGTGTACCTACAGCCAGTGTGAGCGTGTACCTACAGCTACAGCCAGTGTGAGCGTGTACCTACAACCAGTGTGAGCGTGTACCTACAGCTACAACCAGTGTGAGCGTGTACCTACAGCTACAGCCAGTGTGAGCGTGTACCTACAGCCAGTGTGAGCGTGTACCTACAACCAGTGTGAGCGTGTACCTACAGCTACAACCAGTGTGAGCGTGTACCTACAGCTACAGCCAGTGTGAGCGTGTACCTACAGCTACAGCCAGTGTGAGCGTGTACCTACAGCCAGTGTGAGCGTGTTACTACAGCCAGTGTGAGCGTGTACCTACAGCTACAGCCAGTGTGAGCGTGTACCAACAGCCAGTGTGAGCGTGTACCTACAGCTACAGCCAGTGTGAGCGTGTACCTACAGCCAGTGTGAGCGTGTACCTACAGCCAGTGTGAGCGTGTACCTACAGCTACAGCCAGTGTGAGCGTGTACCTACAGCTACAGCCAGTGTGAGGATGTACCTACAGCCAGTGTGAGCGTGTACCTACAGCTACAGCCAGTGTGAGCGTGTACCTACAGCTACAACCAGTGTGAGCGTGTACCTACAGCTACAACCAGTGTGAGCTTGTACCTACAGCTACAACCAGTGTAAACGTGTACCTACAGCCAGTGTGAGCGTGTACCTACAGCTACAGCCAGTGTAAACGTGTACCTACAGCCAGTGTGAGCGTGTACCTACAGCTAGAGCCAGTGTGAGCGTGTAGCTACAGCTAGAGCCAGTGTCAGCGTGTACCTACAGCTACAGCCAGTGTGAGCGTGTACCTACAGCCAGTGTGAGCGTGTACCTACAGCTACAGCCAATGTGAGCGTGTACCTACAGCCAGTGTGAGCGTGTACCTACAGCTACAGCCAGTGTGAGCATGTACCTACAGCTACAACCAGTGTGAGCGTGTACCTACAGCTACAACCAGTGTGAGCGTGTACCTACAGCCAGTGTGAGCGTGTACCTACAGCTACAGCCAGTGTGAGCGTGTACCTACAGCTACAGCCAGTGTGAGCGTGTACCTACAGCTACAGCCAGTGTTAGCGTGTACCTACAGCTACAGCCAGTGTTAGCGTGTACCTACAGCCAGTGTGAGCGTGTACCTACAGCTACAGCCAGTGTGAGCGTGTACCTACAGCTAGAGCCAGTGTGAGCGTGTAGCTACAGCTAGAGCCAGTGTGAGCGTGTAGCTACAGCTAGAGCCAGTGTGAGCGTGTACCTACAGCCAGTGTGAGCGTGTACCTAGAGCCAGTGTGAGCGTGTACCTACAACCAGTGTGAGCGTGTACCTACAGCTACAACCAGTGTGAGCGTGTACCTACAGCCAGTGTGAGCGTGTACCTACAGCTACAACCAGTGTGAGCGTGTACCTACAGCTACAACCAGTGTAAACGTGTACCTACAGCCAGTGTGAGCGTGTACCTACAGCCAGTGTGAGCGTGTACCTACAACCAGTGTGAGCGTGTACCTACAGCCAGTGTGAGCGTGTACCTACAGCTACAGCCAGTGTGAGCGTGTACCTACAACCAGTGTGAGCGTGTACCTACAGCCAGTGTGAGCGTGTACCTACAGCTACAGCCAGTGTGTGCGTGTACCTACAACCAGTGTGAGCGTGTACCTACAGCTACAACCAGTGTGAGCGTGTACCTACAGCCAGTGTGAGCGTGTACCTACAGCTACAACCAGTGTGAGCGTGTACCTACAGCTACAGCCAGTGTGAGCGTGTACCTACAGCCAGTGTGAGCGTGTTACTACAGCCAGTGTGAGCGTGTACCTACAGCTACAGCCAGTGTGAGCGTGTACCTACAGCTACAGCCAGTGTGAGCGTGTACCTACAGCTACAGCCAGTGTGAGCGTGTACCTACAGCCAGTGTGAGCGTGTACCTACAGCTACAGCCAGTGTGAGCGTGTACCTACAGCTACAACCAGTGTGAGCTTGTACCTACAGCTACAACCAGTGTAAGCGTGTACCTACAGCCAGTGTGAGCGTGTACCTACAGCTACAGCCAGTGTGAGCGTGTACCTACAGCTACAACCAGTGTGAGCTTGTACCTACAGCTACAACCAGTGTAAGCGTGTACCTACAGCCAGTGTGAGCGTGTACCTACAGCTACAGCCAGTGTGAGCGTGGACCTACAGCTACAACCAGTGTGAGCGTGTACCTACAGCTACAGCCAGTGTAAATGTGTACCTACAGCCAGTGTGAGCGTGTACCTACAGCTAGAGCCAGTGTGAGCGTGTAGCTACAGCCAGTGTGAGCGTGTACCTACAGCTACAGCCAGTGTGAGCGTGTACCTACAGCCAGTGTGAGCGTGTACCTACAGCTACAGCCAGTGTGAGCGTGTACCTACAGCTACAACCAGTGTGAGCGTGTACCTACAGCTACAACCAGTGTGAGCGTGTACCTACAGCCAGTGTGAGCGTGTACCTACAGCTACAGCCAGTGTGAGCGTGTACCTACAGCTACAGCCAGTGTGAGCGTGTACCTACAGCTACAGCCAGTGTGAGCGTGTACCTACAGCCAGTGTGAGCGTGTACCTACAGCTACAGCAAGTGTGAGCGTGTACCTACAGCCAGTGTGAGCGTGTACCTACAACCAGTGTGAGCATGTACCTACAGCTACAACCAGTGTGAGCGTGTACCTACAGCATGTGTGAGCGTGTACCTACAGCTACAACCAGTGTAAACGTGTACCTACAGCCAGTGTGAGCGTGTACCTACAACCAGTGTGAGCGTGTACCTACAGCCAGTGTGAGCGTGTACCTACAACCAGTGTGAGCGTGTACCTACAGCCAGTGTGAGCGTGTACCTACAACCAGTGTGAGCGTGTACCTACAGCCAGTGTGAGCGTGTACCTACAGCCAGTGTGAGCGTGTACCTACAGCTACAACCAGTGTGAGCGTGTACCTACAGCTACAACCAGTGTAAACGTGTACCTACAGCCAGTGTGAGCGTGTACCTACAGCTACAGCCAGTGTGAGCGTGTACCTACAGCCAGTGTGAGCGTGTACCTACAGCTACAACCAGTGTAGCGTGTACCTACAGCTACAGCCAGTGTGGCGTGTACCTACAGCCAGTGTGGCGTGTACCTACAGCTACAGCCAGTGTGAGCATGTACCTACAGCCAGTGTGAGCGTGTACCTACAGCTACAACCAGTGTGAGCGTGTACCTACAGCTACAACCAGTGTAAACGTGTACCTACAGCCAGTGTGAGCGTTTACCTACAGCTACAGCCAGTGTGAGCGTGTACCTACAGCCAGTGTGAGCGTGTACCTACAGCTACAACCAGTGTAAACGTGTACCTACAGCTACAGCCAGTGTGAGCGTGTACCTACAGCCAGTGTGAGCGTGTACCTACAACCAGTGTGAGCGTGTACCTACAGCCAGTGTGAGCGTGTACCTACAGCTACAGCCAGTGTGAGCGTGTACCTACAGCTACAGCCAGTGTGAGCGTGTACCTACAGTCAGTGTGAGCGTTTACCTACAGCTACAACCAGTGTGAGCGTGTACCTACAGCTACAACCAGTGTAAACGTGTACCTACAGCCAGTGTGAGCGTGTACCTACAGCTACAGCCAGTGTGAGCGTGTACCTACAGCTACAGCCAGTGTGAGCGTGTACCTACAGCTACAGCCAGTGTGAGCGTGTACCTACAGTCAGTGTGAGCGTTTACCTACAGCTACAACCAGTGTGAGCGTGTACCTACAGCTACAACCAGTGTAGCGTGTACCTACAGCCAGTGTGGCGTGTACCTACAGCTACAGCCAGTGTGAGCGTGTACCTACAGCTACAGCCAGTGTGAGCGTGTACCTACAGCCAGTGTGAGCGTGTACCTACAGCTACAACCAGTGTAAAAGTGTACCTACAGCTACAGCCAGTGTAAACGTGTACCTACAGCTACAGCCAGTGTGAGCGTGTACCTACAGCTACAGCCAGTGTGAGCGTGTACCTACAGCTACAGCCAGTGTGAGCGTGTACCTACAGCCAGTGTGAGCGTGTACCTACAGCTACAGCCAGTGTGAGCGTGTACCTACAGCCAGTGTGAGCGTGTACCTACAGCCAGTGTGAGCGTGTACCTACAGCCAGTGTGAGCGTGTACCTACACCTACAGCCAGTGTGAGCGTGTACCTACAGCCAGTGTGAGCGTGTACCTACAGCTACAGCCAGTGTGAGCGTGTACCTACAGCTACAGCCAGTGTGAGCGTGTACCTACAGCCAGTGTGAGCGTGTACCTACACCTACAGCCAGTGTGAGCGTGTACCTACAGCTACAACCAGTGTGAGCGTGTACCTAGGCTTGGGCGGTATCCAAATTTTGATACCGTCAAACCTCCTCCCTATTTTACCTCGGTATACGGTATTACCGTGAACAATTAAAAAAAATATGACGTAAGGCTCAGACAGCGTCACCAAACTGTTGGCTTGTGCCTAAACTGTTCAGAAACTGAATACCAAACACTAATACTGAAACAATAACAAAATAACATGCACAACAATATAAACAACTTTTATTAGCAACAAATAGCAGTTTATAAAAAGTGCAAATACAAGAGTCAAACAGAATTAAATGAACATAAACATCCAGAACAGTTTAGTAGTTTTTTAGAGTGTGGGACCTCTCATAAAGCACAGCACACAGCCATCACTTTTATTACGATCGCTGCTTTGATTAGCACATTTGCGCTGACTATGTTTACCCCTTCCTCTCCCTCCTCGACTGGGTAAAGTTTTAGGATGACCAACATGTATTTGTCCCAAACAGCTGTCAATAGAAGCCGCATTATTCCCGACACCCCCGTCACTACCGCGGCCACGGCAGTACACCCGCCCCGGCTTCTATCACCTGTGCTAAAGGTAAAGCTGCAGGTGCTAAAGGTAAAGCTGCAGGTGCTAAAGGTAAAGCTGCAGGTGCTAAAGGTAAAGCTGCAGGTGCTACGTGCTCACGGCTTCCCTTCCCAACCTCCCCTTCACTACCGCGGCCAGAGCGACTAGTTTTCCTCCCGTTTCTTTCACTGATGTTTGTCAAAATGTGTGAAAAACAGCGTGTGCTTTATGAGAGACGCTGAGAAAGGCACGAGCAGTGGCGCCGCTGTCCAAGTTACACACGCACTCACTCTCGCTCATTCTCACTTTCACTCGGCTGAAAAGACTCTAAAGGTAGATGTTCTCAGAATCAGAGTCAGCCATTACTAATACCAAAACTTCATCACAGGTGTAATTTTTATTTGTCATTTTCATGTTTATCAGCTCGCGTGTAGAGAATGAGGCTTCTATTGAGCCGGTCCTGACACTCCCACTGAGACGCGTCTTTGAGGTCTTCTTCTACAAATTTTTTTTAATGACAACACATGGTAATAGTGGACTAGAAACAAAGTACAGGGTGTCTGACATCTGGTGGAAGGGAGTGGAAGCATAATTTAGCACATAAACCGGAAGTAGCGGCTTTTTTTTCCTGTTAAGTTGCTTGTCGCAATTTTGTGACTTTGGCGCTTAAATATGACGGTATTGAAACTGATACCGTTGCTATCTTTAGATCCCGCGGTATACCATATTACCGTAATACCGCCCAAGCCTACGTGTACCTACAGCTACAGCCAGTGTGTGAGCGTGTACCTACAGCTACAGCCAGTGTGAGCGTGTACCTACAGCTACAGCCAGTGTGAGTCTGTGAGTACTTTTCCTCGACAGTCCAGAGAATAACGCATTGCAGTAGTCCAGCCTGGAGAGAGGCAGGAGCGAATTTTTGAGATATTCCTCAAGTGAAAAAAGCCTAGTTTAGTGACCTCACTAATGTGCTGCTGCAGAGATAGTGTGGAGTCAAAAATGACACCAAGGTTCCTCACAGTGTTGCCGTGCTCCAACACACAGTTGTTGATCGAGACAGTAAGATTGTTGAACTTGTGCCGATGACTGGCAGGACCAATTAACAAGAGCTCTGTTTTATCCGAGTTCAAATGGAGGAAGTTTTGAGACATCCATGTTTTAATTGAAACGAGGCAGGCCTCTAGACGCTTGATGTCAGTAGTATTATTCACTTTTATTGGTAGATACAGCTGTGTATCATCGGCATAACAGTGGAAGTTTACTCCATAACTTCTGATGATTTGTCCCAATGGTGTAACATATAGTCAAAACAGTATGGGACCAAGCACAGAGCCTTGTGGCACACTGAATTTCACTGGTGCCGGGGAGAAGGATTTATTAAAAGAGACGATTGGATTCTAACCAGGCAAAAGCAGTGCTAGAGATGCCAAAAACATCTTTTAAGTCTGTTGATTAGCAGAGCATGATCAATCGTAACAAATGCAGCGCTGAGATCTAGCAATAACACAATACAGCTACAACCAGTGTAAACGTGTACCTACAGCTACAGCCAGTGTGAGCGTGTACCTACAGCCAGTGTGAGCGTGTACCTACAGCTACAACTAGTGTAAACGTGTACCTACAGCTACAACCAGTGTAGACGTGTACCTACAGCTACAACCAGTGGCGTGTACCTACAGCTACAGCCAGTGTGGCGTGTACCTACAGCTACAACCAGTGTAGCGTATACCTACAGCTACAACCAGTGTGGCGTGTACCTACAGCTACGACCAGTGTAGCGTGTACCTACAGCTACAGCCAGTGTGGCGTGTACCTACAGCTACAGCCAGTGTGAGCGTGTACCTACAGCTACGACCAGTGTGAGCGTGTACCTACAGCTACGACCAGTGTAAACGTGTACCTACAGCTACGACCAGTGTAAACGTGTACCTACAGCTACGACCAGTGTAAACGTGTACCTACAGCTACAACCAGTGTAAACGTGTACCTACAGCTACAACCAGTGTAAACGTGTACCTACAGCTACAGCCAGTGTAAACGTGTACCTACACCTACAGCCAGTGTGAGCGTGTACCTACAGCCAGTGTGAGCGTGTACCTACAGCTACAGCCAGAGCCGATGAGTCCTTGTCAATCTGAAGGAGATTATTAGTCACTTTAACTAAAGCTGTTTCAGTGGAATAAGAGACTGAAACGGCTCAAGGAGGTCATTTTGGACTTGGTAGGGAAAAGTTAAATTGGAGACAGAAAATTATTTAGGATCCAGAGTAGGTTTTTTGAGCAGGGGTTTGACCACAGCCTGTTTGAAAAAAGGGGGATGCCAGTAGACAGGGATAATTTGCCCTTCATAGGGCCACAGTTCTTTAAGCTGTTTTGCTGGTAGGATATCCAGAAGGGCATTAATAAATAAATATTATTTATAAATAAATATTATCCCTAATATTTTCAATTTTACGATTATCCTTTGTTTTGTTCACCCAAGAGAACAAACTCAAAGGAGGTGCATGGTAGGAGTTGACTAAAGGCTGTGGTGCTCCAGAGAAACATGTGAGAGACCAGTGTTTAGAGATGACTATGGATTAAACTGATCAAGTCTTACTGTTGATACTCAGAAACTGACTGTATCGTCTGCAACATCTGTCTGGTCCTGGTCCAGGTTTGGTCTAACCCTGGTTCTGTCGCAGGTAATAATGGGCTGGTCTTCAGTTGCAGTACCTGCTCTTGTCCTGATGGTGCCGTTGTTCCTGTCAGGTCTGGATTGCTTCAGGATCTGCTCCTACAACGTCCCTAACTTCAACAAAACCAAGTCCAGCAACTACAGAGTCATCCACACACTGACCCGGGTAAGACTGGGCAGAGTCATGTTTAGATGAAACTGAGTAATGTTTATCTCTGAATAAAACCTTTAACTTTCATATTTATTATTATTATTATTATTATTATTATTATTATTATTATTATTATTATTATTATTATTATTATTAGAATTAATAGTATTTTATTGTGTTTGTAAAAACAGTGTTTTCTCTTTACAGTTGAAACAGTCAAAGTAAATAACAGTGGTGTCTATAGAGAGTCGAGTTCAGGAGAAGGGACAGAATTCAGCAGGGTTTAAACAGCTTTTCAACAGGTTTTAGTCAGATTTCAACAAGTAATATCTAGTTCTGACCCAGTTTTCTCTAATCCAGGTCTTCTCCCGGTGTGATGTCTCTCTGCTACTACACGTTCAGGACCTGTCTTCAGTGAATACTCTGCTGTTGTCCCTCAACAGGTATTAACCAATTAGAGCCATAAATCATGTGTCAGGTGGTGGTCATACATAAGGGATTGAGTCTCAGGCCGTTTCCCAGTTGCCAGGATCCTTTCTTCTGCAGCCAAGACTAGGCTGAATACCTCAAAATGATAGGTCCTGATTCCTGATCCTAACCACTGTCCCTTAACCTTTGTGAGCCTCATCATGAGGGCAACAGTAAGATGTTAGGAGGTTGCTTATTGATTGAGGAAAGGGGTTTCAGTGACGTTTCCACAATCTGACTCCACAGCAGCTTAATGAGAACTACAGATCCCAAAAATGACTACAACAGGTGCACCTGGGGCCTCGTTTATTGCATAGGACCACTAATAAACCAGTGCGTATGCCTAGTGGACAAAAATGGAGCACGTCAAGAAAAATCTAAAATGTTCACATCACGCTCTCTCCACGCCTCCATTTAACCAAAGACATAAACAGTTGTAGAGCAGTGTCTATTATAAATTGTAACTTATGCAGATATTTATAGAAGAGTGCAATGGTTGATGCAGAGTCACTTTAAACTTGTGTGTTCAGTTTTAGTCTGACCTTGTGAGATGCCTGTAAGCTCCTTTACTATTCAGTAAGGAACCTCCTGAGGTCCCTAGGCTAAAGGTATGAAAGGAAGCATTGAAGCTCCTTTCAATGTTTGAATATAATATAAAATGCAATGTTAAGTAAATAAATTAGCAAATCCAAAAATTAATACTGGCCTAATATGAAATTAATAAGCAGATTATTTTATGACAGTCAGCTGTGTGTCTGAGACTGACCCATGGCTTATAGAAAACTATAGAAACATATGTGTAGCTGAATAATTACATTCGCTGATATTATTAAGTTTGTAAAAGGAGGGCAGCTGAACTTGGCTCTAGAGCCTGATTTGATTTTGTAATGATTTTTACATTTGTAAAGATACCATTTTTATTCCTGCTTTTGGAGCTTGCCCTCTGGTAGACGGAGGTATATCTCTGGATGGTGGCGCCCTTACTCAAGGCCCTTTTTTATAAGGGGTTCCATGAGAGCGGTGGTACACAACTTCAGCAGCTGATTTACTCCAGAGGACTCCTCCCAACAAAGGATGCTGGCAATTAGGAAATGGCCTCTGAGACACAAGTTAGGTCAGAAGTTCACCAAGTCAGGTATGGGTTCAGGGATCAAAGGTTCCTTTTAACAGTGTCCTGTAGTTTTCTGTTCTCAGAGGTTTATTTGTTAATGCTGTGTGTTTGCTCCACAGAAGCTGCACCAGGTTTGTATCTCATTCATGTTTATCTCTAAAACCTCTTTTATATTACCTTGGATTAAGTCTAAAGCTGGGTTCATTCACAAAAAGCATCTGAGAACGAACCTAGTCTTTATAAGGCTGAGGTTAACGCTGATTCACACTGAGCTCTTTCTGCTTCGCTGCTATTTTGATCAGTTTTAACTATCATATCACTTCATCCAAACTAAACCCCTGTAAACCTGGTCTAAACCTGGTGTAAACCTGTCTCCTCGTGGAATATCTGACATCTTGTGTCTCTGCTGCTGAAGGCATCTGGTATTGTGAGGGAGCCAAAGCCAAGAGCAGAACACACCTGTGTAATGTTGCCCTGTCTGAAACTGGCTTCTCCAGTCTCCAAACACCAAAGGCAAAAAATCTGGAGAAGACAAGAGTTTCAATGCCAAAGAGTCTTTATTGTCACGACAATAACGACCAGTATCTGTACTGATCTGCTGAGCGGAGAACTCAGGTTTTATACATTTTATACATGTCATGTCACATATTTATGAGAAAAACTTCATGAACTGCATGGGGCTGAAAAAACCCTCCTTCTGGTGAAACTGACGATTCCCTTACTTAACCTACATTCTTGACTTTTGTCCCAGTTTGAGGTGTCTCTCCAGTGCCTGGTACCTACAGTATTCTTCAAAATAATAGCAGTACAATGTGACTAACCAAAATAATCCAGGTTTTTAGTATATTTTTTTTTGCCAAGTGGCAAACAAGTTCCCAGTAGGTGCAGTAGATTCTCAGAAAACAAACAAGACCCAGCATTCATGATATGCACGCTCTTAAGGCTGTGTAATTGGACAATTTTGGACAGTTTTTTTTTTTTCTAGGATTTAGCAATCCTGTGAATTACTGGCCACTCCATAACATTAATTTTGTTTGCTTGTTTACTCGTGTGTTTGGGGTCATTGTCTTGTTGAAACAAACATTTCAAGGACATGTCTTCTTCAGCAAAAGGCAACATGACCTCTTTAAGTATTTTGACAAATGCAAACTGATTCATGATCCCTGGTATGTGATAAATAGGCCCAACACCATAGTAGGAGAAACATGCCCATATCATGATGCTTGCTTCACTGGCTTCATTGTGAACTGTGGCTTGAATATAGAGTTTGGGGGTCATCCTTAAAAGGGGCCACCTGATTAACACCTGTTTTTTTTACAAAAATGATGACCTTAGTGATTGAATGCCACACTGCTATTTTTTTGAACACACCCCTTTCAACTAATTGCCCAATTGCACAGCCTTAAGAGTGTGCATGCTGGGTCTTGTTTTTTTTTTTTGAGAATCTACTGCACCTACTTGTAACTTGTTTGTCACTAAGCAATAAAAATATACTAAACGCCTACATTATTCTGGTTAGTCACATTGTACTGCTATTATTTTGAACAATACTGTATGTCTTTATCTTAACCAGATCTTCCCTTGTATGTGTTAAACTAATGTTCATATCCTTGTATCTTGACCTCATTGTTTTATTCTTTTTCATTAACAATCTTATTGATATCATACCACAATGTGAATGCATGCTTATTGACTCAAAACGTACACAGAACTAAATGCATAACATCAAAAATATGTCACTATATTCTCCCCTTTGTGACCCTCTAGGTCACGTCACATCTGTCACCACAACTGCTTAGGTGTTTCCCGTCAGGTCACCCTTCAGAACATACCATTCCACTGTAAACTCATCACTCAGTTCCAAAGACCACAGTCATCGCTGAACTGTTGCATTCAGTAGACAAAATGAATTAACAAAATTGTGATTGTCTTACACCATTTATTGAAATGATCACACCTCACAGTTGTTGGTTCACTTGTTTGTAATTATTATTAGGCCCGAGCCGGTGATGACCGCGAGGGCCTATTGTTTTTGCTCAAGTTATTTAATTTTAATTTTTTTCTATTATTTTATTTTTCTCCGAGATGATCCTCAATTTGACCCAGTAAACATGCGTGAAAAGTCCATTTTTATTGGTCCCAAAACCCTAACCCTAATACAAAACTTGGTACATCCATAGAACACCTCAGGGCAAACAGAAAAGTCAATGACAGCCACACCCTAAACTCAACAGGAAGTCCGCCATGTGAGGTGAAACGCGCGGCCACTAAAATCGCACCCCTTGCGCAAAAAGATTAAACTCTTGGTGTTTTATTCTAAATGGCCCCAAATTTGGTGAGTATCATCTAGACACGTGTGCCAACCAAAGTTGTGACTTTGTTGTTGATATCTTATCGGGGATGGGTGTGGCAAGCCTGTAACGAGGTGGCCATTTTTGTGAAAATAAAATGTCTCTTAACTCTCAAACGCCTTCTCGGATCGAGTTGGACCCAAAAAGGCGTTTGTGCACATTCATGACCTGAACACAAAGATATGTAAATGAAAGGGTTATCTTTAGAAATGGCTCTCCAGCGCCCCCTACAAACTTATAATGGGACCCAAGAATTTAGTTTGTCATAGAGACATAAAATTTGGTACACACATCTCTTATGTCATGACGAGCATAAAAGCCAATGACAACCATCCCCTATCTATAAATGTGTTGCCATAGCAACGTCCCAAATATGTGGAAAAAGTCAATGGGAATGGATGGGATCCAGCGGGCAGGTAGTAGGGTGGTTAGAACTAATGACCTTGGAAACATCTGCTTCAGTTAGAGGAGAGAAGGAAGTGAGCAAACGCATATCAGGGGTCTGAATGAGCTCGACAGGTGGTGGCGCAGAGAACTAACTGCTGATGGCGGTCATTTTCTTTATACAGAAAGAAACAAAATCATCAGCTGTTAAATCCGATGAAGGTGGGGGAGCAGGTGGACAAAGGAGGGCAGAAAAGGTTTTAAAAAGAGTGCGCGAGTCAGGTGAGTTGTTTAACCTAAAATGGTAGTAGACAGTTTTTGCAGAGGTGACATAAGGAGCTGTTGTCACACAAGGGTGATAGCTGTTTGAACTTCCAGTCGGTAGGAATAAGTAGTCCGGTCCCTCCGCCCCTTCCAGTGAGGCGAGGACTGTGGGAGAAAGTGTGATTATGGGAGAGTCCTCTGGTCCTCCTCCATGTTTCTGTAAGTGCTACAACTGAAAGACCAGAATGTTGAACAAAAGCTGTAATGAAATCAGCTTTGTTCACAGCAGACTGGCAGTTCCACAAGCCTATTGGGAAAGTAGAAGGGGCAGTTATTGACAGTGATACAACATGCAGATTATTATGGTTGCGTCGCCTTTTGCGTGAAACAGATGATAATATCCGTGTTGAAATGACAGTAGTAATTTGAAAACACATTAAAGAGCCGAAGAGGAAATATGCAAGAAGAAAGTAAAAGTAGAAATAATAAATTCTAAGTGCAAACAATTAGTACAAAAAAAAAAAAAGAAGTGCAATACTCAGGTCCTTTGTCGGTGTGTGGCTGCTCGGTGGAGTCGTGTTTAGGTAGAGTCGATGGTCTTTACTCTCTTCGGTCTTCACGCGATGACTGCTGCCACGACCGCTGCCGCGGTGGTTACTCCCACTTAAATACCCGTCTATTCAAGTAATTGAATTCAGCAAGTCACGCCTCTAGACGGCCACAAACAACTCAAACAAAAACAGCCCGCTGCAGGTGAGACTAGACGCCGTTGCACCACGTGACAGGGTCGTAGTAAAACACTGTGCGGTTTCTCAGCAATAACACGGCACTAAGCTCAAAGAGACAAGAATCACATACACTCGCACAGTTCTGTAGGCTTCTGCTGCTAAGTTGCTTCTCCTTCAGAGTATCATTCAGAGTATCCTGGAGAAACGAGGTCTTTGAGTCCCAACATCTCAATACAGGGGTGCCACAGGGCTCAGTGCTTGGACCGGCACTCTTTTTCCATGTACATGACATCCCTTGGCTCTGTCATCCAGAAGCATGGCTTTTCCTATCACTGCTGCAGATGACTCTCAACTCCATATGTCATTTCAACCTGACGATCCGACGGTCTCTGCTCGCGTCTCGACATGTCTGAGTGACATCTCACTTTAGATGAAGGACCATCACCTGCAGCTGAACCTTGCAAAAACAGAACTGCTTGTGATTCCGGCCAAACCTCTCCATTCAACTAGGCCCATCAACCATTACACCGTCCAGCACTGCCAGAAATCTGGGAGTGGTAATTGATGATCAGCTAAACTTCACAAGTCATGTCTCCAGCACCACCCGGTCCTGTAGATTCATCCTCTACAACATTAGGAAAATTAGACCTTTCCTATCAGAGCACTCTACGCAAATCCTAGTCCAGGCTCTTGTCTTGTCCAAACTGGATTATTGCAATGCTCTACTGGCTGGACTCCCTGCTGCACAACCAAACCTCTGCAGCTGATCCAGAATGCAGCGGCAAGAGTGGTCTTTAATGAACCGAAGAGAGCGCACGTATCTCCTCTATTCATTAGGCTACACTGGCTCCTGTTGATGCCCGCATCAAGTTCAAAGACCACCACTGGCTCCGCCCCCTCATATCTCCACTCACTAATACAGACCTACGTTCCTACCAGATCCCTGCGCTGTGCAAATGAACGTCTAGTGGTACCGTCCCAAAAAGGTGAAAAATCACTCTCACGTACCTTCTCTGGTTCTGTTCCACATTGGAGGAATAATCTACTGCTGCTACAAGATCAGCAGATTCTGTAGCCATCTTTAAAAACTGGGACGGCAGTAGCTCAATGGGTAGAGCAGTCCTTGGTTGTTGTGTCCTTGGGCAAGACACTTAACCCACCTTGTCTCCAGTGGCTGTAACACTGGTAATTACATTAGAACAATGTAAGTCGCTTTGGATAAAAGCGTCAGCTAAATAAATAAATGTAAATGTAAATCCAAAAAACGCCTGAAAACACATCTCTTCCGTCAACACCTGACTGACAAACACTGAGTTCTACTTCCTTTCTATTGATTCCGTCTTGTAAAAAAAATAATAAAAAATTAAAGCCGCAAGCGGCGATAAAGGCCCTTGCCTCCCTTGAGACCGTGGGGACACATGCACTGGGAGGAGTGAATTTTTTAAATACATAAAATTTTTTGTTTACTGAATCAAATTGAGGATCATTTCGCAGAAAAAACAACAAGAAAAAGTACTGTCTATGGAACACACCTGTGTTTAGGTCATTTTGCCCAAGTTTGGTGTCTGTGGAATGAAGCAGCTATTTTCTGTTGTTTTTTAAAAAAGAGGTGTATTCTAAGTCGGATCACATATTCAATTCAAAATGGCCGCCTTCCCGTGTGTGATAGGGTGTGGTCCCCATTGGCTTTTTTGTTCATAAGCCCATGCTGGATGTGTGTACCAAGTTTCATTTGCCTACGACAAACTAAAATTTTCACTTCCCATTGACTTTTTCCACATATTTGGGACGTTGCTATGGCAACACATTTATAGATAGGGGGTGGTTGTCATTGGCTTTTATGCTCGTCATGACATAAGAGATGTGTGTACCAAATTTCATGTCTCTATGACAAACTAAATTCGTGGGTCCCATTATAAGTTTGTAGGGGGCGCTGGAGAGCCATTTCTAAAGATAACCCTTTTATTTACATATCTTTGTGTTCAGGTCATGAATGTGCACAAACGCAAAGACATTTTATTTTCACCAAAATGGCCACGGGTATTTTGCAGCAGCTTTATTCTCTCTATATTCTCTTGATCATAGTCTATTACTCGCCCGTCTTGAACAAGATTTTGGTGTGTCGGAGACAGCTTTGAAGTGGTTTAAATCCTATTTTACTGACCATTCTCAGTTCGTTTCTATGGGCGGTTTCAGGCAGGTCTGAGATCTTGGACAGTTGTTGCGATCGCTTGGCCTCCATTATCACTTTTAAGCTGATGATACGCAGATTTATATACACTCAAAGTCTGGTGAACATCTTGATGTTGATTTTCTGTCCGGCTGTGTTTCTGAGATAAATAATTGGATGAGTACAATTTTTTTGTGTCTGAATAGTGGTAAAACTGAAGTTATGCTTATTGGTTCCCGTCATCAAATTTCAAAAGCTGGTTCCTTATCTCTGACTATTGATGGCTCTGTCTTGGCTACTCAAGCTAAAGTGAGGAATCTTGGAGTTATTTTTGATACCAGGCTTTCATTTGATTCTTTTGTCCAGAGTACAGTTAAATCATCCTTTTTTCACCTCAGAAATATAGCTAGACTACGTCCTATGCTAAACTTCTCAGTAGCTGAAAAGCTGATGAATTCCTTTGTCATCTCTAGGATAGATTACTGTAACGCCCTTCTAGCCGGAGTCTCTAAATCCACACTTAAAAAGCTACAATATCTTCAAAATTCGGCCGCCAGGATACTGACTGGGACCAGGGTTTGCAATCACATCACTCCAGTTTTGGAGTCTTTACACTGGCTCCCAGTCCGATTCAGAGTAGATTTTAAAATTATGATGCTGACATATAAAGCGTTGCATGGCTTGGCCCCTTATTATTTATCTGAGTTGTTAACTTCCTATACCCCAACTCGGAGACTGCGTTCTTCACAATCCAACTTGTTGGCTGTTCCTCAAACACGCTTACGATCTATGGGTGACAGGGCCTTTTCTTCCTATGCTCCTGTCCTTTGGAATTCTCTGCCAGGGAAGCACAGGGCTACGACATTTTTAAAGGTAGACTTAAGACTTATTTTTTTAAATTAGCATTTGATAGTTGATGTTACTTTTAATTGTTTGATCTTTGTATTGCTTGTTTTTGTTCAGCGCTTTGAGAAGTTGCCTTTAAAGGCGCTTTATAAAATAAAGTTTATTATTATTATTATTATAACGACTCACTGCAAGTCCGCTGTAGACTCTTCCAACTTGTCTGTCGGGACTGTTTTTTTTCTTTCGGTCCAGGCCATCTACATTTTTACTCCGCTCTTTTAGTGAAAATTGTCCGGGTAATTTTTTATACGGAGGAGGTAAAGGCAAGGCTGTAGGTGAAGGGCGGGTCTCATTAAATAATTCTGTTCCTATATCAGCTGCCATCTGTTTTGCATCAATTAACCTTCTCCGTGCCTCTTGTCTAAACCAGCCCAGAACCCTAACCCTAACCTCTCAAATATTTGTCATTTTAACTTCCATCTTAACGCCTTTAGCCAATAACGTAACGTAATAACGTGAGGCTTTTGGGTTCACCTTTGTCATTTGTTTCTATTAATACTAAAATCTTCTCAATAGTTATCCCCCCCCCCTTTTTTTCTTATTATTTACATGGCGCTTTCCCACCTAGTCGGCACTCAAAGTGCTTTACCAGAGTTACAGCTGACACCACTGGAGGCAAGGGGGGTTAAGCGTCTTGCCCAAGGACACAAAGACAGTATGAACTGTGGGATGTTATGATGTTTTGAGATGTTTTGAGCGGGGATTGCACCGCCGACCCTCTGGTCTACCACTGAGCAAGTGGTAACCACGTTTCTTTTTATTTATTTATTTTTTACACGGTTTGATTTTCTTGGTATTACACCTTTTTACTGCTTTGCTAAATGATTAAATCCTTTTTGATTTCTTTAGCTTTGATTCCAGGCATTTTTGATTAATACGTCCGTTTATGCTAACTGAAAACTATTGTTTTACTCTGCAGTTAAAGCCAAAAAGGCCGGATGTAACCGTCGTTTTATTGCCCTGTCATACATCCTCAGAAACATGATTAATAATATAGCTGCAAGCAGCCATGACGGGGCCAAGCACTTAGGAGGCCATTAAATGTCACGACGACACGGCCGGCAACAAGACCAGACATCAGCAGACCAATGGCAGTAAGCATCTAGTCATTTCATTTAGAACCAGCAGACTAAAGAACAGTTTCTTCCCCAGAGCTGTGTCTTTACTGAACTCTAACCCTTGCTGACCCCACAGCTCTCACAGACTCCTCTCTCACCCCCCACCATCCCACTACCCTCATTGACTCTTCTACCCCCCCACCATCCCACTACCCTCACAGACTCTCCTCTCACCCCCCACCATCCCACTACCCTCATTGACTCTTCTACCCCCACCATCCCACTCCTCACAGACTCTCCTCTCACCCCCACCATCCCACTACCCTCATTGACTCTTCTACCCCCACCATCCCACTCCCTCACAGACTCTCCTCTCACCCCCACCATCCCACTACCCTCATTGACTCTTCTACCCCCACCATCCCACTCCCTCAGACTCTCCCCACCATCCCACTCCTCACAGACTCTCCTGGCTAGAGAAAGGCCTACATTATTTTAACTCCTGTAGTTATTTGTATTGTTGCCCTTCTTCATTTTATTTTAATCTGTTTATATATTATGAATATTATTTCTACTTTGTCTTTCTTTGTTTATTGCACTTAGCATTTTATTGTGAAGCACTTTGGTGTGGCTCAGCCATCTGTAAATGTGCTATATAAATAAATTTGACTTTGACTTGGAAAATTCAAAATGGCCGACTCCCAAAATAGTTGATACGGGAAAATTGGATATGCTACGGCTCGGCATGACGCCACGAATCTAAAGAGACCGGGTTTGTGATTTTTGGATAAAGCAATAAAGTAAATCTAAAGTAATAATCGAAAAAGCTCACATTTTTGTATCTCCGGACCACTAGGTGGCGCTGCGCCAAAACTCTGCAGGCATCCTCAAGTCACGGTTGCCATAACACGTACTAAGTTTCGTTAGAATACGTTAAAGCATCGCAGAGATATAGCCTGACTTATATTTTTGTGCGCACTAAGTCGAGTTCATTTGCGCAGTATTCAACAACGGTTTGACGAATCAACTTTCTTTTCATAACTTTTTGTCACCATAGTCTGGAGATGATCTGGTTCAATTTTCATGAAAATCGGGGCTACGGCCTAGGACGAGTTTGCAAAAGTAGGTTTTTCGTAAAATTCAAAATGGCGGAAAAATGTATATTTTCATTCTAGGCCTTAGGGTTCAAAAGTTATTAGCATAAACATAAGTCCAACTTTGGACAGTTGGTGGCGCTAGAGATATTGACTTAGACACTTCAAATTTGCTAAGATCAATGACTGGACTGTCCTTAATGAGTGTACCAAATTTCACAACTTTTTATCAAATGGTTCTATGGCCTGCCATTGACTTCCATTGCAGGATAAGAAATCTAACAGTTTCAATAGGGTCTACGCACCTTCGGTGCTTGGCCCCTAAATATACAGGCCATTAGAAACACAAATAAGACGCACTGTTAATATTAAAAGGACAAAAAGAAACGTATTAGTTGCACTACAGACATCTTACTAAACATAGAAA